>JANHMN010000013.1:66501600-66546572 GCA_030674055.1 Rhabdomys pumilio
TATCTATCTATCTATCTATCTATCTATCTATCTATCTATCTATCTATTTATCTATCTATCTTAGAAGATTAACAGGAGAGTCATTATTTCTGTCTGTCACCATATGACATCCACAGCCTAGAAGAATTCTCTGATAGGTCAGAAGATGCAATCTAAATTCCAATACAGAAACTCTCAGAAGCCAAAAAGGGCAATCTAAATGTGTCCAAAAGTCTGGAACTGACTCTAGAATTATGTCCTTTTTAAAATAGGGAGATGGTGATAGAAAGCCTTTGAATGGAACCAACAGCTTCTGCAGAAATCCTTACAATTCCCATGGAAAGTGCTTTCTGAGAATCTGGAAGCTAGATTTCATCAAGAAGCTCAGGAAGACGCAGGGATCTGCGGGTCTGGCTTCTTTATTTACCTTCTATTGGGTTTCAGATTTATTTGATTTAGGCACTGATTTCATTTACCCCTTGGATACTGACACGTGCTCCAATCTGCATATCTGACAACTTTAACTGTCACATAGAACCCAATCCAGTCTGTACCTAGCTTTACTTAACTAAATTTCACTCCCCATTTACTTGCACTCACGCATTGTCTGGAACTACACACAGAAATCTCTGCACTCTTTCCCAGGACACCTGTCAAGACTGTATTGTATGTCCACAAAGCTTTTAAACTCATTTGGTATTTACAGATATGAGGATGAAAGCAGATGTGGCTTAAACAAAAAGATACTGTCAATGTGATCGCATGCTGTAAGTCTATGATTTCTTAGGACTGAAATATGAACTTTACACATGCATTAGAACATTTGTGTTTTCTTTACTTTTTCTTTATAAGAATAATGTGGCTAGGCTGGTAATTGTGGTTGTGTGATTGATCGTCACCAGTCTGTGGCTCTCTGGGACCTCCTTGAAAATAAAATTGACTGTCTTTGAGTGATAATGTCAGTGGGATAGAATGTGTCACTGGATAGTGCTCTCCTGCTGCTACATAAATGCCACAGCAAGCCAGAGGTATTTATAAAGAAAAAGCTCATGCTAACTTAACTTTATATTTTCAAATGCACAAGAAATTGAGAGGGAAGATGTTAATACATTAGCTTATATGAGAATTATATTGAATGAACAATGGAAATTTAAAGCAGACTATAGCCAACTGGGAATTGGTAGACTTAAGATTTTTAGTTCTTATGCATTTAAGCGCAATCTAAAGATTACTTTCTCATAATTGAAACATATTCTTAAATACGGTTGTATAATACTTACTGAGATTCTCTTAGATTATATTAGATATTTTTCTAATCAAATATCTTTATGTCCTGAAAATATATATGTGTGTGTGTGTGTGTGTGTGTGTGTGTGTGTGTGTATAATGTATATGATAGATACTGTTCACTAAATCAGATGTTAGTAAATTCTTAATATGATGACAGAATATTGTAGGCTCTTGAACAAATTGATTTACTGTATTTGTACTGTAGTTTATTACAAAACACATATTACAAACACATAGCAGATACTTTGTAATTATGATTTATTAAAAAGATATTCTAGGTATGAAAAATCTGCCTAAAGGCATATGTAATAGATACTGGGTGATAAGGTGGTATTATCAAATTTTCTCTTCCTAAATCTGGTAAAAAAAATCCACACCCCACTAATAGTTTTGTATTATGCTACAACTTTCAAGGATTGAATTTAATCTGTAGGGAAAGCAGTAAAATGAAATATTGGTCCATAACATAGAATATATGGACCAATAAGAAGCAATATGTAAGTCTAAGTAACACATTTTCTTTAAATACCCTAGGTGAAGAAATTTCCCTAGAATGTGTTGATATAGTAACCCACTGTATATCTTGCTGGTGGCAATCATTAAAAAAGAAACTGACATATTATATATATATGTATATATATATATATGTATATATATATATATATATATATATATATATATATATATACTATTTTGTGAACTGTCAGAAACTGGTTAGCAGAAGTTAAAAGTAACAGGCACCCAGACCACTAAGATGTTGAATTTTAAAACAGCAACATTTCGAGTCTATAAGGCCAAGCCAAGGTATTTCTTAACCTCTATGATTTGAAGCCATAGGATAATGACGATATCATGGGGGTTTTTTTGTATTTTCTCCTTGGGAAGGCTAATTTCTTTTTCTGTATATCAATGCACAGATCCATGAAAAGATACAAAATTCACAGGAAAAGTATTTTTAAACCAGTTTCTTTTTATCTATTGCTAAAGATTTAGTGAGCATTTTAGATACAGTCAAATTTTCTTTTCTTTCTTTTTTTCTGTTTTTGTTTTTTGTTTTTTGTTTTTTCGAGACAGGGTTTCTCTGTGTAGCCCTGGCTGTCCTGGAACTCACTCTGTAGACCAGGCTGGCCTCGAACTCAGAAATCTGCCTGCCTCTGCCTCCCAAGTGCTGGGATTAAAGGCGTGTGCCACCACCACCCGGCTCAGATTTTCAATTAATGAAGAAAATATATAAAGAAACATTCTCCTATAATCAAAAATTATAAAATAAATGAAATAATATTTATTTTAAACAAATTACAATTATTAAGGCCTCAAATACTGATCTATTTGACTATAAAAATAATTTAACACAGTCGTCTGTAAATATAACAAAGTCATGCATTTTTAAAGTAAAAGCTTAAAGATATGTGGAAACATTACCTTGCCTATTTTTGAGGTTCAGTTGAGACCGTCTACATCATGACATTATGGATGCATGTTTCTCTCTGTGAAGACTTTGTTCTACTTGGAAGATGCTTAGGTTTGTTAGCACCCAAACCTCAGCTGCCCATTATGTTGTTTCTGTATTTAATTTTTCCCATTCATATGTTCCTAAACCTTAATATAACAGATTATTTTAAGGCATACATTCTACTTGTTGTTTCATTGATTATCACTTTGTTATCAAGAAGGGAAGTGACATTAGAAGACTTATATAAATCCTCTATCCTGACAGAGTTGGTGAGTAATTGGTCACTTCTGATCCACACAGATATCAATAGAATGCCCCTATGGATTTGCAAAAAGAAACAGCTTTATTGCATGGCCAGTTTCTGAAGAAATCTGAAAACAGTTGACATTGACCAGTCCCATTGTTAGTGGGAGAATTTTCAGGGAGGAAGATCGGAGAATGTAATTGTTGAATAACAAGCATGTGTCATTGGGGGAGGCCTATGTTCTCTATGGGGTGTGTTTGGACTTGTGATTTCAGAAAAATAACCTGATATTCTCTGTCCATGTCAATCCAAATCAAAGGCATCACAAGTGAAAATACCTTAAAAATTCTTCTGGAACACAATTCCAACATTTCTATGCTCAGTTGTGTTCAAACTATCAAATTTTAACAGGGTACCCATCAGTGGGTTGGGGAGATTTTGTTTTTTCAAAGTAGCACTGCAATTTCTACTGGGTCTAATATTGATAATCTTTACTGGTAGGTGAATATCATAACATGCATTAGTGTGTTTTTAATACTCTGCCAAGTTGTTGGTTCTGAGTGTAAACAGTAGACACAAAACTATGTCTCTCTAGTTGGGATCTTATTTTACAAGAATAAAGAATGATCTAATAACCAGGACTATTTTATCAATCAACACTTTGTCCCACTTCTCGCTTTCCACTTTGAAGTATTAATTAATAACCATAGAAGAGAAATTCAGAGAGGACAACTCTTTTTCTTAATTTACTATGATGAAAATTTACTACTTTTAAAGAGAATTTGACAATTGTTCACATGAAATGAGATGTCTATTCACTCTTTACCCGAGATTGTTATGAGTGTTGATGATTATCCTATCACTTTTATGGTAATATGCTGTTAATTTATGAATCAGAACACTCACACAATGTCAAAGTATTTCTAATAGCGTAATCAACTTCAATAGATTTCTGAAATATGACTGAAATTCATTGATTAAAGTATTCTTCAGTTGTATTTCCAAGCAAAGCTGTTTGACCTTTCAAAATTATTAATTCCATTTAAACTAATATTCTAATAAAAGATGTAAGAAATAAGACGTATCGTTGGAATTGGTGATTTAACACTAAGGTAAGGGCCTTCTATGGGGATTGTTTTACCTCCATTTGAAATCATTTCTTAGTCTATTGATATTTAGTGGTAAGCTCCCTAGTTTATTACCCTAGTTATAAATAATTATTATCCCCTAATTTGTTCATTTAACTTAATAACTTTCTTAAACCTTTGTGGAAATCTTAATCTCGGCTATACAGATTGAAGTGAGAATTGGTTAAAAAGAAAAGTGAATGAAACACACAGACACACACACACACACACTCATACCATAAAGAGCATGAATAAAAATTGTAAAGAGGCTGCAAGCGTGTGGTGGTGCAGCGCTTTAGCACCTGCCCTCTGGTGGTGGATGTGCCCGAGTTCCCGTGTTCGAGTCCAGCCCTTTCTGCCCATGTCCCTCACTCACTCTGAGTGAGTGTTTCATGGGGGAAAAAAAAAAGATTGTAAAGAGGTAGTGAATATCCAGGAAATGGTCTCAAATTTCAGTCTCCAAACTTTAAACATTTGTTAGGCAACAAAGAAAGAGAAGAAAAATGAAATGACACAAGAGGGACAGGAAACTCTGAAGTCTCAGGCTTAGAGTTAAGAATTCACATATGGCCAACAAAATTCACTATGAAGTCTGCCTGCATATAAACAATGTTCCCCCTCCTAGAAATGTATCACATAAGGAGTAATAGGACCTAAGATTACATAACCTTTGCACTTGACTTAGTCTTTTCCAAGCTCTACCACTGTAACATCCTAAGAATCTTACAAATGATATTAAAGCCCTGTTATAATCAAAACATGTACATAATTTTATGACTTTCTGGTAAAGAGTCTCACTTTTACCTTGATGTAATTAGTTAGTTAGTCCTCAATCTTCTACAGAGTTCATCAGAAACCACCTATGTTCTCATTCACTAAAATCTTCTGTAAATGTTTTCTTAGAAACCCTGACAACATAACTGCAGAATCCTCCCAAATCCAACAATGTGTGTATATTGCTAAGATACTTCCATGGAGTTTCTCTCTAGAGAAGCACACATGATTTGCTTAGGTGTGCACTGCCCTTCTCATCTGCCTCCCAGCCATCTGCCTGTCTTCCAGTGTCCACATTAAATCTACAGTAAAAAGAAAATTACTGTTAATAAAAACTTCTGATATGCCTTGATTCATTCTGTTATGTTTTTCTGCAGCAAAGCCAAGAATTCTGGTGTAAACTGAGTGAGTATCTAAGAAGCAACTCTACAGGCTGCTTCCAGGTATAATATACAGCTAGGTCTCCCATTCCCGTTGCCACTAACCAACTCTCCTGGTTCATTCATTTTGTAAAACGTATGCTGTCAATAAGAGAATACTAAAACTGCACCAACCAACAGGCTTGTATTTCTGGATGTTCCTTGGTAAGATGGAAATGACAAGTCAATATGAGGATTATAACATTATGCAAAGCAAAGTTTCAAATATTAAAAAATTGTTATTCAACACCTTTTCTAAGAATTGTATTTTATGGAATGATGGTTTATCAGTTTATATTACACTTAAAGGTTCCTGGTTTCCACTGACAAGCCATTTCATGTCCAATAGATTTTGCTTGGTTTTTCTTAGGGAGATCTTTGCATGAAAAGAGAAAATCTTTATAGCAATAAAAGCACTACCTTGGGATGAAACGATACCTCAGCAAATAACAAAACATACTGCTTTCTTGGAGAGTCCAAACTGTTCTTCACAAACCACATCGGTTGGTTTACAACTGCCTGTCACTCCAACTTCATGGTATCTGACACCATCTGTGGTTCTCTCTTGGTGCTACACCCCTTGGCACCCACTCAAACAGACAGTGAAACACATGCACATAAGTAAAAATAATTTTAAATTCCTTAATCTTTAATAAGAATTTTATAACATTTATTAGGTTATTTGTATTTTATTTTTGTGAGGTGAAGTTATTTGACATTGTGCCTTAATGTTATCGAAAGGTTATTTTAAAAAAATGAATCCAGGCAAACTTGATCATTTCATGATAACGATTTTTTTTGTTAGATGCACCTTGCAGGTTTCCACTCTTAAACTGCATATTCTAACACTTATGTTAAAGTCAAGCTGTTTCCATCTGTTTAGGCTACACACTGCATCACTTAGTAATATAAAAAGAGCAGTTTTCTTACACTCCTGGGACAAAAAAAATCACACAGAATTCATAAGTGATTCAATACACAAAAATTCATTTCCTGCATAGAGTTTCAGCCATATCATAATGCCATATCATAAAAACTGTTACTTTTTCTTTGTGTTGATCATAACGAATTCCAGTAGGTAAACCCTATAAGACTGGGCACCTCATCATTTCACTTGACTGAGGCACACAGGCACAGCAGGCAGAGTTACGTACTCTAAGCACTGTTTCTCTGAGCACCAGAATGACCCTAGTGGTGACTGCACCATGTAATATTTTGAAGCAAATCTTTCTTCTGTCCATACCACCAGAAACTCAGAATGGAGCTGTAGGTCTGCCATGGTAGAGGAAAGCTCAACTGCCACTTTGCTGGGACACTGTTTTTCTCTGGTGACTATCAGCCAGGAACTTATGGCAGCCTTCAGTCACTTGCTGCCTTCCCTCATACCAAAGGTTATGGCTCTAGCAAGAATCACAACATTGTGTTTGCTCCTCCCAACACCCCTCTGATTTGTCTTCTGTGAAGCTGGGTCACTCCATAAGCAATTCCTACAAGAACTGTGCAGACACAGAAACACAACCCCATGCAGTTCTGTATGCACAGCAATCCTGGTGACTGTTATCTGCTGAATTGCAGGAGCTTAAGCTCATTAAAATTCTAAGAATCACTCACTGGCAAAAGACTGTGTTTAACCCCTTCATAACTATTTTTCAAAACACAGTATTGTGGGTAGGAAAATTTCTAAGGTAAAACCATAAGCCTTTTGGAATACAAAACAAAATAAAAATTGATATTTTATTGAGTAAAATTTTGCTCTTACTTATCTTACCTTCATCTCATTTATATTCTAAAATAATCTGCCATTATTTCTGTGTCCTGCCCTCACAGAGGTAGATAATATGGTGCCTTTTTGTACTGTGAGGTATTACGCTTCTTTTTCTCACTCTCTGTCTCCATGTTCCCTCCCTACCCCTTTATCTCTGTCCTCTCCTCCTCCAACTCTCTATCTCTTTCTTGTGAGTGTCTGTGTGTGTGTGTGTGTGTGTGTGTGTGTGTGTGTCTGTGTGTGTGTGTGTGTTTGAAATTCCAAGAGCATTTATTTAAGGCAGGGAAACTGTAATTTTAGCAGCTGCTAATATGGTACTGGAAATGAAGAGTAGAGAATGCCACACCTTCTGAGATAAAATCCAAGTTCCCAGCAATAGGGGTCAGCAAGCAGATGAATGAAAAGAATAGATTACGGGAGGAGGGAGTTTTTCATCCAGAGAGAGTGTGAATGCACCAGATTGTCAGGACAAGCAGGCTTGGCAATTTAGGCTGTATCTGCAGAAAAAGAGGCAGAAAAGCCAGCAGGTTAGCAATGAAAAATCCAAAAGTAATTGTACTGGACAGGAAAGTTGAGACGTCTTTAGAGAGAGAGATACTGAGAATGCCCAGAGTGTCAGGTCAAGCATACTTAGAGTCTTGACCAGTATTTGAAAAGGTGACAAAAGGAGGATAAAGGGAGAGTTTTTTTACTTAAAGCTTAGAAATGTGGGCAGGCATGGCAGAAAAGATCTGTAGACATCTTCCACAACTATTATTTATATTTCCTTTTCCAAGTTGAACAAGTTAATGAAGGGTTTCAAAAATCAAAGGCAATAAGGAAGGAGCACCTGAAGAAAATCAGAAAGTAATTAATGAAGAAGGAGGCAGAGAGAACATACACTGCACATGAAAAGAGATGTGGAGGCAAAAACTGCATTGACCTGGGCTTTATTTCTGGCCTGTGAGCAATGTCTGTAATCTCGAATACTTTGACGTACTTATCTCAGTAGACACAAAGGTTAAGTGTTCTTTTCAACTCTGCTTATACTCAAAAACGTTTGGTTATGTTCATTTAGAGAAATAGCATCTATAAGTATATTTTATTTAAAGGAGTAATTTTAAGTTACAAGGAGGGATTATTTGTGTCTTATTCCAATAATACATTCAGAAAGGAAAATCTTCTGTCCGCCATGTGGAGTGTAAGTGCAAGCGATGTGGACAACTATTCTAATAATTAGCTGTAATTTCCAAAACATCAAATTATAGAAAGGATTACATTTTAAATGATAAGTTGAGTTTATTTTCATTTATGGAAAAAGCAAATGAGTGAAAAAATAGAAATAATAAATGTCAATATATTAATATACATATACATAATCCATTAGTGTTAATGTTGTACAAGAACACAGAATATTCATGCATTTTAGGATTCAGAAATCTAGTTATAAGATGCTACTTAAATCAAAGAGGAAATACAATTTAATACCAAAGAGATTATGTAGGAGAAATGAGTAGGACTTAAGGTAGTTACTAAAAGCACCACTCAGAAGCAGAAAGAAGAACAGAGAAATGGAGCATAGTAAGCAAGGTGATGAGTAAGAACTATGATCGCATAAGAATCTACATTACTTTTCAGTCAATACTTCAGATTGTGAATTTTGTTTATTTTATTGACTCTGCTATTAGTCACCAGCTCTTTAGACTTGCTTGATTGATAGTGAGCTTAACTGTGGGTTTCAATTATTTTTCTTATAGCAGTAACAAAATTCCTGACAGAAACAACCTAAAGTAAAATGGCTTCCTCTTTGTTCATGGTTTTCTAGGATACAATACATGTGACAAAAAGGCATGATGGTTGAGATGGCAGAACCATGAGGTTGGGGTTCCTATATGTTCACTAGACAAAAAGGAGGGAGCTCAGACCAGAGCCAGGTGTGTTTCTGAAGGTCTCCTTTTAGTGACCCCATTTTGCCAGGCCACATTTCCTAAGTAATCAATACTCTCCAAAAATAGCACCAAATACTCTGGTTTCTCCATAGATTCTACAGATCTACACTCTTCACCCAAGCATCACCATTACTGAAGATCTGTGTTGAAACAAATGATCCTATATTGGATGGAAATTTAGCAGTGAAATCACAAGGTTTGTCACAGGTCGCATAGACTCATGGCCACATTATAAGGTACATTTCTTCATTACAACTTCACTGGTGCCCATCCCTAAAACCTCAACTAAAATTCAATGTCTTTCCTAAAAGTCTAAAAAAAGTCACTATAGGGCCTTTTATAGACAAAGAAAGAAAGAAAGAAAGAAAGAAAGAAAGAAAGAAAGAAAGAAAGAAGTTGCAAACTTCCCCTATCAAATGGCACAGAGTGAATAAATTATATTCCATAAAGAAAGAAGATGAAGAGGAAAAAGAAAGGAGAAACAGGAGGAGAAACAGGAGGAGAAAGAGGAGGAGGAGGAGGAGGAGGAGGAGGAGGAGGAGGAGGAGGAGGAGGAGGAGGAGGAGGAAAGCAAAAGAAAACTGGAACAAAGAAAGACCACAACCTAGCAAGGCAACAGCTAGACAAAGCAGCTCCATATTCAGCATCTCTGGTACACACTGGCATCTGTAAGTTCCAATGGCTTGAGTAAACATGTGACTTCCTTATGCTACTAGGAAGCATATGTCACATCTAAGATTAGAAATTAATAATTTTGCTATTTTCTCTTCCAATTTCAGGGGAGTAGTCTTGTTCTCAAATACTCAAAATATGTGAGGAATATTTTCCTTAGTCATCAAATAATACACTCAAATTTGCATCTAAATATCATCTGCATTAATTTATCAAATTATATTATGACATAGCATGATTTGTTTGGGGCCATTGGTGGGAAAGAGTAAAAAAGGCTGTGTGGGGGGTGTGGAAGATCTAAATTCTTCATGTTTTCCCAAGTTGTGAAGAAAGACACCAAAAGTCTAGACATAAAAATGAATAATGAAGCATTCTAGTCTGATCTTTAAGATGCTCCACACAGAATAGTCATGTTTCAATATGAGATATGAGATAAACACTGTATATTAGCTATCTGTGGCTTCAGACCATATGTAATTTGTAGAGATACTGACTTCCAAATACATTGTTCTGCCACTCTGGTCAGCTTACTGAGGTTGTTGGATAAATCCATACCAAGAGTCATGCAGATGACCCTGGTTGAACTCAGTGGTTCACAAGTAAAAGAAAAGGCCTGAATATGGGGAAGATGAGTATAAGGAAAAATGGATTCCAGGAATGGACTAGATATAACAGTGCAGAAATGAAAGTATAAAATAGTTAAATAAAAATTTAACAAAATGAGAAATAAAAAGTTTTGCTTTGCTTTGCTTTGCTTTTAAACTGACCATTGGCTTGAAACTCTAAATGATCCTAAATATTTTGTTGTTGTTTTTTACATTACACACATATACACACATGCAGATGCACCCACACATACATCCCCACCTATGTGGGTTTTAATGATATGGTCACTGTGAAAAGAATACAATGTGAAGCCCATGAGTAGTAATTTTATATCAACTTGACTCAAGCTAAAGTCATCTGAGATGAGGCAATTTCAACCTAGATAATGCCTCCATAATGATCATGCTATACGCAAGCAAGATTGTAGGGTATATTTTAGTGATTTATATGGGTGCTGCCAATACTGGATGACAAATATTCAGATACAACATAGATAAACAAGATGTACTCAGGCCCTGTTGGTATAAAGATATCTTTAGAAGGAGTAAGTTCCTGTAAGAAAGAGAAAGGAAAAGCCAACCTTATGTAATACAAAGGTCAAGAAATACAATGATTATTATTTAAACCTTCACCTGCAGACATTTCAGCACAGATGCAAACTAAATAGCGAGCGCACCACACACACACACACACACACACACACACACACACACAAAGCAAGCAAGGGAACAGGGAATGATGTGACCTTTCACCATGGAACTGAGACCTGTGCTTCTCAGATGCTTAGTAGATTAATTTTGTTTTGTTTTGTTTTTTGATTTAGCAGTTTTTCTGTTTACTTCAATTTAGACTTTTTCATACCACTTGAGATTAGCAAGCTTTTTCTTAGGGGAAGAACCTGAACATGCTTACCAAGCTGGTTTGGTGAGCCGTTATAGAAAAAAAGGCAGCTACCAAGGCTCCTGAAACAAAAGAACAGCAGCTGAATGAGGATAGGAAAAGAATTTTGGAGAATCTGATATTCTGTTAGCATATTTCCTATTAAATTGAAACCTCAGCATCAAAACAGACAGCCATGAAGGTGACACTTGAAGGAAACTGAAAGAGGTGAGATCTCAAGTGGCTTTGTTTGACCTCAGGCTTAACACATATTTGGCCTGAACTAAAAGGGGAATATCAGGTTACATTGATGTGATTTCCCACTTTGCTGCAATTTCTCCAGAAAGGAATGAGAAACACATATTTTCTTAGGAAAGTGACTTAACATTTGTGTAATGTTTAAATGAGTCTATGAGGTCTGTAATATGTAATAAGTATTTTATGGTAAATTTTGTCTAATGGTTCTGTTAATTTCACAGAAGAGAAGAATGTACTATATTTTCAAATATTATCATCTTTATTTCCACATGTCATTTTGTTACCTTGGCCAGGGGAGATGTGATTTTTCTGGTGTGCTTCTGGCTTAGATTTGGATTCCTGATTGTTTGCTCTTAGTTTAGAAAACCAAAATAGATGCCAGTGACTCTCAAGACAAAAGATTTGAAGGTCAGGAACCACCACTTCTCCTAATATGTAGCATTGGGAAGACAAAAACTGTGTCTGTAATGTTTACACCAATGTCTCTGTCCCACTCATGAAATATGTGCCTGAAGGCAATCTGTCTGTGTGCTGGATCATGGTGATACAGCAAATGATATTACAGTATCCTCACAAACTGAAAACTGAACAGTAACTTTGAAATTCACATTAATTTTAATGTGAATTGAAATTCACATTACTTTCAATGTGAACTTTTTGAAGTTCAATGATGGTCATACTAAAGCAGTTCTGAAATGCTGGTGCCATAGACATAATATTTGATAGTCAGTCTTTCTTATATAATGCTAATTTATTGAAGAAAGTAAAATATCTGTAATAATAATTTTATCTCTTTTGTATTTATTATTTTCTTGTGTTTATGTATCTGTGTATGTATGTATGCATATGTGTGTGTGTGTGTGTGTTCTCATTTGCTCCTTATCTACTCATCTCCAAGGAGGTAAGAGGAGGACATTGTATTCCCAGAAACCGGAATCATAGCAGGTGTGAGCTGTCTAACATGGGTCCTGGAAAATTACTTCTGCTCTGCACTCTTCATGAATGTTCAGAGAGTGGAACTATTTAAAAAGATATAAAATATTTTGGGGTAATGCTATCCAAACAAGTGAAAGATTTGTATGACAATAACTTCAAGTCTCTCAAGAAAGAAAATCAAAGGTCTCAGAAAATGAAATCTCCCATGCTCATAGATTGGCAGAATCAATATAATAAAAATGGCCACCCTACGAAAGGCAATCTACAGATTCAATGCAATCACCATCAAAATCCCAACACAATTCTTCAAAGTCATGGAAAGAGCAATTCTCAAATTCATTTGAAAAAAAAAAAAAAAAAAAAAAAAAACCAGAATTGTGAAAACAATTCTTAACAATAAAAGAACTGCTTGGGGAATCACTATCCTTGACCTCAAGTTATACTACAGAGCAATCGTGATAAAAACTGCATAGTATTGGTACAGAGACAGACATGCTGATCAATGGAATAGTTTTGAAGACCCAGAAATAAAACCACATACTTACACATTCTCAATCTTTGACAAAGAAGCCAAAAATATACAATGGAATAAGAAAGCATCTTCAATAAATGATGCTGGTCTAACTGGCTATCTGTATGTAGAAAAATGGAAATAGACCTATATTTGTCACCTTGCACAAAGCTCAAGTCCAAGTGGATCAAGGACCTCAACATAAAACCAGATACACTGAATCTAATAGAAGAGAAAGTAGAAAAGAGCTTTGAACTCATTGGCACATGGGAAATTTTCCTAAACAGAACTCCAATGGCTCATGCTCTGAGATCAAGAATTGATAAATGAGACCTCGTGAAACTGGAAAGCTTCTGTAAGACAAAGGACATAGTAAAAAGACAAATCGACAACCTACAGATTGGGAAAAAAATCTTCACTAACCCCACATTAATATCCAAAATATATAAAGAACTCAAGAAGCTAACCACCAAAACACCAAATAACCCAAAAAAATGGAGTTTAGAACTAAACAAAGAATTCACAACAGAGGAATCTTGAATTACTGAGAAGCACCAAAAGAAACAATCAAAATCCTTAGTCATCAGAGAAATGCAAATCAAAATGACCATGAGATTCCAACTTATACCAATCATAATGGCTAGGATTAAAACTTCAAGTGACAGCATGTGTTGGAGTGGATGTGGAGAAAGGGGAATACTCCATTGCTAGTGGGTTTGGAAACTGGTACAACCACTCTGGAAATCAATCTGGAGGTTTCTCAGAAAATTGGAAATATATCTAGCTAAAGACCCAGCTATACCACTCTTGGGAATATACCCAAAAGATGCCCCATCATGCCACATGGGCACATGTTCCACCATGTTTATAGCAGCTTTATTTGTGATAGCCAGAAGCTGGAAGGAACCCAGATGCCACAAGACAGAAGAATGGATAAAGAAAATGTGATTCATTTACACAATGGAATACTACTCAGCTATTAAGTGTAAGGATATTCTGAGTTTTGCAGGCAAATGGATAAAACTATAAAATATCATCTTGAATGAAGTAACTCATATCCAAAGGGACATGCATGATATGAGCTCACTGATTAGTAGATATTAGTCGAAAAAGAAAAAAGTACAGAATACACAAGATACAGTTCACAGAATTCAGAAAGGTCAACCAGCTGAAGGGCCCAAGTGAGGACGCTTCAATCTCACTTGGGAGGGAGACGAAAGCAATCACAAGGGGGGAGGAAAAGACATGGCCAGAAAGGGGGGTAGGGGGGCGCGAAGAGTGGACCATGATCTGGTATTGAGTGGGTGAAAAGGACTGAAATCCTGAGGGCCAGCAGAAAGAATGGAAACAGGCAACCTTGGGATGTAGGAGGTGGGGGCATCCTTCAAAATGCACCAGAAACCTGGGATATGAGAGACTCTCAGAATTCAAAGGGAGGAGCCTTAGATGAAATGCCTACAGAGGGGATTGGGAACTTGTAGAGTCCACCTCCAGCAGAAAAACAGGGCATCAAGTAAGGGAGGGGGTTGCCATCCCACAGTCAAAACTCTGATTCGTAACTGTTCCTGGCTGAAAGAACTGCAGGGATGGAAATGGAGAGGAGTCCGAGGAAAAGAAGGTCCAGTGACAGGCCCAAAGTGGGATCCAGCTCAAGAGGAGGTTCCAAGGCCTGACACTATTACTGAGACTATGGAACGCTCACAAAAAGGGACCTATCATGACTGCCCTCCAAAAACCCAACAAGCAGCTGAAAGATCAGATGCAGATATTTGTACCCAACCAATGGACAGAATCTGCTGACGCCTGCAATTGAATTAGGGAAAAGCTGAAAGAAGCTGAGGAGGAGGGCAACCCTGTAGGAGCACCAGCATTCTCCTTTAATCGAGACCACCAAGATCTGTCAGCCTCTGGACCACCAACCAGGCAGCATAAACAGGCTGATATGAGTACCTCCAACACATATACAGCAGAGGACTTACGGGTCTGGGTTCAGTCAGCGAAGATTCACCTAACCCTCAAGAGACTGGAGACCCCAGGGAGATTAGAGATCTGCTGGGGTAGGAAGTCGAGGATGGGGACATCCTCATGGAGACGGGAGCTGATAGGAGTCGGAGGGTGGACCAGGAGGGGAATAAATAAAATTAATGAGATGATCATGTGGAAAAAAAGAGGTAGAGCCTTGTTGGAAGAATTATGGGAGGTTTCAAATGCCTAAACCTGGCCAGTGTCTCTTTCTCTCTTCTTCCTGCTTGTGGCTCCAGATGTAGAACTCTCAGCTTCTTCTCCAGCACCATATCAGGCTGTATACCACCAGGCTTCTTACCTTGCTGATAACTAAACCTCTGAAACTGTACAAAAACCCCAAATAAATGCTTTCTTTTATTATAAGAGTTACCTTGAGATTGGTGTTGCTTAATAGATCCCTGACTAGGACACCTTCCTATGTTTCCTCAGCAAGCATGTCAGCAAGTCTTGGTTTTTTACCTGAGGTTGATCCATGCCTGCAGCCCTTAAGTATCTCTTACCATTTGTTACCTTGCCTGGATTGGGTGATTGTAATTTCCCAGCAACCTTGATAACTGCACAAAATAACTCTAAGACATGCCCTAAAAAATATCTGGCACTCTACATATTCTTTCTTCTATCATGATAGCTATTTTTAGGTAAATAGTTAATTTAATAGTTAATTTTTTAGATTAATAGCTAAAATAGTATGATTCCTCATGGCATTTGAGGACATTCTTATGCTAATTTTTTATTTTCCTCCTTCTCTCCTACTTTCTTTAATAAGTTCTCATTTTTTTTAACAAGATCATATTATATCCTGTTATTCCTCTCTCTGTTTCTTCCCAACCCTCATCCTAGGAATAGTCCCTTTTTGTTTTTCAAGATTCTGCATTTACTCTAAGATACACACTCACATCTAAAGATTTGGAGCTAGAAGGCTCTGATGAGACAGAGTACTGAAAATTTGTCTTTATGAATTTGGGTTACCTCATCATGTACATCTGTGTACTCTGTATATAAACTGAAGAACAAAAAATAGTCAACAAATAGTTCTGAAAAACTGGATATCTGTATGCGAAAGAATGAAACTAGAACTGTATCTGCCTTTACAAAACTAACTCCAAATGGATCAGAATCCTGTGTCAACAGGAAACACTGAAACTGCTGGAAGAAAACAGAGGCAGGGCTTTGTTTATGTAGATGTAGAAAATGTCTCTGTACTTTAGTATGATGTTTTCTAATTCTATTTCCTTGCAAGCTACATTTTTATTTACAACTCAATATGTGTATGTGTGTGTGTGTATACACACACACACACACACACACACACATATATTCATATACATATATATACATATATATATCTTGTATGTATGTATGTATGATATTTGCATTATTCATTTGTAAATCAAAGACCATTAACATTGATTCGATTTCCTAGCTATTGTGATGAGCAAGTTGAGTATGATGTGTCAAGTCCTTTGAGCATCTACCAACAAGTGATATAGATGGGTCATATGATAAATTTACTGTACCATTCTGCTAAATCCCCACATTGTGTACCATAGTAGTTGCAGCTGTTTGCAATCTCACCAGAAGTGGATGCTAGTTCTCCTTGTGTGCATGCCTTCGAGCACTTGTTTTCTGTTCTTCTACCAATTGTTATCATTTTCACTAGTGTGAAGATGAAATATCTCAAACTTGATTTCATTTGCACTTCCCTAATTACTAGGGATCAATGAACTTTTTTTTTTTTAGCTATTCATATTTCTTACCCTATTTCCCCATTCTTTTGAGAACTTTTTGTTCAGGTCTCATGCCTATATGTTTAAATGGCTTGTTTGGTTTGGCTTTTTGTCTTCTATCTCTATTTTAAGTTTTTTTATGTATTGAGCATAATAATCCTTTGCTCGATGTATATCTACCAAAGTTGCTACAAATTCATTTGGACTTCTTTTACTCCCAGTTGATTGTTTAATCAGCTATGCAGAAGCTTTTATTTTTATGAAGTCTAACTGGCCAATTGTTGGTTTTAATTCTAGACGAATTGCAGTCCTATTCAGAAAGACCTTTCCTACATTTACACCATATGGGGCAGTGCCTCTGTTTTCTTCCAGCAGTTTCCATGTTTCAGGGTCAAATTTAGAACTCTGATTAATTTGGAGTTAGTTTTGTAAAGGCAGATACGGATCTAGTTTCATTGTTTTGCATATGGATATCAAATTTCTTAGAACTATAGTTGAATATGTTTTTGTTATTTCATTCATGTTAATGGCATTTTTGGCAAGAAAAAGAAGTTTAAATTATGTGTATTCATGTTTAGATTTTTAGATGTATTCCATTAAGCTTGAAATCTGTGCTTGTGCAAATGATATTTTGTTTTTATTACTATGGCTCTCGTAATATATCTTAAGATCTAAAATGGCCATTCCTACAGGATTGTTCCTTATTCTTGGGATTATTGAATTTTTTAAGGCTTTATAGGATTTTAAGGTTAGTTGTTTTGTTTTTACATTTCTGTAAAAGGGAGATGAGAATGTTGGTTGAAATTGCATTGAATTAGTATTGATAGAATAGTCATTTTCACAATATTAATTCTACCGATAAATAAGAATGAGATTTTTTTCTACTTTCTAGTGCCTTTGTCATATTCTTTAGGTTTGAAGTATTTATTGTAGAGGTCTTTTACCTCTTTGATAAGGCTTATTTCTAGATAATTTATGTATTTTTGAGTCTATTATGAATGGGAGTATTTCATGATAATTTTCTATGTATGTTATGTGTTAATTTAGGAAAGCCATTGAGTTGTGCCACAATAATGAAATTTTATCACTTCTGGACCTTTTCTGCTAGAAGTTTTGAGATCTGTTATGTATAATACCATGTTATTTGCAATTAAGGACAGCTTGACTTCTCTTCCTATTTGTATTCCTTTAATATTCTTTTCTTGATTTATTACTCCAACTTGTACATTAAGCAATATATTAAAAATAAGTAGGACTAGTGGACATCCACATCTTATTCATGACATGGTTGAGGTTGTTTCAAGCTTTTCTCCCTTTAGAGCGATGTTGAGGTACTGCCTTAATCATGTTGAAGTATGTTCACTTTTGCCTTACATTTTCCTGGACTTTCATTTTGAAGGCAGTTTAGACTTTCTCAACGACTTTTTTCTCTTATCTACTGAGATGATCATGTGATTTTTGCCTTATGTCCATTTTTGTAGTTTATTATATATATTGACTTGTATATGTTGAACTGCCTACATTTCAGAAATAAAGTCAACTCATGGCATATAATCTTTTTGATGTGTGTATGCCTATATCCTGTTTGCAGGTATCTTACTGGGCATACAACAGGGATTTCTGCCAAGAGTTTTATTTTTGTGCTGTGTTTTTGTTTTGGTATTAGGGTGATACTGAATTCAGGAAAGTTTAAGAGTGCTTCCTTCTGCCTTTTCATCTTTCTGTTTTTCTTTCTTTCTTTCTTTCTTTGTCCCTTCCTTCCTTCCTTCCTTCCTTCCTTCCTTCCTTCCTTCCTTCCTTCCTTCCTTCCTTCCTATTTCTTTTTTAATACTTAAGGAAGAATAACCTATGGGTCTTTTTTGAATGTCTGGTAGAATTCTTTTATAAATTCCTCTGTCCCCATACTTAATGTTTCTGAGCTGGAAGTCTTTTTATTACTACACAAATCATCTTATTTTTTTATGGGTCAGTTTACATTGTTGACTTTTTAGTTTAATTTTGGTATTTTGTTTTGGCTGACCTGGAAATTCATTCTTTTTTTTTTTTTTTTTGAATTTCCAGCTAATGGAGTATGGAGTACAGGTATTAAAAATATTTCCTTATAATATTTTGAATTTCTTGGTGTCTGGTGTATTGTTTCTCTGTTCATTTCTCTTTATGTTAATTTGGATTCTCAAGTTATTTTAGTTAGTTGCCCCAAGAGTCTGTCAATATTATATATCTTCTCAAAAATTCAACTCTATAATTTGTTGATTCTTTGTATTGTTTTCTTTATTTTTTATCATTTATTTCTGTTCTAATTTTTATCATTCCTTTCAACTGACTGGATTTGGATATGTTTTTAACTGCTTTAAATTTTTTTGAGTTGCATCATTAAGATGGGGAAAGGGGTTGGTATCTGAAATGTAAATAAAATATCCAATAAAAAAAAAGAAAAAAAAGAGAAAATGTATATAGTCAAAGCCAAAGTAAGACAAAAATAAAACTTTAGCATAAAAACATTAAAAAAAAAAAAAACGATATTCATTTGTGCTTACCCTGAATCCTTAATGTAGGCATTTAGGAAATTTCTTCTAAAGTATGATTTTCAATGTGTCCCTGAGGTTTGGTTTCATTTACTTCCAGAAACTTCTTTTTTCTTCTTATTGATTTCTTCTTTAACTCATTCATCATTTCATAACAAGTTGTTGAATCTCCATGAGTTTTTATATTTACCGGAGTAAAGATACACTGAGTAATTTTAGTCTTCTTTAATTGGACAGATTTGTTTTGTGTCCCTGCATGTGATCTATTTTAGAAAATCTTAAGTGTGCTGTTTAATTAAAAGTGTATTTTTCTGGCTTTTGGATAGAATATTCTGTTAATATTTATTAAGTTTATTTGATGTACAGTGCCAACTAATTCTTATGTTTCTCTGTTTGACTTTTTGTTCAAATATCTTGTCTATTGCAAAAAGTGGAGTATCTAATTCACCCATTCTTACTTTATTTATGTTAATCTGTATTTTTAAATCTTGTAGTAGATTTTTTTTAAATGAAATTGGGTACTTCAGGATATAGTGCGTATATATTTAGAAAAGGAATTTTCTTGGTTATTTATATCCTTGATTAGAATGAAGTGCCTCTATCTCATTTGATTAATTTTAGTAGCACAGTGATACCTGTTTGCTTACTCAAACAATTTAATTGGGACAAATGTATCCATTTTTTTTTATTCTAAGCAAGCATCTATCTTTAATGTTATATGTTTATTGTAGACATCAGATAGATATATTTCAATTCTTGATCCATTCAGTTATGCCAAGTCTTTTTACTAGAGAAGTGAGACCATTAATAATTAAAGTTACTACTGAAATCTGCATGAAACTGCAGAGTTACTGCATGGAATCACCACATTGTTGATGCTTTGGAGGCATGGTTTATGCTCTTAGCGGAACTTATCTTTTATTAATTACAGTTTCATATTTCTTTTCATAGTCTTATGATACAATTATTCCTTATTAAGACTAAAATAATGCTTCTATTTTATGTTTGTTTTGTTAGATATCATTGTTTTAGAATGTTTATATCCTAGAACATTTTCTTCTGTATTATTTAACTATAGCAAATAATTTTGCTTAGGTGATTTAGTCAATGTTGGTTATGATTGTCCTTTAAAAATTAGATTGCATTGTTTTATACTCTTATGGATATTGACATTTCTGTTAAAAATAAGCTGCTATTCTGATGGGTTTTTCTTTATATTTGGCTTGTATTTTTGCATGCAGTTTTCAGTATATTTTCTTTTTTATGTGAAAATCTTTAGTGGATATTCTATTTACATTTCAGATGCCATCCCCTTTCCCCATTTCCCCTCCCTAGAAAACCCCTATCCCACCCCCATTTCTCCTTTTTTGCTTTTATACTATTTTTAATGTTAATCAAAGACTTTATAAGTTTGGTAATGCTCAATATCAATCAGAAGTGTAATCCAATACATATCTTAGATATATCAACTATCTTTGACTGGCGGGGACATGCAAACATCCACCTCCATGTCCCCCCACTCTTGTCACCTAGCTCCTCCTCTCCTTCTCCTCCTCTCCTTACTCCCTATCTTCCTCTTCATACTCCTCCCACCTTAGCTCCTCCTACATATCACCGTTTCCATTAAAATAAAACTTCTCTAAGAATACAGTTAGAGCATAACTATACAAATTTATGTCAGTAAGGTACAAGATAGACCTAATACCCAGTCCATCATTTTGTTGACGAAACAGAACCTCTGTGGTCCTTCCTAACTAAGAGACTTAATTCTGAACCTGGCTTTTTTTCTTGGCTTTAGAATGAATGTCAGCTGAAAACCATCCTCTAAAACCTTTTCTCTCAAAGTAAATAGCCAGGATTGGCTATGAGACTATAAGTCTTCAACCCCATCAGAAATCCAGAATGACTGAGTTAACTGAAATCATGCGAAGCACCAAGCATAGCTTCTAAAACTTAGCCAAATTATGGAGACCATTGAGCACCTGGACAGTCCATATACTACAAAACGTTGGAGTATCTGATCTTCAGCCTTCTGGCCCAGGATTATCTGACAGACCAAGTCATGCATAATTATTAAGGGCTGATTACTCTGTCTTGGCAGATATAATCAGTTGACTATTACTCAAGTGTTTTCTTTTCTGGACAGTGATTTTTCTGTAGATGAAAAGAGGCAATTCTTGCCTAGTGGCTGTCTCACCACAACCGGAGTAACTCCAAGAATGCTCAATTTCTTCTTAGAATCCAAGACAGGAAGCTGTCAGGAGCAGACAGGTCTCTAATCAAAATGGACATTAATACAGAAATGTTTGTAACATCAATTCTGTGGACTTCTGACGTTTTGAAAACCAACTATCCATGTAAGGCAATCTGGACTATTGTTTGTTAACTCCTCTCAGCTAAATAAAATATAGAAAAAACCCTAACAATAAACTCAGAGCCAGGAATTTGCCATATGTCCTTAACTCACAAACTACCAAACTCAAATCAATTTAAAATGTTAAAGAAGGACTGGGTCTAAGCCTTGTATTCTTAAATGTGTTATTTAGGGACAATGCCTATGAGAGTAACAATATCAATCTCACTTTATATCAATAAGAAGCTCGTACCAATAAAAACCTTGAATTTGAAATCAAAGTAAATTTTGTACCATTTAAGAAATTATAACTTTATCTTAATAACAATTATACATATTTCTACCAATAGATTATGGCTATGCAATAGATCCTACCTAATCCTCCCTGTTCCAACAAAATCATTACTTTTCCCTAGAAAGACAGCCCAATATTAACCACCTCAGTCCCCAAGCCCAGGGAATAGAGGCACTGACTCTTCATTAACTTGTTCAAGCTGCCTATGGGCATTGAGATATTAGAAGAGGGGCAAAGGGAAGAGTAATTGATAAGGCTCTGACGTCTGTGTCTTCGCTGCATCCAGATGCAATTCCAAGACATCAGAGGTTCGAGCAGGACTGCTCAGCTCACTTGATGAGTAGATACACTGAGGCTGTGCATTCTGCAATATACAATTCTCAAAACAAATTTTAGTATCAAGATAATTTTTTGTTTGAAAACTGGAATCTAATCTTCTGGCGACCTGCCTCTGTCATGTCTAATCCATATAATTCTAAGAGTTTCTATGAGGGTGTACTCCCACCATTCTCCCATTTTCACCTCCCTGCTCTCAAATTCCTCAACACTATTGAATCCAAACTTTCAGGCACCAAGGCCCTCTACTTCCACTGATGCCTAACCCCTTACCCCATCCCCCCCTCCTCCAATTACTATGAGGGTGTGCTTTCACCATCCTCTCATTCTCACCTCCCTGCTCTTGAAATTCCCCAACACGAGGGAATCCAAACTTTCAGGTATCAAGGCTGTCCACTTCCACAGATGCCTGGCAAGGCCAACCTCAACTACCTATACAGGTGGAGCCATTAGTCCCTCCTTTGTGTTCTCCAGCTGGAGATTTTAGAATGGCTATTCCAGCTTGTTTTTTTAGGGCCATTTGCTTGAAAAATTGTTTTCCAGACTTTTACTCTAAGATAGAATCTGTCTTTGTCACTGAGGCAGGTTTCCTGTATGCAGCAAAATGCTGGGCCCTGTTTATGTATCCAGTCCTTTAGCCTATATCTTTTAATTGGGGAACTGAGTCCATTGATATTAAAAGATGTTAGGGAACAGTGATTGTTGCTTCTTGTTATTTTTGTTATTAGAGGTGAAATTATCTTTGTGTGGCTATTTTCTTTTGGATTTGTTGGAAGAGGATTACTTTCTTGCTTTTTCTAGGGTATAATTTCCCTCCTTGTATTGATGCTTTCCTGCTATTATCCTTTGTAATGCTGGGTTTGTGGAAAGATATTGTGTAAATTTGGTTTTGTCCTGGAATATCTTGGTTTCTCCATCTATGGTAATTGAGAGTTTTGCTGGGTATAGTAGTCTGGGCTGGCATTTGTGTTCTCTTAGGGTCTGTATGACATCTGTACAGCATCTTCTAGCTTATATACATATCTGATGAGAAGTCCAGTGTAATTCTGACAGGTCTGCCTTTATATGTTACTTGGCCTTTTTCTCTTACTGCATTTAATATTCTTTCTTTGTTTTGTGCACTTGGTGTTTTGATTATTATGTGACAGGAGGTATTTCTTTTCTGGTCTAGTCTATTTGGCGTTCTATAGGCTTCTTGTATGTTTATGGGCATCTTGTTCTTTAGATTAAGGAAGTTTTCTTCTATAATTTTGTTGAAGATATTTATTGGCCCTTTAAGTTAGGAATCTTCACTCTCATCTATACCTATTATCCTTAGGTTTGGTCTCCTCATTGTGTCCTGAAGTTCCTGGATATTTTGTGTTAAGAACTTTTTACATTTTGTGATTCTTTGACAGTTATGTCAATATTTTCTATGGTATCTTCTGCACCTGAGATTCTCTCTTCTATCTTTTGTATTCTGTTGGTGATGCTTGTGTCTGTGACTCTTGATTTCTTTCCTAGGTTTTCTATCTTTAGGGTAGTCTCCCTTTGTAATTTCTTGATTGTTTCTACTTCCATTTTTATGGCCTGGATAGTTTTGTTCAATTTCTTCACCTGTTTGGTTGTGTTCTCTTGTAATTCTTTAAGGAATTTTTGTGTTTCCTCTTTCAGGGCTTCTACCTGTTTACCTGTGTTCTCCTCAAATTCTTTGAGAGTGTTATTTATGTCCTTATTAAAGTCTTCTATCATCATCATTAGAAGTGATTTTAAATCTGAATCTTGCTTTCCTAGTACTATCGGGAATTCAGGACTTGCTTGTGTGGAACAACTAGGTTCTAATGATGACAAGTACCCTGGTTGCTGATGCTATGTTCTTGTGCTTGCCTTTTGCCATCTGGATCTCCTTAGTTCTACCTGCCCTATCTCTTACTGGAGCCTGTCTTTCCTATTATCTTGGCTTTATCAGAACTATGTGGGGTGGGTGTTGCTACTAGAGGCCCAAAATCTGCTCAGGTCAGGATTCCAGGGTCCTAGTGGGTTCCAGTCACTCCCTGTTTGGGGCAGGTGTTGCTGTCTGCTTACCTAAGATAATGCTAGGGTTATTCTTAGAAGTTGGGGGCAGAGCTGCTGCTCGGGATCTGCTCAGTGCGCAGGCCCAGACCGGAAGGCTTCCGTATATTTTCTTTGTCCTGTATACTTAATGGTTTAACAACGATATGCTATGGAGTTTTTCTTTTTTGACCTTGTCTATTAAATATTGCTTGTACGAGTGTATCTTAGTTTGGGGAAATTTACTTCCATAATTTTTTAGAAGATCTATGTCACTGATATAAGAGTTTTCTCTATCTTCTATGCTTCTAAGTGAAGGCTTTATGTTTTCATAGTCCAACATTATCTGTATGTTTCTTTCCTGTCTTTTGTTTTTTAATTTTTCATATTTCTTGCTTTTCTCACCTAGATCCACTAGTTCATCTTTTAGTCCTGATATTCTGTCTTTTGCTTCATCAGTTGCACTTGTAAGGCTTTCCTTTGTGTTTTCAGTTAGACTGTTGTTTATTTTTTCCATTCCAACTTCAATTAATGTTGAATCCTTTTAAATTTTTGTGTTTATTTACTTTTATTTTCAAATTTTGTATTTCTTTGTCATTTCTACGATTCTTATATTTGAGTATTTGGGGGCACCACTCAGGCATTTATGTGCTGTCTTTCTCCTTGATTTTATTGAGATGTTCCTTTTTTGTCTTCTTATACTGTTGAAGTCTTTGAAAGCATTTATTATTGTTCTTTTAAATTCTGTGTCTCATCATCAAACATTTATATAGGTTTGGTGATTTTTGCAGCAGTGTTACTGCCATGATCTTTCAGATTGTTACTATATTTGGAGTGAGACTTGGGCATGTAAACTTTTTTTTATAAGTTCTGTGTCTGATGTGGACAGAGACAGTTGGACAGGAGAAGAAATGTGTGGATGAGTTGGGCTTATAGCTTGGAATTGGCTTTGCTAGAATAAAGTCAGATGGACACATAGCATGTGCTGGTGTATATTATGCAATTGTTGGTTCAAACCTGGAATTTAGAAATAGATTTGGGGGTAGGGAACAGTATATTGAGGGTTTGATAGGATGATTCACCAGGGTAGACCCTTGAAAAAGATGTTTAGAATCTGGCTATGCAGACTTGTATGTGGTATCAGAGGGTCCTATGTGTAAGTAGAAGTCAGAGAGAGTCCTGGTGGAAGAATGAAAGTTTAGCTATGGGTTGAACCATAGGAAGAAATCTCCAAACAAAACTGGGGTACTGTATGTCAAACCATGTTTATTTCTGGAAATTTAAGAACATTCTATGACGAAACTTAGAAGAAAAACTCTATAACAATACTTAGGATAAAAAAGAATTTCATACCTAAATCTATTAAAAATAGGAAGGTCAACAAATTTAAGTTTTGTTTTTAAAACATTGTAACTGTTAGTAAATTTTAATGACATATATTTAAATCACATCACAAAATTAATAAATGTGCTTTGAATATTTTTGACATATTATAACATAAACTACAACTATAAGTAAATAATCACATTCCATATTAAGGTAACCTATGTTTCACTATGGGCAAATCATTAGTGATAATCATGTAAATGAAATCTGTAAGTGTGATAGTTTTGGAGAATAAATAATGCTAAGCAAGAAGGGATTGTAATGGGACCTTCCTTTGTTAAGAAGGGCTTTGTCACATTAATAATATTTTAGATGAAATAATCAGAGATGGTTGTTTTACATAGCAGGTACAAAGACAACAAATATAAGAACTTATTTTAATAAAAACAATATTCTTTGTCTATTTGAAGTATAGAAGAAAGGCAATAATGACTAGAACAAGCAACCTATGACCAAGCAGGCAAGCAGAGGAGATCGAAGTGCTATTGATTAGGCAATATTTTATGCTAAGACTACTAGAAAGTCATCATAAAGCTATTTGTGCATTGCAGGCTGTCATCTATATTTTAAGTTATATTTGCTGCTACTGAGAAAGAATTATGAACTTTATGAGTCAAACAGATGAAAGGAATAATTAATTGATGTTGTGAATATAGAATGTTGGTAGAAGTAGAAAGATCAATTAAAAGACAATTACTAAGGCAAAGCATAATGGTAGTTTTGTCTAGGGTGTCTAGAAAAAAGAATTTAAAAAATGATTTAAATAAGAATTTTTAAAGTAGAGACAAGAAGTTTTACCATGCCTGCCACTCATTATACTGAAAGTACAAATTCAGTCTGGCTTAGCTTTGTCTTCTTCTGGAATTGGTGACTACAAAATTTAGCTTTTTATTTTTGAGGCCTTTCCTTACCCAGTGCTCCAAGTCCATAAAAATACTTTTGGTAGATATGAAGCTTCCTAAAAAGATTTACCTTACTACTGATGTATGATTCAGTTTGATTAATATCAGAATTTGGACTTTGATTTCTTACAAATAAAGACTATTATCATGGTTGACTCAACAAAAAAATGTGAGGAATCCAGAGTCTAGTGTTCCAAAGTGGCCATCAGAAACATTTGTGATACCATGTGCCTTTCAGTAGTATGATTAAAAATCCAGAGACTTTTAAGGTCTTTATCTATAAATGTTATTACTAAAATGGACTACTTCAGCTATAGCTCATGTTAGTCACCAAGAATATTATTAAAGAGTGCAATCAATATGACTTCCTCAATTTTACTTGAGTCTAGTAATGTCATTTACAGGAATAAAAGAAGAAACATTGGTTTTGCTCTGTCTGTAGAGAGTACAGTAAAGATTGTAATTCTTACTTAACCTTGCCATGTTTGAGAATATGCTACATCTCAAAGCTGCTAACAATTAAGTAAGGGATAATCAATGTACCATCAGCAGTCAAGACTATGATAGGATTGAGTTGCTAGAACAAAAGAGCCCAGTCACATGCTGGAACATATCTGTTGCTCTCTGATCTTTAGGAGGTCCCACTTGACTGGGAGAAAAACAGTTTCAGCAATTTCATTTAGAGAGTAAGAATCTTATAAAGCATGTTACTATTATCACCACTGTGACATGGCTAGCCCAAAAGTAACACAGATTACTAGGATTCAAAGTCTCAGAAGTTCCTATCTAACACAACAGGAGACAAATAATGTCTCTGCTGGATGCTTTCTGCTTCCTCATTTTATTCTGTCTTGGACCAGATTATAGGTTGGCAATGTTGATGATAAGCTTGATTCCCTTTTCTTTTCCGTAAACTTAATCTTCTGGGATTACACACATACGCAGATACACACACACACACACACACACACACACACACACACACACACACACAAAATGTCTAAATTAAGCAGCATATAACATTTTAAAATAACAATAAATACAGCATGTTCAAGCACTAAAGAATATATAGAAAATTCTTACAAGTGCTTTCCCAAATATGGTGTGGCAAGAAAACTAATTGAGGACTCAATCCTAGGGGGAAATCATAGAAATAGCAAAAGCTGTTTCCAATCATTTTGTTTTGTTTTCTCAGCCTAGTAGTGGGAAAAAACCCTCTTACCTCCTGCAGTTGCTGCATAGTTGGCAAAGATAGGCCAGGAGTACTAAAAATATTCCTTACTGAGAGTTAAGTCAAGGAGGTAAAATGGGTGTGTGCTGCCAATTTTTGTGGTTGATTCCTTTCTAGTCATACTTTGTTAAAAATCCCTGGGAGAACTCGTGGCTTCCCATCTCCACTCAGGAACGAATTCTTAAAGAATAGCATGTGGACAGAGATATAAGAGCTCTTGACTGACAGTGGGATGTAGCTCAGTTGGTACAATCGAGCCTCATATGCAGAAAGAGTTCGTATTCTAGGAATCCCAAAACAGGAATCAGGAAAAGGGTTCAAATTCCAAGACCATTCTCACCAATGTAAAAAATTTGACACTAGCCTGAACTACATGAAACCTTGTACCTAAAAAAGGGGATAGACGACTACAATTGTGCCCTCCGAGGCTGAATGGGAGCACCCACATTGAGATGAAGAATACTCTCTAAAGAAGAAGAAATAAGATGCAGTATAATCCAATATGATATATGACCTTCATGAATATACTATGAGATCAAAATGAGTTTATCATGGACAAGCGTTTGAACCATCTCTAATCCTATCACACATATGTGGTTGTCGCATCACTTCTACTTTAGTTTTGCTGACATGCTTGTCTTCTAGTACCTTTCTTCTCTTTCCCTTTCCCTCTGTCTCTTTTCCCCTCCCTCCCTCTCCCAGTACCTCCTTCCTCTCTCCTCCTTCCCCCCTCTCTCCCCCACTCTCTCCTCTCTCTCTCTCTCTCTCTCTCTCTCTCTCTCTCTCTCTCTCTCTCTCTGTGTGTGTGTGTGTGTGTGTGTGTGTGTGTCTTTAGTTTATGCACACAAATATGTGAGAGAGTATATTTGCGAATGTGAGCATGTGTAGATAGCAGAGTCTGACAAGGAGCTATCTTCTTCAATCAGTTCTCCACCTTATAGGAAGTATCTTTGATGAATAAGGAGCTGGTATTTTGGCTACATTGGCTGGGCACTGAGCCCCCGGGATCTGTGTGTCCCTGTTTACCAGCACAGGTCATCCAAGATTTTTGCCCAGATCCTTTTACACAGCAAACATTTTACTTATTGAACTGTCTCCCCATCCCTGCTATCTTTATTTTTTGACAGTTAAAACAAGCATTGATATAAAATTCCATGTTCAGTCCTGAGGGAGTTAATTTCTCTATTCTGTTGCAAAATTACCATAGAGTTCCTCTAATGAAGCCTCAAATTAAAAGGCAATGCTTTAAGACAAGAGTTTTCACAACAAAAGCAGCTTGCACATGCTGGAGTCCAGCTTTGTGTCCTCTAAACATGGACACAATAGGTGCTGAAATAGTGTGTGCTAAGCTTTGTTTCTCAGTACACTACGATGTTTCAAGCATTCTAAAAAAAATAATAATAATCTTTTTGCTTCAAGACATAACTCCAAATTTTGAGGGTGAACAGAGATACCAGTGAGGGTGAAAAGAGACGCCAGCTGGCTTGCTTGGCTTTTAGTCTCTACACTTGCTGAAATACAATGAAATGAGATTTAGGAAGACATAGTACATACAGCCTTGTGCAAAAGACTTCAAATGGAACAGTGTTGATATGTGACCCAGATGCCAGTAGGTGCTTTTCCAAAGTCTACTTCACTCTTTCCTTAATAGAAAAGAGGGGAGTTCATCTCATCTAATCCATACATTCTCAGGCCTCACTCTGAGAATGTCTACTCTCTGTACAAGAATGAAAATGCTTTCAGGCCCTCTGCCAGCACCTGTAAGAGAGCATAAATAACCCTGGTCCTATCGACTTCAATAGCTTAGGTGTACAGAAGGGCATGCTTTATATATAAGTGGCATAGCTGCTGGAGTATGTTTTATATTATCAGATAAACTAAAACTGAACTTTCCAGCATTTCAAAACCTCTTCAATATAGTTTTTCATGCTTATGTCTTTGTTTTTAATTCTATATTTCTTTTACCATATTGTTTGTTATTCTCATGTATTTTATCATGTATTTTGTTAAATTGTTTTTATTTAAGAAGTAACATATATTCTCTTCTTTATATTTATATTTCATTCTACTTAATTTCTGAGCATAACATTTTTCTACTAAAGATAGAAACAATCCAGGTACATTGATGCACACTTTAAATCCCATGAGCCAACAGGCATAACTGTATGTGTTTGAGGCCAGCATGATTTACATAATGAGTCCAGGCCAGCCGAGGCTACATAGTAAGACCTAATTTTCAAAAAACAAAACAAAACAAAAAAATAAACCTAAAAACCCAAACCAAACCAAACCAACCAACCAACCAAACAAACAAACAAAAAAAAAAAAAAAACAGAAATAGAAACAGTTCACAACTGAAACATGGCATGGAAAACAAGCATAGACTTAACCTTTCACTGGGGTTATATGTTTGTTTCATATTGTGACAAAATACTTGCACCTGATCGATTTAATAAAGAAAAAGGCCTGTCTTGGTATGTGGTTCTACAAGGTTTAGTCCACGGTTGCTGAGTTCCATTGCTCTAGGCCTAAGACAGTACAGTACCTTACAGTGAGAGTCCGTGGTTGTTGGAACCTATTTACTTTTTGGCTGCTGGAAAACCAAAGAGAGACACAGAAATATTCCAAGCCTCAATATTGCCCCCCAGAGCATGGTAACCTGCTTCCATTAGCCCCCATCTCCTAGTCTCTACATTTTAATAACCCCACAAAAATAAAGCAAGCCTTAAATATCTGAATTTCTGAAGGACATTCAAGATCTAGACAATAGCTATTATATATATATATATATATAATATTTATTAATATAATTATTAATATATAATTTATTATATAATATATAATTTATTACATAGATTACAGTACAGGAGACAATGTGTTTTCCTTTCAGATAATAGGAAAAAAATTCTACCCTAAGCTTTTTGTTTTTTGTTTGTTTTTTGTCTTAGTTTCACTCTTCTCTCCTCACTCACTTCATTTGGGAATGAAGGAGTGGTTTCTCTATCTTCTCAACTAGACTAAAGGAATAAAGCATGCTCAGGGCTTTTGACTATTCGCTAGTATCATAATCAGACCAGGTATATTCTTATAATTTCTCTGTTCCTCTACAGGCATTAGGTCCTGATGGCCAAAGAAACAATATATGTGGACCTAACTCATTAGACCTTGTAAGCTACCAAATAGAGGTAAGCATCTCTTAAGACTCTCCCAACCTCTTGTTCTTTCACACTGTTCACATATGAAAAAGGCATTACAGTAGATGATTCATTCAATCTAAACATGGAAAGAAATGGAGATGAAGAAATTGCTATTTGGCCTTCAGAAGAAAAAATAAGAATAGAAGAAAAATTGCTGTGCTTAAATCAGTGAAATGAGCTCAGAATCAACTATAGAGGTGAGCAGGTAGCTGATATGCAATATATTTGCATATGTATCACTCTGAGTCAGTTCTATCTGGGCATTTAGCCATAGAGAAAACCTCCCAACAGGGTATCAAACTAGCAACAAAAAGACACTTGTATTTAAAACCTATTTTTCTTCAAAGGAAAAGACATGGAATTTTAGGAGTAATTTCATATTTTCCATCATCTAAAAATGTTTACAATCCTTAGACATGACTCAACACTGAGAGAGTATAGTGTCAACACGTAGATACACACTATATCTGACCTACTTAATATACTGAGTGACAGAATTTACAAGGTGGCTAGACTGAAGACAGCTGGAAACTTGGAACTTTTAAGCCATGTTCAGTGAAGACAATCACTCAGTCACTGAATAGGAGACACTGAATAGTGATGTCTCTGATAAAGGTTGTGATAAACTAGCTTCATACTGACATTTTCCACAGACAAGCACAGAGCTGCTCACCCAATCTTCAAATAAAAGCCATGCCACATAGAATCATTACTGAATCATGTAAGCAAGAAAGTGCAAGGTGAGAGCTAGGCTGAGCTAAGGTTTTTCTCAGAGGCCCTGATAAAAAGACAGAAGAAGTTTAGTCACAGCTCCTTGTTTAGAAGCAAGTTTGGTGAGGTTTGGCCTGAGAATGGACCCCAGAGCCTCAAAAAGTGAAGCTTTTGGTTTCAGTTGACTTGACTTTTTCCCTAAGGAGACTGGAGTTATCAGTCTCAAGTCTCAGTCTATAACATTGTTGAGAAATCCTGTGTTTCCCTTGTACAATATTTCCTGAATAGCTTACTTGACTTCATTTTGTTGTATGATGGATTTTTGATGATTGTGGTCCATGCTTCTACCATGAATGGTATTTAAGATGCTGTACTTAATAAGCTTGTTTGGTATGAGACAGTTTATTGTTTGAATGTATCTCACTCTAAAACTCCTTTGTTGAATTTTGCATCTGAAGGTGATGGCAGGAAGAGGTGGGACTTTGAAGAGTTTGTAGATGATCCATAGCATGTGTTACACATGCGATTAACGTCTTAACAGATGGTGCTGCAGTGAATACCTGTATCCATTTCATACCTTCCATCTCATCTGCTGGGTTACAGAACAGCATGCAACATTTTTATGCCCTTCCACAGTATAAGGGTCCAGTGAGAAAGGAACAGAAAAGGACTCTTACAGGATATATAATGTACTGATATCTTAATCTTGGGTTTTAACAATTTCCAGGACCATGAATATACATTTCTGTTCTTTATAAATTACTCACTCACACATTCTTTGTTATAGTGACAGTAATGGGCTAAGACAAATATATTACCTGAATACAAGATTACCAGCCAATAAGATAAGTCTTGAGACTAAGGGAAAAGTTAGAGGTCAAAGGCAGATCTTTTAAAATATGTTCTTAAAAGGTAGAGATGGCTCATCAGTTAAGAGCACTTGCTACGCTTTCAGAGCATAAGAGTTTGTCAGACAGCTGACACTCTTCTGTAACTACAACTCCAGGGGATCCTATGTGCTTCTGGTCTTCACAGAAGCCAGGCATGCATATGCTTTACATTCACACATGCAGAGAAATATACATCTGCATGTACACATACAATAAATGTAACTCTTTTAAAAGTAAATATGTTTTTAGAAGACTCATTCATGTTCCTTGCCCACTGTGAAGAAACATGCTGTAAATTTTTATTTTAGACTCATTAATAGAAATTTAAGAATATCACTTGGAGTTACTGAAGCCATGCCTGAAGTTACCAGTATAAGTACGAAGTAACTCCTACTTGAAAAGTGAACCCTGGGAAAGTCTGAGTGATGATGTAGTTCCAAGAAGCCCAAGGCAGAGACAGAGACAGAGCAGCTAGTGTTAAAACAAGACAAAACAAAAGCTCAGCAAGTAAGGAAACCCAAATTACTGGTATCTGTGAAGAATCTAACAGAGGTTCCCATTAATGAGAGTGACATAGTGTTAGTGTAATCAAAGCAAACCTGTGACATGTATGTTGGAATGATGTGGGTTCCCAGAGCTTGCCTATATCCCTTGGTTTCCTCAAGAAGGCTTAGAATCCTAAGCTTGAGAGTCAAGACTTGAGGGTAGGAAGAGCACATCTGCTCCTTGCTTCTACAGGATTTCTGTTGCTAGTAGCTGGCTCAAACTCATATAAGGAAAAAAAATCCTGATTGAGATTCTAAGATAGATTAAATTGTACTAGACATAATCATTATTGATTGAGGGTAAAAAGGCTTGAAAAACCATTTATGGCCTGACAATGATCGATGGCCAAGGGTAAACGTAGCCCACAAATAAGAATGTAAAATACTCTTAAGACTTCTCAGGTCACCAGAACACGAAGATCCAAGTATGAGATCTAGAATACACATAAAAATTTGGAGAGTGGTACCACATAAGTCTAATCTTAACACTGGGAAGGTGAAGATGGGAACATTCCTGGGACTTATAGGGCCTCAGTCTACCCTATTTACAGAGCTTCAGGCCAGAGTGAGACCCTGTCTCAAAACACAAAGTGGAAGTTCTAAAAAAAAAAATTCACTTGAAGTTAACCTTTGATATATACACACAAACATACATACGTGTATGCATACATACATGCATACATACATACTTACAATGTGATGGTTTGAATATGCTTCACCCACAGGGAGTGGTATTGTTAGGAAATGTGGCCTTGTTAGAGGAAGTATGTCACTGTTGAGGTTAGGCTTTGAAGCTCTGCCCAGTGCAGAAGAGTCAGCCTTCTCCTGGCTGGCTGTCTTACCATCAGGATGCCAGAACTCTCAGCTCCTTCTCCAGGACCATGTCTACCTTGGTGCTGCCATGCTCCGGCCATAATGATAATGGACTGAACCTCTGAACCTGTAAGTCAGCCCAATTAAATACCATTTCTTATAAGAGTTGCCTTGGTCATGGTGTCTCTTCAAAGCAATGACAGCCTAGCTAAGATTATATATATAATATATATATTTACGTAATATATATATTTACATATATATAATATATATTTACATAATCATGCATGTACATACACATACACACACGACACATAAAAATACTGTTATGAGAAAAGTGCAGCTTCAATTTCACTTACATTCTAGGTCTCTTATTTTTGTCAGAAGTCATAGCTGATTGATTCTTCAGCTTTGATTTTAGTAACTCACCATACTAAAACAGTAGGGTAGGGCCCATTTTAAGAAGGGATAGGTATGAGATTTCTCTAAGTGTATATGGTGGTCAAAGTATGCATGGCTCAGTACTGAGGGATAAAGCAATATTAAAGTAGTGGTCTTCTCTCCTAGTTGGCTTTGGGTAGTAAGAATGGAAAAATATGTCAGCCTGGATGACTAGAGGCAGAGTGAGGAAGGCTGATAAGTTTTGCTCCAGGGCTTCAGAAAGAATCCATAACCTGTCTGAAGCTAGAGCTGAAAGGTGTCATTTCATCACAGTATTTCAATTAATGAGGTCACTGTTGGACAAACTTCAGCTCCAGTGTTAACTTGACTTTTCTCTGGCTCTAAGGCATCTGCTGGCAAGGACAAGTGGACACTTCAGGAAGACAGACAACTTTGCAGTGGATCACAAAGTACATATGATCAATCAGAAATTTGATATAAAACACTTGTGAATCTCCAACCTATATTTCTGGAGGAACAAAAATAGACTAGTTAATGCCTTTTCTTCTCCCATGTTGTAAACCTCCCAGTATTATAGCCCCTGAACAATATCTCTGAGAAACTCAAGTTTACCAAGCTCACTGTCCATCCCAGTCAGAGGGGTGTGGAAAGCTTATCACCAGCTTTCTGCCCACTTGTCTGCCTGTCTATCAACATGGCCATTCCACAGTAACTGATGAGACTGAGTCCTGTGCCCCAGATCCCTACTCTTCCAAGTTGCTCATCTTTCTGTCCTTACCCTGACCCATTCATGTCACCTCATTTTCTTTGTCTAGCTCTTCATGAGCTGTCTGCTCCCTGCTAATTGCAGGAGCTACTTCCAAGCAATATGAACTCACACTTCACTTGGACAGAGTTTCTTTCCTAGCCATGCCCATGAATAGACTAACATGCCTAGGGCTGTGGAGTCTCTTAGATTTGTATATGTCTCCTATAAAGGCCAAATTGCTGAAGTTCAATCCTATGTAATTTCTAGAGGGACAGAATCTAATCACATTTTTTCCTGAACCAATTATCTTCTCTCACCAAGGCAGGAATCAGATTCATGGCCAGTGGGCCTAACGTTTGCTGCCAGAAAAGTTTCTCTCTCTTTTTTCCCTCCCTATAAATCTTAAAAGCAAACTTTGATTTTTTTCTTTTCAGCCTCAAACTCACTAAGCATCATGCTGGGTCATACTGACAAGGTACAGTGCCTGACAGACTGACATGGAATAATGCTTCCTGGGATCTGATAGGTGGACAAAGCTGGAACCAATCCTAGGGTAGAACGCTGCACCTTCTTCTGCTTACAAGTGATTGTTAATGCATTAACCATGATAACACAGCTACCGAACCAGGTAATGGGCTGGGATAGGTTGATCTATTTAATGTTTGAACTAGCATGCTGCATATTAGGCTCCTCTATTGTATTTTCATACATAAATCACTTTTGTTAGCCTTCCCTCTTTTCTTCATCCCCTTCCTCATACATATGTCCGTGTCTCACACCTCTTCTCCACTTTCCTGTCACAGACTATTTTTAAAGAACATGGTTTGTTTACAAGTCACTTCTCTCAATCAGATAAGTATTAACCCCCATTTATTCTCACAAACATAACTGACCTATTTAAGACAAAGAAAACGCTTCTCTCGAATCGGTGCCTTCGCACAAGTTAATGCAACTTGACTATGATGACGAGAAAGAAGAGTCCACATTAGTTGTTGGAACTATCTAAATACTGGAAATCCTGCTGCAGATTTTCATTGTGCTGATTCCAATAAATCATTGTTTCTGATATGTCTTAAAATATAAAAAAATGAAAACATACTTTAGGTCCTATATAGTTACAAACAAATATACAGAGAAAATAATATTTTGGTTTTAGAAAAATCAGCACCCAGATCCTGCCACAAATAGGCATGAAATAAAGTATTGCTAACTATCTTTTTATGTTTTTTTTTAAAACAAATCTTTGATTGATTTCTGTTTCCTAAAGAACATGGAATTGTGTGAGTCTTTGTTAATTTGGATGCCTTCTAGAATTTTTTTCGTAAATGTTTAAAGAAAAAACAATTATGACATCATAATTATGATGATAAATGCATACAATGGAACAAAAATGATGTTTTCCATCAGGGAGTAGTAAGAGAGCCTCAGCATAGACTGCAGTGTAGTCCTCACCTTAGAGAGCCCTAGGCTTACAAAGAATTTTACAGATCTAAATGCACTCCCACCTTTCTGTCAAAATCTTTAGGGGAAAACCTTTAGGGGAAATCCTTTGCCATTAATAAGATTAAATCATATACATTAACATTTATGATTTTTAATATCTTTTTTGAAAATATGAATTTTTCTGAAAGAGCTAAGCCCTTAATGACCCTCACACTGTAGGAAAAAGTGAGCTTCTTGTACATTGTTCGTCAGTACATGGGAAGCATCTGGCAGCATGAGGCAGTTAGCTGTCACAGGAGTGTACGTAGATTAGACAATGACAGGCAGGACAATAGATGACTGGACACTTTGCTTGCTTCACAGTTGGCCGCAGTACAGTCCTATTCAGTGGAATATGTCTCTAAGGAAAGATCACACACTGTAACTTGTCTTGTCCTACTTTTCTTTCTGATAGCCATGCTCTGCCTTGGCTCCAGGGTAACTTCATCTGTGATTCTTCTAACTTCACTGCGTTTTAAATAAAGCTCTGACTTCTGGTCAGAACAAAAGCATTTGAATTCCAGTTCTACCTGAAGTCTGTGGTTTTTGAACTAGGTATGTGGCTTTGCTGAACTCCGTTTTCCACAGATACAAGAGTATCAATCCTTCTAGACTGTTGGCAGGATTCAATAAAACTATTCCTCTACAGGGATAGGTATTGGACCTGCCTTATAGCTAATGCTCACAAATCCGAGTAATGACTAGATTTATCAGGGCCCTAGGCAGAGTCATGACAGGACAATGACAAGGTCAGGATGCTGACCCAAGAAATAGAGGAAAAAGCTAAAAGACTTCAGAAAGAGGTCCAGCAATACAAACCCCTTACATTGTGCTGTCAATAGTTCAGTGTCAGAACTGAAAGCTGATTTTTTTTCCATGTGCTAGCAAAACTCTAAATGTCCCTGACAATAGAGAAGACAGTGTCTGACCCAGCATGGAATGTAAGCCAAGAGACCACCTGGAAATGATTCTATCACTGAACTGTCTATCGATAGTGAGATTTGCCATTTTCCTCACCGTCAATTTCTTTTCATCAGGGAGAATATTGTTCCTGAGCCATAGATGCTCATCCCTTGGCCTTCACCTCAGTGTTGTGAGTACCACTCTAAACACCACATTCACATCACGTCTTTGCACAATCTTAGGGGAGTAGTGAAGAGTAATTACAATAGAAGTAAAAATCACCAAGTCACACTACAGTTGCCTTTATGACATTAAAAAAGTCCATCTATGCAAATATTAAAAATCTAGACTTAAAGAAAACATGGTTAATCCTTGGGTTTGAAATTTCATGAAGATATTGAATAAACACATCACCAAATTGAAATTTCCACAATATCAGAATGCTATTACATTTATATGTTGTTTTGCATTTAATCTTAGTGCTTATAAGGAATATCTAACAATTTCTACAACAATCACATTTTATAACAAAACTTACTAAGAACATGGCAAAAAAGGATGTATATTTATTAGATATCTTTGAGTTATAAGGTTCTGTTTGAAGACCAAAATCAGTCTAAAATAAAAAAAAAATGTCTCCCTGGAAACCTGGTATAATGCTCATGTATAAATTGAGGGTGGATGAAATTACAGTTACCTTTTCTCTTGGCTTTGTATTAGTTTCCCATCCTTCCTTCTTTTCCCATATTGTTATTCCTAGTATCCCAACAGGACCACTTAACTTTTCCAACATAAATGTCCTTGTTCTCTCGAGGACTATTCCTCCTTGGTTTCTGACAATCACTACAGTCTACTATCAAACCAGATCAAATGACATTAATTCATTGTGTGTCAAGCACATTCTATGTATCTCTCCTTGCTACCACTGCCATAAAGTTATAAAAAAAGCAATATTACACAAACTAGATGAAGAGAATGTTCTATGTGTAGAAAAAAATCATACAAAAGACCCTAGAGATTCCTAACAATCTTAATTTTGGTAGGTTACTATCATTGCACTTATGTTTCTAAGAGAAAACTTTGACTGTAATAAGACTGTAGAAGTGGTTATGAGCTACTTACATATGAAACTTTTAAGTCAGTGCCTGATACGCTAGAAATTCTTTATAGATCATCAGAAGTACTTTATTATAATCTACTAATTTTAAATTAACATAAGATTGTATTGATTTTTGGCACTTAATCAACTTATCTCTCAGTGACTTGTGCATATATATGGTCAGAGGTAGATAAGGCAGCTAGAAGCCTGATGATTTTATACTTTATTTTATGGTGAATAATTCAGATTTGATGAAAAAGAAGATCCAATATTTATTGTTTAAGGACAGTGCATACAAGAGTGTTTAGAATATCAAATCAGATAGAAAGTGGGAATATCACTTAGTTATTTAGAAAACTGTAGGTGAACAACAATTCACCTGTATATTTGAAGCAGAAGAGGACACTGTAGAAAGCATTGAATAGAGCTTTGAGGAAAACAAAGAACATTGTGATTCTTGTGATGTAAGCTTAAATAAAACACTGGTAGGTAAATATTAGATTTTAGAAGCCTAACATCATCAATAGTAAAGGAACACAGCTAGCAGTTGGAAACATATTTTCTTATCATGTTTGTGATATTTAAAGAATAAAATTAAATAACTATTAAATAGTCCTAGTGCCCTACTGACATAAAATGTTTCATGTATTAGTTAATCATCCAGTGTGGTTTTTAGAGAGATTAAAACCAAAACGCATAAGATCAACAAAGACATAAAAATGTCATGAATACAAAGCGACAAATAGTTTGTCAAGAGATGAGAGAGACATCATGATTCTTTTTCTGAACTTGTGTTTCTTACTCTTAGACCAATTGCTGGAACATATGCCCATCCCAACTTAAACAAACAGAAAACATTAAGTTCTGGGTAACTGTCTTAGTTAAGATTTCTATTCCTGCACAATTATCATGACCAAGAAGCAAACTGGGGAGGAAAGGGTTTATTCAGCTTACACTTTTCACATTGCTGTTGATCACCAAAGGAAGTCAGGTCTAGAATTCAAGCATGTGAGAAAGCAGAAGCTGATACAGAGGCCATGGAGAGATGTTACTTACTGGATTGCTTCTTCTGTCTTGCTCAGCTTGCTTTTTTTAGAACCCAAGAATACCAGCCCAGCATGCACCACCCACAATGGGCCTTCTACCTTGATCATTAATTGAGAAAAATGTCTTACAGATGGATCTCATGGAGGCATTTCCTCAACTGAAGCTTCTTTCTCTGTGATAACTCCATCCTGTGTCAAGTTGATACTCAAAACCAGCCAGTACAATAACCAAATATGAACAAATTGATATTGCACCTGCACCTGAAGAACACAGCCTGTGGTTCTATAAGTTTGTCCTAATGAATGAAGTTTTAAGATGTGTTGATCATTTGTTGGAAAAAAGTAATTATCAAAGATAGAAGAATTGCTATCACCCTGAGCCCTAGCATGACTCTGAGGCCAACATAGCAACATTTATCATGTCAAATCCCTTTCTGCTCCTATGGCTCCATCACAGCAGTGAGAATTCAACTCCCAAACTTTGCTCCTCAGTTCAGTCTTGGCTAATAATGAAAGTAATCCATTTACCAATCCACACCAATGAAAGTAAAGCAGAGAGCCCTTGAGATTTAATGTTCTTCACAAGGGATTTTCATGATGAAAACAAACCCATGTATTTATAGGTTAAAGAATGACAGAAGTGTGTAGAAATAGAATGATGAACACAACTGGAACAAGAAGGAAGAAAAGAACAAGGAAATTCTGGCAAGGTAGAAAGAAATTGAGAAATAAAAAAGTAGTGAGTGATAAGTTGATGAGAACATAGGATCAGTAAGGACTACTATCAGTATTTGGAGAAAGAAACTATCTAAATATTGGTAGAAAGGATGAAATCAATGAAAATGAAGAAATAAAAGAGCAGAGAAGAGCAAGTGAGCAAATTAAAATTTGGAAAGAGGGGAGACAGATCTGGTGGCTCAGTTAACCTTTACAATAAAGCCTTGTGTGTGTGTGTGTGTGTGTGTGTGTGTGTATTATTCATATACATATATTCATATATGTATATGAATAATATACATGCACACACCTAAATATAACTTGTTCAGTCTGGTTAATGTCACTTGAATGTATAGTTTAAGAGCTAAAGTTGATAATAGACAACCAATTGGTGCATTCTTTCCTGAAAAAGTCCACTCTCTGACTCTGAGATTTTCCTAGTTGCATATAGTTCAATGTGTATGGTTGAAGCCTTATCAACATTTCCTACTCCAGTCTAGTGTGTCCATTGTCATATAATTTTTCTTCAGCTTATATGTCATTTTGGTGATACCTTATAGATGTAGCTTCTGAAGATGCTGGGATCAAACTCCATAATCCTCTGTCTCCTGAAATCTTTCTGCCTCCTCTTCTGCAATCTTCTCTAAACCTATACGTACAGGAGCATTTTATAGATGAATCCACTGGGACAAGACTCCACAAATCTGCATTTTTATAGGTTGTGTTTTTTCTGTAATGGTCTCCATCTGTTGCTAAGAGAATTTTATTTGAATAGGGGTAAATGTTACACTTATTTGTGGGTATAAGGATAAATGTTTATAGATGGTTGTGAAGAATTGTTCTGCTCAGGAATTTAGGTTGTAGATTCTCCTCTAATGACCATAACTACACCCACATCTAATAGGTAGCTAGGTCAAAGGGACCAGGCATCACTTCGCTCATTTTGAGCATGTCTAGAATAAAATAGAGCTTAAACTACCTAACACAACCCCAAATACCAGACCTGAGAAACTCTTTGGTTTGTTGGCCAGAACTGTCCAAGAGACTACCAAAATAGTGAGCCTATTGCTATTATTCTTGGTTACCCCAAGAGGTGGCAAGCCATTTCTCTTGTCAAGGACATCATGCAATTCAGAACCAAGAGCTCAGAGATCCCTAAGATAGAACTGACCTGGATGTCTTTTCCCTGAGGACTAGCTTTTATTTTACCGGAAAGCACCATACAAGCTTCTTAACGAGGGAGATGACCAACAGTCCTGTTTAGCTGTGATGCCTATGAAACATATCAACATCCGATATGTTATGATAAGCTTCAAGGTTCAATAATGGCATGTATGCATTAGTGGTAGCCATTCATTTCTTACAGTCTGATAGACAGGAAAACTATGCTTTAAGGGGAAAGAATAGATGAACTAGAAAAACACTGGGCACTGGGCTTCAATCCATGTGTGAGAACTATTAACACCATGTGAAAAATTTTCCATTTACCATGGTTTTGAAACATCTGAGGTTGTGAAAAAGTAAGCTCTGCCCAAACATAAAGTCATTGATTGCGCCTATGTTTAGGAACAACTACTGAGCACCACTGAAGAGATGTGAAACGTGTACGACACATTTGACAAGATTTTATTTGAAAAGTCTCCGTCCTTCCTAGAGTGCTTTTGTCTGTTGGTAGTGGTGGTTTTGAGTTTCTTCCACATACTGTGATTAGAAATACAGTGACAGAAGAGAAATAACAAACAAGAAGACAAATGTCACTGGTTCTAAGTGTTAGAAAGGGCAGTATCTAACAATGACAGGAGACTGGGAGAAATTCTGTACGGAAGAGAGTCTTTGAGTACATTCATTATTCTGAATGAGAATATTTCTGTTTTATTAGGTTTGATGTCGCATAATGTAGTCCAGGTGTCATGAAGTTGTGGTGAAAAGACTACGTGTTCAAGGCCAGCACAGGATACATAAAAGCCTTGTACCAAATTTTGCTACTCCTAAGATGAAAAATTATGAAAAATTGTGTGTGAAGCAAAAAATATTTCAACAGTTTATCCAAATATATTCTGTTTTTGCTATCTACTATAGTTTCTGCCATTGCCCTCAAATTAAATTTAATTTCAGAAATGCTATGTTTATATAAATTTGTATAATTTCATATTATATGATACAATTGTGCATGTAATAAGCCAATGAAATTTCATAGTATAAATTATGATAAAATTTATTTTTCTTTTTAAATAAAATGTGATACTAAGGAATAATTGGTATATAAAAACTACACATATTGAATGGATAGGTACAGCTTCATGTTTGGGATCTGTACCACAACCAAGCAATCAGCACCATTAGGCCATAAATAAATGCATGCTCTCCTGAAAAGATGATTTGCACCCTATTTGCTATGATTATTCATGTTTATCTTTTTTCCACTCATTAAATAGCCCAAGTCATGGTAATCCTGCTTCAGCAAGGATTGCATCACCAAGTGATGAAATGCATAAGCCCATGAGCCTGGTTTAGTGTGTGTGTGTGTGTGTGTGTGTGTGTGTGTGTGTGTGTGTTAACAGTACTACAGTACTGTTTTTATTTTGTTTTTTTATGGAAAAATATAGCTTTTACTTAATAATTTTGTTATTATAATAATGCTAAAATTATATGCATACATTTCTATGTACATATCATTATGAGCATATATTAATATTTAATAAAGAATATAAACAACTTTAGGTAATAAAAGAATTGTGTGTAATCCGGCTTAGCCTCCATAGCTGATTGTTGTGAAGGAATTCTTCCAGGGCTGTGTCACGATAATAACTCATTTTCAAGTGCCCTGTTCTCACAGTACAAGAGTTCCTGAGAGAATTTTTTCAAAAGCCAGATTCACAATATATTTTTTATACTTCATTAAATTATAAGAGATAAATTCCAATGAAGACAGAAAACGGGAAATAAATAATGATCTATGTGTGACTGATTTACTTTCTAGCTTTAGAAGCACTTTTTCCTTTATTGCTGCTGAAGCTTTAGTCAAACAGCAACTAATGTAGCGTGTTTATGGTCTTCTCTATTTGAATTACAATTTCTTGACGTATCTGATTGAGGTTAGATCATTTTCACGTTTTTTTTTTCTTTTTAATGAATACAGTTTCCTGTGAAGATGCTTAGATTCTGGTTTCCTTTTTACAGTGGAACTTTAGAGAGTTTGTTTAAAAAAAAAATGAAGACGAAAGAAAGTCAGCACTTCTCACCTAAACAGAGCCAGAATTTCACAGAGATGGAATTCATTTTCATAAGAGTATGGAGTACATTTCAAAGTAGCACTAGGATTTTTCAATGGAATAATATAATGAGTCCTTTGCCATTTATCTCCAATCTTAATATTATCAACTTTAACTTCCTTTCACCATATCCCAAAATAATGCATATAGAATTGAATATATAAACAATTTTATCTGTTGTTTTCTTTTTCCTACAAGAATCTTCTGGGGATTTTGAAATAAGTTATTTGAAGTAAGTAAATTCTTCCATGGAAGAATTTTTCTAAGTTGATTGATTTTTATTTTAAATATGTCCTCAAAATAAGTTATTTCATTTTGCTACTTTGCTTGTTTTAATTATAGACTCTTGTAGGATTACTATTTCACAAAATAATATTTAAAAATCATTTAAATGAAGATTTTTTGTCAAGACTTAGATCATAAAATGACTGTAATTCTCAACATATTTTCCTTTAATATTCCCAAAAAATACTTTTCAAAAGAGAGTTTTTATCAGAACATGTATGATCAATGCTAGAAGCTAAAAGGGCATCTTAGATCTCATAACATCTTTTGAAGTGATACCTTAACTTAAACTTTTGTTGAGACTAGAAAGATGGCTTAACAGTTAATAGCACATACAGGTATTGCATAGGATTCTAGTTATTCCAAACTCTACAGCAGACAGCTAATAACTGCCTGTAACTTCATCTCCAGAGGATCTTACTGATTCCTCTAGTCTATGACAGCCCTTGCAATCATGTGTAAGTACCTCCCTGTACACATACATACACTACTAAAATGGGTGAAAAACAACTTTGTTCTAATTTTATTATTCAGACTGGAAAATATATAGTATATATATACAAAACATGTATATATGTTGGGTTGTGTGTGTGCGAATGGGACTGGTTGGGTTGATGTGTGGGTCCCGTCTCTGTCTCAATACATGGCTAGGGCCTCTCGTGGAGACATAAGTGCAGGAATTTGAATGTGTTCACTTTACGCTTGTGCCAGGCAGACATTGGCTATGTGAAGCTGTGGGACTCCACTAGGGAGTGGGCAACACAGTCTGAGGTCCCCCAGGGAGCCAGAGTTCTTGGCTAGATTTGCTTCCAGCTGAAGGGAGGAGGAGTCGAAGCTCTGGCTGTGTCCTAATTTATATTTATTATAGTGATAATAGGAACATGTCCAAAACTGAGGGAAGTATTAACATAATGTAAAATTCATTAGCCAAACAGTATAATTATAAACTTCTCTTAAGAAAAAGAAACCAATACAGTCTTACAAAGATAGTAATTGTCATAGTTGTTAACATTTCTTCTAGGCTCTGCCTCACAGTTACCTGGCAATAGCCAGGTTTGTTTGATGCACTACAAAAGGAGCTGTTTGCCCCCTCCTACTCACTTACCTTTTCCTCCCCTGTCCCTCCTTTCTCTCCCAACTCCCTCTCTGCTTTTCTCTCCACATGTTCATGGCCAGTCTCTCCTCTCCTCTCCTCTCCTCTCCTCTCCTC
>JANHMN010000013.1:66546672-66567327 GCA_030674055.1 Rhabdomys pumilio
CTCCTCTCCTCTCCTCTCCTCTCCTCTCCTCTCCTCTCCTCTCCTCTTCTCTCTCTCTCTCTCTCTCTCTCTCTCTCTCTCTCTCTCTCTCTCTCACTCTTTCTTTATCTTCCTCTACTACCTCCCCGCAACTCTCCTCCCCATGCCTCAAATGAACTCTATTCTATACTACGCTCTGTGGCTTGTACCTCAGAAGGATGAGATGCCTCAGCATGGGCCCACAGAGGCAACCCCTTCCCACGCACAATCCCACACTTCCACCAAACATATTCCTGGCTTCCTTTTTGATAAAACACAACAATAGTATAATTTATAATTTAGAGCCCAATAAGATTTTGAAGTATATGTGATAAAACACATTGGAATATCTTTTTCTCAACTGTCAGTCTTTACTGTTGTGTTACCCTCAATGCTGTCTACACTTAGGGAGTAACACATTTTATATAACCACTTACTATGTATGGTATACAGATTAAATGCATGATTCAGGGAAAAGTATTGGAATCATGCTAAATTATTGCATAGTGTTGAATGACAAAGAGAAATTTTTCCTAGATTACCATGAAGAAGCATGTGCATACACACACACACACACACACACACACACACACACACACAGAGACACACACACACAGAGACACACACACACACACCTTATACTTCCTCGATTTTTAGTGTTCTTACTCACAAATGGGACATATGACTTGCATGATGCATGATGCTATAAAATATTGTTAAAATTTGAATAAGCTGTCATGGCTGATGTTATTTCCTTTACCATCTCAAAGATTAAAGCATGCTGTAATATCTTCCTGGTTCCAGAAAATTCAGCTTTTTATCTTATCGAAAACCCTCAAGCTCAGCCCATTCTTGAACTGCTGCACTTCAGCCAAGGTGAAGACATTCACATATGAATTAAATATTTTGTATTGTTAATGTTTTTATGACTGCCTATTACTCAGCAGTAGCTGCTCAAACCAAAAACATTTGATAAGGGGTGATTTTATCATAACTAAGCAAAGCATATTAATTCTGATCTCCTAAGATTAGAGGTTTCTTTTTTCAAGTTACCCATATGAATAATTTTTCTTCTTTTATACATTACAGCTTCTGTACAGGAGTGTTACCCAGGTCATCTCTAATACTCACGCATATATCTCCCAAGATACAGTGTGATTCCCACTGCATAGAGGAGATAACTGGCTGAGAAATGTTAATGGGCTGTCTGTGCACAAGAGTGATCTGACTTAGGATCTCCATCTCAGGAATCCTCTGGACATGTATATCAAGAAATTACAAACAAACCTAAATAATCCATGAGAAGTTACTTTTTAGGAAACAGGAAGAACTTATCTCTCTATAATACAGATCAGCTAGGAAGCAATGGTGGACAACACTTCAGAAAGCAGAAGACAATCAGTGCGAGACACTGTGGTCTGCAGGCACAAGACCTGACCTTGAACAGCGAATATTTCCAAGTAAATTGTAGAGATCTGATAGTCATCTGTAACCTGATACTTGTCTTCCACTCTAGAATGACAATGTGGATATTTGGCCAAATTATGCCAGTGTTTATTGTCAGCAATGGTTTCTGTATGTTTTCTTCTAGAGACATGAGAATAGTGTATATTAAGAAAAATGTCATAATTATAAAGATATTGAGGGAAAGATCAAAGGTCAGGTCTTGTGCCTGTAGACTGCAGTGTCTCTCATTGGTTGTCTTCTGTTTTCTGAAGTGTTGTCCACCATTGCTTCCTTGCTGATCTATATTATAGAGAGATAAGTTCTTCCTGTTTCCTAAAAAGTTACTATTATTTTAGAGATCAGTATCATTACCCTAGGGTATCTTCAATTTATGTTTCAGTGCATTTAAATCTACCTACTCATGGTCACAATAGGCTGTTATCTGAATCAGTGGGTGGCTAAGCAGTCAGGAATGTGTGGAAAACACAAATATTAATCAATACCTGTAGCACGGGTCATTACAGTGTTAGTAACAAGCATGTCTTGGTGGGGACTAGGTGTCATTTATTTCCGTACACCTAAATGCATTTATATTTTTAAAAAGTTTCACTTTAAATTAGTTTATACTTATTCTTTGATGATATCATATATGAACATAATGTGTTTGGGCCACACTCACCAACACATCCTCTTATCTCCCTTCTGTATAGACCTAACCCTGCCTCCTCCTACAAGCTCTACTCCCACTATAATATGTTTTGTTTAGTTTTTGTTTTGTTATTAACTGACTTTATCCAGGCAAGCCTGCGTGAATGTGGGTATAGATCTGTCCTTAAGAACATGGATGATGACTCCATCACCCAGCAAACAACAAATGTAAAAAAGCATTACAGGACCGAGTTAGACTTAATGTACACATTTAGGATATTCTATATGCATATTACCCATTTAGTGCATTTTATATGCATATTACCCATTTAGTAATTCTATGCAAATATTAGCCATTTAATACATTTTACATGCACTCAATTTTATTTATATTTTTTATTGAATAGTTTATTTATTTACAAAACAGATGTCATCCCCTTTCCCCATTCCCCTTCCCTAGAACCCCCTATCTTATACCCCCTCTTCCTGTATGCTTTTATACCATTTTGATTACATGCATGTATTAAAGTCAGCTCTAGGTTGAGGGTCTAACAATACAATAGATGCAAATAGTCAAGGAACAAGCAAGACAATAAACACAAATCGTCAAATAAAAAGCAAGGCATTAAATCCAATTACATGAACACTCCCATGATCACTATTTCTAAAGGATTATCAGGATGACCAAAATATCTGAGCCTACTTCCCTATCCTAGCCCAAGGTCATTTTCATGTCTGTAGCCTACTTCCTTGTTCTAGCCTAAAATTTAGATTCCTGTCTGAAATTACTTCTTTGTTCTAGTCTAATATTTAGATTCCTGCCTGAGACTACTTCTTTGTTGTAACCTAAGATTTAGATTCCTACCTACAATTACTTATTTGCTCTACCCTAATGTCAGATCCCTGCTTGAAGCCTACTCCCTTGTCCTTGACCAATGTCATATTCCTGCCAAGCAGCCTATTTCCTTGTCCTTGGTCCATGTCAGATTATTGTCAAGCAACCCCAAAGGTTCTCCACTTCTCCCCCTTTTTTATTTCATTAACAAGACTGAGCTGTCTTAGGTCATTCTGACAGGAATGCTTTCTTTACCCATTATGGCATATGCATTATCAAAAGCAATGCAGTTTTGTCTTAAGTTGATAAGGCTCTGTGCAGAATATTACCCGTCCTTGGCTTGCCAGCCTGTTAATTTAATAACTCTGTGTGGGGGTCCATTTTCAGGTTCAAGCCATGTACATTGTCTGCCTAAATATTGGTGTTGTTAAAGATAAGCTTTACCACTTTGGGCAGGAATAAAAGTATTCCCAGGACAAAAAGAGCTAACCTGATCAAGTTACATATATGACATTTCTGAGGTTTGACCAAAACGGAAATACTGACCTCAGGCCATGGATAATTTTATTGGCATTATCTGCAGCATCAAAGCTCAACAGAGCAGCATTCTTTAAATTCATAATCTCATTATGCAAAGTTAACACACCCAGAACAGTGTTAGGATTATGCCAAATATTCTACAGGTGTCTTTAAACTTTTTTCTAATTATAATGGCAATCATTGTAAATTTCAAAAGTAACACTACTGCAATGATACTTGTCATGGCACTTGGGATGACTCCTAACTCTTGAACCCTGAACCTCCTTCAGGTAATTTTAATGGGTTATAGAGCATCAGCTATTGTTCCAGATACTTATATAAATCCTTTTGTATACTCAATACATTAATAATTTTTTTTGCTAGATGGTTAACAAAAATAGTTGTCTTAACTCCTTGTGTCAATGCTATTGCAGAAGCAGTGGTGCTAGCAATTGATGAAATTAACGCTGTATGCCATCAATAATCAAGCCCGCTACCCTCTTGCTTCTGCTTAAAAGTCTAACCCACTTCTTCCAGAACTTTCAAACTTTTTTCAGCAAATCAAAGTTTTCTAATACTCAGGGCAGTAAGACAGAAGCTGGTTGATAGACTCCCAAAAGAGACATGACAGGTTTCAACACACTAACATAATTGAAAATTATACATTCAATGTAACTTACAATAAATATTGTAGAAGAGACAAAATTAATTTTATCTTGACAATTTAAAAAGCCATAAAACATATACTAACCCTTGTTTGAAATTCATATACTGTCCCAACTTTATCTCTTGCTATCATAACATCATAGTGAGCTTTGAACAAGGAGATAAGAATGAATCAATTTGCATTCTTCTACATGGTGACCTCCAGTTGAACCAGAACCATTTGTTGAAATGCTGTCTTTTTTCCACTGGATGGTTTTAGCTCCTTTGTTAAAGATCAAGTGACCTTAGGTATGGAGGTTCATTTCTGGGTCTTCTGCTCTATTCCATTGATCCTCCTGCCTGTCTCTGTTCTAATACCATGAAGTTTTTTATCACTATTGCCTTGGAGGACAACTTGAAGTCAGGCATGATGATTCCCCCAGAGGTTCTTTTACTGTTGAGAATTGTTTTCCATATTCTAGTTTTTGTTGTTGTTATTCCAAATGAACTTGAGGATTGCTCTTTCTATCTCTGTGAAGAACTGAGTGGGAATTTTGATGAGAATTTCATTAAATCTGCAAGATAGTCATTTTAGTGAAATTGCTTCAAGTTTCTCTCCATTTAGTTTGATGTTGACTACTGCCTTGCTTTATATTGTTTTACTATGTTTAGATATGGATCTTGGATTCCTGATCTTGTGAAAACTTTTATCATGAGGGGGTGTTAAATTTTGTCAAATGCTTTCTCAGCATCTAGTGAGATGATCATGTGTTTTTTTTTCTTTTAGTTTCTTTATATAGTGAATTACATTGATGCATTTTTATGTATTGAACCATCCCTGCATTCCTGGGATAAAGTCTACTTGATTGTGATGAATAATTGTTTTGATGTGTTCTTGAATTTGTTTTGTGAGAATTTTATTGAGTATTTTTACATTGATATTTATAAGGGAGATGGGTCTGAAGTTCTCTTTCATTGTTGGGTCTTTTTGCGGTTTATATATGAGCATAATTGTGGCTTCATAGAATGAATCCTTCTGTTTCTATTTTGTGGAACAATTTAAAGAGAATTGGTACTAATTCTTCTTTGAAGGCCTGATAGAACTGTGCACTTAAACAGACTGGTCCTGGACTTTTTTTGGTGGGGAGACTTTTAATGACTGCTTCTATTTCTTTTGGGGTTATGGGACTGTTTAGATGGTTTATTTGCTCCTGATTTAACATTGTAACTGGTATTTGTCTAGAAAATCTTTCATTTCATCCAGATTTTTTAACTTTGTTGAGTATAGGATTTGGTAGTAGGATCTAATGATTTTTTAAATTTCTTCAGTTTCTGTTGTTATGTCTCCCTTTTCAGTTCTGATTTTATTAATTTGGATACTGTCTCTCTGCCCTCTGATTAGTCTGGTGAAGGGTTTATCTATCCTGCTGATTTTCTCAAAGAATGAGTTTCTGTTTTTATTGATTCTTTGTATAGTTCTTTTAATTTCTACTTGGTTGATTTTAGCCCTGAGTTTGATTATTTCCTGCCATCTACTCCTCTTTGGTGTGTTTGCTTCTTTTTGTTCTAGAGCTTTCAGGTGTGTTGTCAAGCTGCTAATGTATGCTCTTTCCAGTTTCTTTTTGTAAGTACTTAGAGTTATAAGTTTTCCTCTTAGCTTGTTTTCATTGTGTCCCATAAGTTTTAGTATGATGTGTCTTAATTTTCATTAAATTCTAAAGAGTCTTTAGTTTCTTCATTTCTTTCTTGACTACATTATCACTGAGTAGGGTGTTGTTCACTTTCTACATAAATGTGGACTTTCCATTGATTTTTCCCGTTATTGAAAATCAACCTTAGTCCATGGTGATCTGATAGGATGCATGGGATTATTTAAATTTTCTTGAATCTGTTGAGGCCTGTTTTTTGACCAATTATATGGTCTATTTTGGAGAAACAGTTTTCTCAGTACCATGAGGTGCTGAGAAAAAGGTATATTCTTTTGTTTTAAAATGAAATGTTCTATAGATATTAGTTAAATCCATTTCTTTCATAACTTCTGTTAGTTTCACTGTATCTATGTTTAGTTTCTGTTTCCATGATCTCATTGCTGAGAGTGGGGTGTTGAAGTCTCCCACTATTAATGTGTGAGGTGCAATGTGTGCTTTGAGTTTTAGTAAGGTTTCTTTTATGAAAGTGGGTACTCTTGCATTTGGAGCATAGATGTTCAGAATTGAGAGTTCATCTTGGTTGACTTTTCCTTTGAGTATGAAATGTCTTTCCTTATCCTTTTTGATAACTTTAAGTTGAAAGTTCATTTTATTCTATATTAGAATGGCTACTCCAGCTTGTTTCTTAGGACCATTTACTTGAAAAAAATGTTTTTTAGCCTTTTACTCTAATGTACTATTTGTCTTTGTTACTGAGGTGAGTTTCTTGTATGAAGCAATATTCTGGGCCCTGTTTATGTATCCAGTCCATTAGCCTATGTCTTTTAATTGGGGAATTGAGTCCATTGGTGTTAAGAGAGATTAAGGAACAGTGATTGTTGCTTCCTGTTATTTTTGTTATCAAATGTGGAATTATCTTTGTGTGGCTATCTTCTTTTTGATTTGTTGGAAGAGGATTACCTTCTTGCTCTTTCTAGGGTATAATTTCCCTCCTTGTATTGGAGCTTTCTCTCTATTATCATTTGTAGTGCTGTGTTTGTGGGATAATATTGTGTAAATTTGGTTTTGTCATGGAATATCTTGGTTTCTCCATCTATGGTAATTGAGAGAGTTTTGCTGGGTATAGTAACCTGGGCTGACATTTGTGTTTTCTTAGTGTTTGTATGGCAACTGCCCAGGATCTTCTGGATTTTATAGTCTCTGGTGAGAAGTCTGGTGTAATTCTGATAGGTCTGCCTTTATAAGTCACTTGGCCTTTTCCCCTTACTGCTTTTAATATTCTTTCTTTGTTTTGTGCATTTGGTGTTTTAATTATTATGTGAAGGCAGGTATTTCTTTTCTGGTCTAGTCTATTTGGCATTCTGTAGGCTTCTTGTATGATTATGGGCATCTTGTTCTTTAGGTTAGGGAAGTTTTCTTCTATAATTTTGTTGAAGATATTTATTGGCCCTTTAAGTTGGGAATCTTCACTAGTTTGGTCTTCTCATTGTGTCCTGAATTTCCTGGATATTTTGTGTTAAGAACTTTTTCCATTTTGTGTTTTCTTTGACAGTTGTGTCGATATTTTCTATGGTATCTTCTGCACCTGAGATTCTCTCTTCTATCTCTTGTATTCTGTTGGGTATTCTTGTGTCTATGATTCCTGATTTCTTTCCTAGGTTTTCTATCTCCAGGGTGATTTCTTATTGTTTCTACTTCCATTTTTGCATCCTGGATGGTTTTGTTTAATTCTTTCACCTATTTGGTTGTGGGTTTTTGCAATACTTTAAGCAATTTTTGTGTTTCCTCTTTAAAGGTTTCTACCTGTTTACCTGTATTCTCCTCAATTTCTTTGAGAATGTTATTTATGTCCTTCTTAAAGTCCTCTATCATCATCATTAGAAGTGATTTTAAATCTAAATCTTGCTTTCTTGGTGATACAGGGAGTTCAAGACTTTCTATTGTGGGAGAACTAGGTTCTGATGAAGCCAAGTACCATGGGTTGTTGATGCTTATGTTCTTATGCTTGCCTTTCACCATCTGGATCTCCTTGATGTTACCTGTGCTGTCTCTGACTGGAGCCTGTCTTTCCTATTATCTTGGTTGTGTCAGAACTATTTGAGGTGGGTGTTGATGCTAGGGTTAGAGCTGAAGCCCAAGATCTGCTCAGTGCTTATGCACAGACCAGAAGGAATCAGTGCCCTGGGCCAGGAGTGAATTTCTGGGTCACAGTGGGTCTCAGTTACTTCCTGTTTGAGGCAGGTATTGCTGTCTCCTTACCTAAGATACTGCCCTGGTTAGAGATCCTAGAAGCCCTGCCTCCTCTGGGTTTTGTGAGTTTGAGTGCCTACACTCAATTTTATGTAAACAGTTGAAGAACCAATGAGTATCTCCAATTACACAAATGGTGTGTGTAATTCTTAGCTTTAATGAAACTAGGACTTTTTAAATATTCAGTGTACTCTGAAAATATGTTTTATGTGTTTTGAGGAGCCTACATACTGAATCACAAAATAAATGGTCTAATTTACATTCTACCTGACATAAAATAATCCCATTGCCACCCTAAACATACTATTCAAAGTTTAACGTATTCAAAGTTTCTTTTGCTTAGTTTAATAATGAAAGCCATCCTGAAATGACTCACAATATATATAATTCTGAGTTGTATTTACTTAAAGACTATAATCTCTCCATGCATTTATGTACTATTAGTTCTTCGCTTGATAAATATTCATTCATTTCCACTACCCATTACTAGATAGTGTTTTGCTATGTTGTTGTTTTTAGTTTTTTATATATCCTAAATATTAAAACCCTATCAGATGAATAACTGGAAAATTATTTTCTCATTTGGAAACAGCTTTTCTTCTACTACAAATTATTTCTTTTGCATAAATTTCTCATTTGTCAAAATAATAAAAAAATGATATTATCCAGCCACACACCTTTGTAGAAATATACAAAGCAATCAAAATCAGGTTACCATAAAAATTACTGCACACCATAATAATTTTGGTACACAATAACCAATTTATGAAGTATGCCTAGATGTTCTTTAATACACTAGACAGTAGTACTCTTACATAAGAAAGTGAGATTTGTCATTTTCAAAAAATGGATGAGACTATAGATAACCATGTTAATAGAAACAAGCTATACATGCAAAGGTTTGTCTCATATGTGAAATCTAAAAATCATAAAAGAAATAACTTGAAAATAAATGTAAGCAATAATGGGGACATATAAGGAGATTTGGCAAATGAGATGAGTAAGGGAATAGTAGAAAGAAGAATAGTAGAGGAGTGAACTTGAATAAAGTTCACCATATGTGATAAGGTAATTCTAGCAGGAAACCCCATTCTTCATACAATCAATTAATTTACACTAGTTTTCCAAGGTATATGCTAACAATAGAATTGGGGTATCTTCTACTTTCACTGCAAGCAGTACAATTTGATGGACAGAGTCAGCATCCTGCTTCTCTGTAGATCCATAAAAATAGTTTTGCTGCCATGTGATGTAAGACTATGATGTTTGAAGATTAATCTGCATCAGTGGGACTGACAAGCATTCATTTACTGAATAATGATTTCCTAAATTCATAATTTATCATGTTATACATGTCATTAACTAGTTAAAACTATAGCTTGCTAGGGTGGAAATTCTTTCAGCTCAGCATTGACTTTGGTCTAAATTGTAAAGAATATTTACTTATTAGTACATCAGGGTTTAAAGGATGGAGAAAAATAAAAAGCCGTCATCATATAAACTGCATTGTGAAGTATTTATCTATACATATGGAGCCATAGGAAACAGTAAAGCAAATACAAACATGTCATGTGTGACATCGGGAAATATGTACATAAATATGGTGAACTCTGCTATAGGAAGGTAAGATATGTTATAACAAAAAATAATAAAGTAAAGGATGCTGCTAAAGTCAGTTCAGAAAAGGAATTGAAGTGGCATCTTACCTAAAGAGTTTTAATATGTCCATAGCCTATGGTTCATCATATTCACAGTGAACTCATTCAAACTAGAAAGAAAATGCAGTGTGCTAAGAAATCTAATAACCAAAGGTATCATGAAAGGTGAATCTCAACCAAAACTGAGAGTGGCCTTTGCAGAGTAAGATTTTTTTTTCTGAGTCTTACGAGGCATTTTATAAATTTTAATATACTAGTTTTCTTGAGGGAAAGTCATAAGCTGTCACCTCTAAGGAGCACATATTAAGCTCATGTTCTGGTCACTATGGAAGAAAAAGAAATTCTATTGAGACTGCTGTGGTTCTTCAACTCCCATGGGAAAACAATACTGAAAAGGATATGGACTCTTCCCAAGACCAAGACAAAGGCTGTGATGAGTGAGTCAGGAAAGCTCCTCTCCTGCCTCACTGCATACACCAGTTCCTCCTGAGAGAAAGGCAAAGGGACAGCACATTACTAAAAAGACACATGATTTAGCTATTGTGTTAAAATTTCTGTTTATAGACATATTACCGACTTTCAAATTCCATGTTAACTATGTAAGACCACAGCAAAGGGGAATTATTCAATCTGATCAAAGCCTTTTACTTTGTTTTAAGAGCTAAGGGTTTCTGAACCCTTCCTGTGCATGCATGAGGACCTCATTTTGATTTCTAGCACTCATGTAGTTAGTTTTTACCATTATGCTTTGCTCAAACAATTTTTGTCTTACTGGTCTTTTGTATATTATGATTTCTGATTTCATGATTTTATAGTTTTGTTTGTATTTTGTTGTTTTTTCTTATTTTAAAAATATTCCTTGTTTTGGCTTTTTTGTTTGCCTAGTTGTTTATTTCTTAGTTTTGTTTTTCTAAAGAGAGAGTGGAAGTAAGTGTGAGAAGTTGGGAAGGTGGGAATGTGTAGAGGAACAGTGGTGGAAAGAATCTAGAAAAAGTTGCTATAGAAAAAGCTGTGGTCAGAACATATTGCATAAAGTTTTTTCAATTGAAAGAAAGATGGTAATAGTGGTACACACTTATAATTCCAGCCCTGGGAATATAAAGTTGTCAGGATGTCTGGAGCTGTCCCAGTAGGAGTCCCAGTCTCCAAATGTAAGGTGGGTAATTCCTGAGGAAATAGAGCTGAGTTTGACTTCTGCTCTCAACACAAATGGAATTAAGTATATAGTCTTTGCACTTGAAGCTTTAAGGCAGGAGAACTGGTGAATGTTCCAGGCTAGGTTGAACTATATAGTAACACCCTTTTCTTAACTTAAAAATACGAGTTCATCTTCACTAATCAAATAGGTAGTAATGTCCACACTTCCACATACACATCATATTCTCAAACTAATTTGATTCTTGAGGAATTGATGCTTTATCAACTTTTGGACATTTTTTAACTAGAATATTTGGTAATTTTAACTCTATTTTACCTATAGAATGATAATGTATAAATGAAATAAACTTTGAAATGGTAATTTTTTTAAATTTTTAAATAAAAATGATTACATCATTTCTCTTTCCTTTCCTCACTCCTATCTCTTACATAGTCTCCCTTTCATGCTCTTTTAAGTTACAGCCTATTACTTTTTTATGTATGTGCGCATGTGCATGTGTGTACAAATATAAATTGTTCAATGCTTTTAGTGTTTTATATGTGTATGTGCGTGCGTCTCTCTCTCTCTCTCTGTGTGTGTGTGTGTGTGTGTGTGTGTACACTTTCAAGGGCTGACCACTGGCATTGAATAATCAATTGAGGCTCTCATCCTTGAGAAAAAATAATTCTCCATCTCTCAGCATTCCTCAGCTGTCTGCTGGTCTTTGTTTAGGGACAGGACTCTGAGATATCTCCCTTCCACTGTAGCCTGTCTATTGGTATTGTACATCTTCAGGTCTTGCTTAGATAGTTATAGTGTTAAAATATCATTATCAAAGCTTCTCTGTCACTTCTAGGAGATACAATCTCACAACTGATTTTCTGGTAGTGTGACTCTCACAATCTTTGCAATTTCCTCAAGCCTAAGGTGCTGGAATTATTTTACAGATGTATCAACTGGGGCTAGGTAAATTCACAGGAAGAAAATCATGTTTGTAGTAGAATCCTGTGAGTCTTAGTTGAGAATCTACTCACAGTGCCTTACTAAACCAAAATAATTCCTACCTGCATTCTAAATATCTGCACTTACACCCACAGATAAGTAAAGCTCTCACCCCTCATCAAAGAGACTTTTCAAGTGACAGAGACCATTACAGAGAGCTACAACTGGTCAAAATACAAAGAAATGATTGTAAGTTGCCTAGCCCTGATTCCTATACCTCCTGTAATCTTCTGTGCTTTTATAACTGTGATCCTTTTCAGTGTTTTCAGATAATGTATATGCGTTAAGAATTATTATACAGTGAAATTAAGTATATAGTCTCTGCACTCAAAGCTTTAAGGCAGGAGGACTGGTGTGTGTTCTAGGCTAGGTTGGACTATATAGTAACACCCTGTCAATAAGTTAAGTCTAATTATATTATAGGCCTTTCTAAATTGAAAAATATGAGTTCACCTTTAGATTCTCCAACATTCCCAAAACACCATTCTTCACTTACAATTGTTCTGATATACTGAGAATGTAGAACACCTCTGCTGAAATGCATTATTTGGTTGAGCGTATAACTCTAACTTCTCATCAGGATAGGGCAATTTTACTCTTCAAAATATGGCACCTGAACAAGATCTCTACAGAATTAGCTCTGTTGCCATCTTCTCATAGAAGAAGAAATAAAAAGTTCTTCCTGAAAGTTTATATACTTAAAAGTAACGTAATGTAAAGGTTAGTTGAAGATAAAGAGGGATTTTTGTACAGTGGTGCAGCCACAGAAAAGCCATTGTCTTGTGAACAACACTTCACTCCTGTCACCAAGAGAAACTCTAAACATATTGGACCATCAAATAAATGGAAAAAGAAAGAGATCTTAGGGGACCATCAAGAAAAAGAAAGAAACTTGTGGGAATGGAAAAGTGACCAAAAGGGTAATGAGGGAGGAATATGATTGAGATGCATCATAGGGTGCAGGATAGCATAGTGAACCCATTGTAATATAGAATAATGACCATCTCTGATAGCAACATTTTAAAAACAGTTTTATCTAAACAAAGGTTGCATGGCATTCACTTCCAGAGGCTTGGTATTTTCAAATGAATTGAACATGATGAAATGGGACAGAGACGATACTACTGGTTAAGTGCCTGTCTGGCACTTCAGGCACTTCTGTTGGATCCCCCATTGACCCTTTAATCCTACCACTCAAAGATGGAGGTCTGAGGATCAGAAGTTCAAAGTCATCCTCAGCTACATAACAAATAAAAGGCCACCCTAGGATGCATGAGACCTTGCCTCAAAAAATAATGTAATGCATATTCTTGGACTCACTTTAGTCAAATTATGGAACAACCATGAGTCAATTGCCAGCAGACTACTTTTGTGTACAGGCACTATAGAAAAGTCTATTTAGAACATACAAGGGGGTACATCATATCATAAATTTCATGAGAAAGCCCAGATGACTAAATAATTCTACCAAACAGAATACCAAGGCTTAACTTACTTTAAGTTCCAGAGTTGAATGATTTTATCTGGTATTTTATGGTTTATCAGGGTGAAAAGGGAGAAAAATTGTTGGAGAAACTTTTATCAAAGCTTAGGCACATTACAAAAAACAAACAAACAAACAAACAAAAACAACAACAACAACAAAAACCACTGCACTTTACTGCTTATAAACAAGAATAAAGACAGAAATTTAGGATTCAAAGGAAGGAGGAATAAAAATCCCAGCCTTTAAATGGTGATTCCATCCTAACTGTATCCACCTACTCTTTCAGGACATTGAAGGACTTATGTCCTCTTATGAATTTCAGTTTAAATAACAGGAATAATGATTATGCTTCCATCCTTAATATGGAACAAAGATTAGATGAGACAAAAATGATAATATTAAATAGTTAAAATTCAGGTCCCAAAGTTTCTACTCTACCTTTGGTTATTGAGTTCTTGGATGAAAGACACTCATAGCCTTTATATTTTCAATAAGCCTTAAGCAGCACAATAGTTGGGCAGCTGCCTACCCTCCAGGCTGCTAGGATCTACTTTCCTATTGATAACTCCAAATAATTATTTACTATTCACTAAGTTCTATTTGGAATGCTCTTAATTTCAAAGACCACTTGGCCAAGTTTTTGTGGTTTAGCTAACCCATTGGAAGTTTCTCTTTTCTCTACTCTTCCACTTTATTCTTCCTTGTGGTCCCAAGCTCCGGAGACCTATGTCTCTTCTGCCCTGCTATTGGCCATTGGCATCTTTATTTATCAATCACAATTAACTTGGGGCAAGGTCACTTAGCTAGGGTTTAAGTGTGGATTCTTGTCTCTGGAGCAACCAATTTTGGGTCCAAATTAGCATTAGAATACAAGCAGCACCAGACCAAACCACTACAAAAATGCAAAAAATATATGACTCACTCCCATATCCGAATTCTCCTTTCCCTTCCCTTGGAGGTAATGAAACAAGTGATGGAATTGTGAAACAACAGAGCCCGTGAGTGCACTGTCTCCAAAAATATGAACAGAATGATTTTTATACCTTTGGATGTTTTCAGGAACAGATAGGAGCATCTATTAAAGACCTCCAACAGAAGAGAGATTTGGTCAGATTTCTGTTCTGGAATTCTCACTTTACTGGCATGTTTGAAAAGAAAAAAATGAGAAGTGTAATGGCTATTCCTGGTTGCTAACTTGACTATATCTGAAGTGAAATACAATCTAGACTTCAGTGCTCACCTGTGATCCAGATCTTAAGGCTAGAAGACACAAGTTTCTAGCCTGGATCTTGGCATGGAGATCTTGAGGCATAGTGGCTTTGAGAATCTTAGGCCCAGGCAAGGTGATATACTCCTTTAATCCCAGGAGACTAAGGCAAAGTCAGCCTGGGACAAAACAAGTCCCAGATCTAGGCATGGTGGTATACATCTTTCATCTGGGCCACATCTGCTCGTGACCTACATAAGGACATTGGAAAAAGATTCACTCTTCTTTACCTGCTTGCATTTACTTGCCAGCACATCTGTTGGAATCTACTTCTACAGATGACCAGCTTAAACAACTAGCCTCATGGGACTGAGCAACTACTAGATTCTTGGACTTCCAATTCAGAGCTGATCATTGTTGGACTACAAATTGTAAGTCATCATAATAAATTTTCTCAATATATAAATATATTCCATATGTTCTGTGTCACTACAGAACCCTGACTTATACAAGAAGGGTAAGATAAAGAAAGATAGGACATATATATGTGGTGGTTTGAATATGCTTGGCCCGTAGGAAGTGGTACTCTCAGGAGTTATAGCCTTGTTGGAGGAAGTGTGCTATGGTGGGGGTGAGCTATGAATCTTTGCCCAGTGTGGAAGAGTCAGTCTTCTTCTGTTTGCCTTCAAAATAAGATATAGTACTCTCAGCTCCTCTAGTGCCATGGCTAACTAGATGCTGCCATGCTTCCTGTCTTGATAATAAACTGAACCTCTGAATCTAAAAGCCAGTAAGCAGCATCCCTTCATGGCCTTTGCATCAGCTTCTGCCTCCAGGTTCCTGTCCTGCTTAAATTCCTGTACTGGCTTTCTCTAATGATGGAACATGATCTCAAAGTATGAGTTTGCAACTGGTTTTCTGGATTGGATTGATCAGCTTGATTTGTTCTGTATTTGACCAAACAGATGTTTTAAAGCACATGCCAAATCTTGTGAAGACTGTATACAAACAGGGCCAAGTTGTGGGTGGTGTATAAATACATTTTTGTAAGGAGGAATTCCTACTTCTACACAATGTGAAACTTTAAAACAGAAGGGTTGCCAGGCAAATGCCATAGAAAATCCCAGACGCTCCTAAATAGTAAAGAAAAATAAAAATTTCACCAATCACAGTAAAGGAAAGGCAGAAAATCTTCAGCCAGATGACATTTCTCAGATCAAATCCATATCTGGAAACTTAGACTCCCCAGAAGGTGGTTTTGATGAAATTATCCAGGTTGCAGTTTCTGTATTGCTGACTGGCTGGAGAAGTCGAGAGTTCTAAATCTCATTCCAAAGGCAAATAGGAGAAGACTGACTCTTCTGAAATGGACAGCAATTTAAAGCCCATTGCCACGGTGACGCACTCTTTCAAGAAGTCCACACCTGCTAACAGTACAACTCCCTATGGGATAAGCATATACAAACCGCCACAGCATATTAGAGAAAAGTCCTCCTCAGTCAGCTGACAAAATATTCTCTTAACAACAGAGTTTTCACAGAAAACAAGAAGCAAAGACGGTTGAATTCACACTTCTGCTGCAGGTAAACACATAAAGGATTTTCACACTAGCTAAAGAATGATGGCAGGGGTGATAGAAAAGAAGAGAGAGAATATAGCCAGGAAAAGAAGCACACCAGAGCTACAACTGTGTATGTCAACATGAGGACTTAACTGGGTGAGAAAGAGTAACTACTGAAGCTATAGGACCTATAGCGACAGTGGCATCCTGAAAAGAGGTATCATAAGCAGAATGAACTCACAACAGTCGTTTCTGGTTCAGCTTCACAATTGATAAGGTGAACATTGGTGACCAAGAGAATGACATGGCAAGGCAAAGTCACAGCATAAATTCTAATATGGATCGACACAACTAATCAGTAGGATATGGCACCATGCAAATCTTTAATATGTTGGATAGATACTTATCTACCTGTTTAATCTTATCACTAAATTCCAAAAAGAACTGAGTATAGCTTATAGCTTTTGGGGAATGTATCATAGTATGAAAGTTTAAAAATAGAAAACTTCTGTACTGAAAGGAGCAAAATTTCAAGCACAAATGAAATATACAGAAGACTGTAACATTACTTCTGTCATAAAACACACTGACATTCTTTTTCTGATTTGTCACTTTGTCTGCCACTCAAATAACATCACTTTTAAACAAGGGTGCTTCCTTCTGCAAATTAATTTTACCTTCATTGTTTGGGATTAAAGGTGTGTATTAAGAGCCTATGTATATTCCAGTAAAAGGGATCAAAGGTATGTGCTAAGGGCTGAGCAACTCCACAACTGTAAATGATTTTGTTTTGTTTTTTCAGCAAATAACAAAATCTTACAGTGTGGAGAGCCACGGTAAACGGTGACAGCATCCGCCATTGGAACATGGCGCTCGCACCTGACACTCATGGGTAAACAAGTAAAATTACGCATGTGCAGTGGCGAAGGCCCACCTAATCACCGCCCAACCCGGGGTATCATACGGGGGTTTTGAGCAAGCAGCCAATCAGATATGTCCACCCCACCCTAGGGTGTATATAAAGCAGCGCCATGTTAGGTCTCTCTCTTCCTCCACACATGGTAATAAACAGTTGCTGCAGAAGGATCCTGGTGCCAGCGTGCGTTCTTGCCGGCGAGACGATTGTGCGGGTCACATTACGGTTCATAGTATGACATTCATCCTGCAACAATTTTATTAAAGCACTAAAACAGAAGGAAATTAAGAGAGAGCGATGAAGGATTAGAAGGCAGCTTTGCAGAGACAATGACAGAGAGACAGGTCCCAGAGAGAAAACAAGCTAAACCAAGGTAGAGACAGAACAAGCCAGAGAATAAGGAGCCAACAGATTAGAACAGATTGCCGAAGGTAATATGAGGCCAAGCAGAGCAATTCAAGAGAAGCAGAGAAGTCAGATTGAATCAGTCTGTTTGGGAAGGAGCTTGAGCCGGCTGAGTTTGATCAGTCAGCCAGAGATCAGAAAGAACTCGGAAGGGCAGCAAGTCTAAGAGGCTGAAAACATTCTAGGCCTAGATTAGATTGTATAGAGGCTGAGAGACCAGACCTTAGGTTCAGACTCCATCTTAGAGAACCTGATCTAAGGTTGAGCTTGACTTAACCTGGCACTTAGCACCAGTTTCTAGGTTACTTCGCAACAAGCTTTTACCTAGTAGTAGTTTTCAGTTTATTCTCTAAGAAGCCTGACTCTGGCACTTCACTTCCTAACAAGTATCAATCAGAAGTAAAGCAGAACTTAAGTTTATGGTGTGGCTCCCAGCACCAGCCAATTATGTTAAAGGGCATTGACCTTCCATAATAGTCCCCCAAATCAGATGTGTGCTAGGCTAGAAATCCCCTTACTTATTTGTTCACCTCTATAAATGCTTGCTTGAAACTTGGCTGAGAGCTTCACCTTTCAGTCCTGCTGTGTCTGGGTCAGTGTGTTGAGCCCAAGCTTGAGATTGCATAAAAAGACACGAGTGCAATTTCATTGTAATCAGCTCCTTGGTGGTGTTTTGAGGATTGCGATCAGCACAACAGTATAGAAGCCTCCAGGACTAGGCCTAGGTTAGGAGATGGAAACAGTAAGCCTCCCAGACTACAATTATTACAGCATAAAAAAGGTTAATTTTACAAGAAATTCTCAGAATTCCATATTATAAAGTGTGTCCAAGTATTTTCCTCTGAAAAGATGTTTGGAACAGAATACATGCTAAATATGAAGGAAAACGCACCCAAGTTGCTTAAATGCTTAAAAATATCACCTGTTATAAACACCAAAACAAACTATTTCTACATACAACACCCTCATTTGAAAATGAAGCTAGCTGTCTTGTTTCACTCTCAAATTCAGTATTAATCATTTGGGGCTCAGAACATTTTTCTATCAAATGCAGTTCTTATAGTTTTAGCAAAATAACTCCCCATCCCATCACAGCAGCTTTAAGAAATTAGATAGAAATATTCTTATAATCTGTTCTTTCTTTTATACTATATATAATCTGTTCTTTCTATTATACTCATATAGAATACCTCTCAAAACACCCTTCTTCTTATAAATTGGGTTAGAGAAGAACTTATTGGTAAATAATTATCTGAATCAAAAAAGAATGTCGCATGAACTACATTAAGATGAGCAGCGGAGGAAAATCATGGATTCCCAAAAGAGGTAAATACTTAATCTTTATAGTGGAAAGTTATTAAATAGTACTTGATGCAAACCAGCAGATAATGATTTATACCTAGGGAGTCAAATAGGAGAAGAAACAGTGTAAACTTCTTAGGGTATGACCTCAATGGATTGGGAAGTAAAACAGAATAATGTTGTACATAATAATTTGTAGATTCATGGCACAAATTTCAATTTTTAAATAACATACATGTGCAATTTTGTTTTAATTTTAAAAGATGTCTCATGCTTCCAAGAAGAAAATAAGAACTGACTGGTGGAAAAAGGACTGAAATCTGCAAAGTATTAAGGAATGAAATTATGATTTGAGATTGTTAAATAGCCAATTCCTGGTTCCTTTAAGTAGGCAACCAGACATTCTAAAACACTTTAAACCTTCAAGGAATTTACCATATATGGAGTGTCTTTGAAAAATAGTTAAATAAGCATAGTCACATTTTGAACATGAAAGTGAAACTAATCCAAAAGCTGGAAATGAAAGACGAGGTTATTCTTAAGGGCCTCATGCAAATGTTATAAATTTTGACAGTTGAAAAATATACTATAACTTGGAAAATAAATGTTAATGGAGTGAAAAACAAAATATGTAACTACATTAAATGTCATTCACAACCTGTTTAATACTAAAGTGGACATTCTGAAAAATAAAAGAAAATAGTGATTTCAAGCAATCTGTATTTCTCATACTTTTTTTTTCATAATACCAGAGAGAAAATATTTGTCAAAACACTTAGTTTCTTCATATTTTTTTATTTTTATAATAATATTAGTCTAAATTTGATAAACTCACTAAATCATAGCTCACAGGACAACCTTATTCTATAACATTTACCTACATATCAACTCCGTTTGTAAAAGCTATATCATATTCTACCTGTTTAAGTATATTAGACAGTTATCTGAATAGTAATTTTATATTAATGATTACTTGGGAGTCATGTTTTTCATCTTTATATTATCACCATCCGAATTATTTTTAAAACAATAGAGTAATACACACTTTCATTTTTAAAAATACTTAACAGAAAGTCCCACTAAAGTCACTTGAGAGATTACAGTCTGAAGTTTTGCAAAATCTCTGGACTCCATCATACTTGTTAGGTCTGAAGAAAGCTCAGCGTTGTATCTCTCTTCAATTTTGCTGTTCTTCATCCATGAGTTTACCCTTGGCCTAGCAGGTACTAAGATGACTTGATTGCATTCCTCTCTAGATACTTTGAACTTGATTTCTTTAAGATACTACAGCTTCATTTTCTCCTTCATTGACTTCTAGTTTTTCATCTGAAGGCCAGTTCTTATTTACTAACCCCCAGTTCTTATGGACTGACTAGAATCTTACAGGCACATTAAACTATGAATGACCGTCTTTGATCTCTCTCCAGAGAAGTTCAGTTTGCCTGCTTCAAGCTACCTTATTTTTTCTCTTTTCTTTCCTTTGTGGCCTTCAGATTGCTTTGCAATTTGATCTGCCACTTAGGGTGGTGCTCTATAGTTGATACTGGCATTTAGCATGCTTATATAAAATGGTGAGTGACTCCATACATACATCTGCTTCACCTTGACACAATTTGTACTCTGGTATGAGGCACAGATGGAGAGTTTCTGAGAAGTCTGTATGACATTAAAAAAAAACTGATCAAGATGGTAACTGGGATAACTAATGTTGTCACCTTGGCATGTTCTTGAACCATTCAAAAAAGACTAGTAAAATCTGTGAGGGATTTATTTTAGATGAAGATAAAATGAAGTGGGAAGTCCCATACTCATTGTGGATGACATCACCCCATAGGATGCTTTCCTGAAATGAATCAACAAGAGAAATCCAGTTGAGCACCAACATCCATTGCTCTTTGTTTCATCATTATTGATGCAATGTGACCAGCCTCCTCCAGCTCCATAACTATGGATGCAATGTGACCAGCCTC
>JANHMN010000013.1:66567337-66578165 GCA_030674055.1 Rhabdomys pumilio
GAAGAACAAAACAATCTTAAAAGTAAAGAGACTGGAACCAAGAGGTCAGGAGTAGAGACAGAAAACAATCAGAATGAGAAAGCACACATTAGAAAACAAACACAGGAAAGAGTAACTTATTTAGTTCCTCAACACCTAACTTACTCCTAAGAGAATGTTTGCTCCTATATCAGATTATACACCACTTGACACTGATTTCTTAAAGCAAGTACCAATTACCTTAGGAATCAAGTTTCCATAAATCTGTAAAAGCTGAATCATATTTCCCCTAAAGGAATATCTTTCATCTATTTCAGCTTTAAATATTTTTGCTATTGAAGACATTTTATTAATTATAGTATTTTTGTTGGTTTTCTATTAAAGTCATTTCTAAAATGCTAATAAATATTCTTGTATATTACTGCTGGTTTCTATATGTCATATTTTCCCCTAAGTATATCTAAGGAACAAAATTCTATAGTCAAAAAACATGTGAATGCTCATATTAAAAGATAATGTCAAAGTATTTTATAAGATGCTTACATATAGCATACATACTCTTCATTTGCTTCTCTAATATTTCATAACAAAAGAATAATTAATTGTCTTACAGAGTATGAATGTGAAGTGTGTATCAACTTTCAGTTTGATTGGTATGTCTCTAATTTCAGGTAAAAAAGAACATCTGTTCCCATTACTGGCTTGAAACATTTTACTTACTTCAAATGGATAACATTCTTTGCATGTCTTTCATCGAAACATTGGGTTTCCTTTCCCATTAATTTAAAGCCTTTAGATGCTATTGACTTAATGTTTCATCAAGGTTATTAATTACAAATATATTATCTAGGTTGTAAACTACTTTCCCTCCCTAAGGTGATGTAATAGTCAAAATTCAGTATAAATCTGCAAAAGTGTATGTAGAACATGTTTCAGCATCACCTAGAAGGACCACACCCATCCAGTATCTAAGAAGATAGATTAATTTAAGTTTCCTGTATAGTATAGTTTTAAAATTTGGATTTTGAGAAGTTTCATGTTAACCCATAGATACTGGTAAAAAAGACACTAATTGTAAAGTTTGTAGCTCATTTTTCTGAGATATTGTTTAGCTCTTTGTATGATAGCTCAATACTACCCTAGCATGTATTTATTGAAATGAACATTATTTTGGTAAGGGTAAACCCAAAAAGAGCAGTATGTTATTGTATCTGGAGTGACATGGTTGGCAGGACCAAGAAGCTGGATGATTACAATTTTTTTCCTCTCACAGGATGCAGAGAGATCAGGGAAGTAGAGCAAGGGTGTGCATCTTCAAAGTCTACCCTAGTGATATATTTCTCCATCCCATGCAAGTCTCATAGCCTCTTTAAATAGTGCTACCATCTAGGGACCAGATGTTCAACTAAGTCAGCTTACAGAAGATATTCCTTATTAGAACTACCACCCAAAGAACATTTGACTTCTATCCTTGAGGCTCTGTTGGTCTGGTTTTAACATCCTTTTTGTACACTGTTCCTTTCTCCAGCTAACAGCAGCTGATGACCCCTTTGGGGTACATTGCTCAGAGTTCAGAGTTCACGCCACTCTGCAGCCTCTAGTGTTCTGTTACTAGCTCAGCCCACAATACTGACTAGTGACTGTAGACACTAAATAGAATACTTTTATCAGATGGTCTCTTAGGTGAACAATGTACTCTCCTTATACAGGCAGAGAAGAGATGTTTGTATAAATCACCATACTCATTACAAATAAATAAAATTTGGTTTTGCATCAATTATAACATTATCTCTAGTACTCATCACAACATTTATTCTGCATATCACCAATGGAAGTGCTACCCCTATAGCCTAGGTGAAAATGATTGCACAATCATTAGGTGTTCACTGAGAACTGGGATATCAGAAAAAGTCTACTATAAACTGTTTGAAATAACCATTGTCCAAAGCTGTTTATACAGTAGTCTGAGAGATCAGTTTGTAATGGTTGTGTGATTTTTATCAGAGTGTGTGTCAATCTGGGATAAAGGTAGTATAGGCAGCCGCTTGACAATCCAAGTGTTCAAGGCAGCCAGGCCAGTAGCAGAGAATTCAACAGTTGCCTGTTAGGAGCTAAAATTTCCTTACCTATGAATGCATTTGCACTTGTATAGGAGTGCAAACACCAAAATGAGTTTCAAGAAAATATCATTTATTCTAACAATTATTTTTAACACATTATGTTTAATAAATACCCAGTACCCAGTGGAAATGAGAGTCCCCCTAACTTTTCTCATTTCTACTAGACTAAAAGAATCTATTATACTACAATGTCACAGTTTATTTCCAAATATTACTGACTCTTCTAAAAGAGGAAAATCTAAGAATAGTTAGAAAAGCTAGGAACTTGAGCAAATTTTAGAAGATCTGAGTAAAGGGAATTCCACATGCTTCAGCTTCTATTTGCTGACGCTAAAAAGAAGCAATAAGAGATAATTAAAAAAACTCAGCAAAACTCTCTCCATATTGCAGCTTTACTTATGAGATAATTTTCAAATGGAAACTCATAAACCTGAAATGGCAAATATTAAAGGCACACAGAACTAAAATTTGACTTTTTCATTGTTAAAAGAATAAATTGGATTTAGAGTTCTTAATGAGCTATGGTAAAAGGTTATTTTTTAACCTTCTCTATAATCAGCTCAGAAAGTTGAGAGTCCATATTTCTCTAGAATAATCTTTGTTGGTTTTCATTGACTTTATCATGCATTTGGTTAATTAAAACTAACTAGTTTCTTGTTTAAGTAGGCACTGAAATGCTTCACAACTGTGCTTTCTGTGCACATTTAAATTTTAGAATTTAGTGCACATCCATTAATCACTATCTACAGTCCTACCTCTATGTCATTCATAAATTCAATCCAATTAAGTGACTAAATGTAGTTGAACTATTTAAATGTAGCTTACTAATGTATGAGACTAGGACTATGGTTATTTTCTTTTGCCTTGATAAATACTAAGGTGTATCCAGTAAACTAATTTTCTAACTGCTGTCCTGGCTACTTCCTCAGCAGTATAGTCAAGTACTTGCTGTATCTCCTGTACATGCATTCAGCGTCCATCTCCTCTCAGGGTGACTTCCTTCTCTCTAAATTTCTCCTCTCTCCTTTCTCTGCAACCCTCAACCAAGTAACTCAAAACCCCTCTCTAATCCAGTAATTGACTATAGCTAATTCTATTTAAACAGTCATTTTAAATTAAGGAACAAGGTTTGCACAACAAAAGTAAAGGTGAGAATTCTTTCTTAGGCCCAAACACCTAAAGCTACAGGATTTAACATAACAATACATAGCAACAGACCAAATGTCAACCACCAAATCATGAACATTGACAACTGTGACTTTGCCTTTCCAAGGTTAGATGGAGAGGAAATAAACATTTAAGATTTCTTTTAAGATTTTAATGGCTTTTAAATCTTCCGGTCAGCTACCACAAACTACTATAACGATTTGATATATGTAAAATTGTGATGTGAGATATGATTGGGATGCTTTCTCCACACTTCTCAGTCAGCTTCATGCTATTGTTAAGTGTCCTGGGAAGAGTCCCCAAAGGGCACACTCATGTTTCCCCAGTTGCTTTTGCATCTGCAACAATCTTTAAACCTCTTAATAAACATTGATCACATTCTTAGAAAATACAAAAACTTTACTTTTCTTAATCACAATATTATTGGTTATTATAAGGAATTAATCAAACCTTTGTTGTCATTATAAAATATTATCTGAAGGATCTACAAAGAGCTATGGGCTAAAAATATGTCTCGACTTTTGAGAAACTGACTATAACTAGTAATACAAATTATAGTGCTTAAAATATTTTCTCAAATATTTAAATAACTGACAGATCACACTCATGGGATTATTAAAATCCTCAGAATTCTTTGCAGTCCATAGAAGATTCATGAGTGCCCATATTGACTCAAAGTCCCGCAGAGTGAAATTAATTCTGTCGGAGTCAATATGCTGATGAAAAAGACTCATTTATTTGAAGTAATTCTGATGTATAGTGTTTATGTTTATTTTAATTATAGCTTTGTGGAAGTAAAAACTATGTATTGCAAACCACAATATTTAAAGATTGCAACACAGTAAGTTCTAATATACCTCTACAATATAGTTAATGCTGTAGACACATACATCACCTTCAAGAGTTTCTCTGCCTACCTTCTTGATTGCTCCTGTTTGACCCATTTCACCTGCCCCTGTCTCCAAGATGATATTGATCTGCTTTTTGTTGTCACAGATTGATCTGTATTTCCTAGATTTTTTTCATAGAATCGGAATCTGAAAATGTCTACTCTTGTTCTCACCCTCTGCAGCACAGAAATGTGTGAGAAGTGGCAAAGCTCCTGATGGATGGATCTCTGCTCATTAATAATGTAAGACAGTTGGCTGCAAGAGTATTTGGAGAGAGATATTTACACTTTAATGTGATTAACTTCCACTCGTTGCTGGTCTTTGTCAGTACCCTCTACAACACACAGGCACACATTGCAAGCACTCTAAAAGAAGACTGCTTCTACCATCTTCTATTAAGACCTGCTCCAGCTTTTGGAGATAAGAATCACAGAACACTGGGAGCCTCCCTATAACTAAGTCCTCTCAGAGTTTCACCAAAGGTACAGAACACATAGAAGTTTCTCATTTCTTATTTTTGTACCTAATTATTGGAACCTACAGAGTTCTCTACCCTAGGATTTCCTCTCTGGCAAGCTGATATTGTCTGTTCAGGGTCTTGACAATGTGGGAGGCAATGATCTCCCCAGTGATTTTTCTTTTCTGTGGCATCTAAGAATTAATAATTCTCCTGTTTGTTGGGGTTTTAATTTGCTTTCAGAATGTGATGGCAATTTCAAATTCCTACACAGAGAGAGTACATCCAAAACCAGAGGCTCACATTTATGTTTAACAACTGTTTTTTCTGCATAGTCCCCTGCCCCCACACCTCTCTTTCTTTTCTTACACTGCAAATGTTTATCTTCCATTCACTCATATTTCTGGTTGAAAATTTATCTGTTTTACTAATCTTATTAAAAATTATATGTTGCTTTTAACAATTCTTTGCAGTTTTCTTTCTCTTCTCTTGCTCTCTTACCCTCTCCTTCCTCTGTTCCTTCTCTCTCCATCACCCTCCCTCTCTCTCTCTCCTCCACATGTTCATTCTCTCTCTCTCTCTCTCTCTCTCTCTCTCTCTCTCTCTCTCTCTCTCGTGTGTGTGTTTCTCTTTTTTTGTTTTGCTGGTACGAGATTATTTATTGCCTTTGTTTTCATGACTGTAGTTAATCTCCATGAACTGAAATTTTTCTATAGTATCATCTGTGGGGCTGGATTTGTTCATAAATACTGTTTAAATTTGACTTTGTCATAAAGTATCCTGTTTTTTTCCATCGGTGGTATTTAAAAGTTATACTGGGTCTGATAGTCTGAGCTGGCATCCGTGGTCTTTTAGAGTCTTCAAGACATTTGTCCATAACTTTGTGGCTTTTAGATTCCTCATTGAGAAGTTGAGCATAATTCTAATACATCTGCCTTTATATGTTATTTGGCCCTTTTTCTGTGCAACTTTTAATATTCTTTTTTTGGTATGTTTACTGCTCTGAGTATTATGTGACATAGGGACATTATTTTCTAGTCCAATCTATTTAGTGTTCTATAACCTTCTTGTACTTTTACAGGGACGTCCTTCTTGTAGATAGGGAAATTATCTTCTATGATTTTATTAAATACATTTACTATGTTTTCAAGCTGTGATTCTTCTTCTTTATCTATTTGTATAATTCTTAGAATTGATCTTTCATAGTATTCCATATTTCATGGATATTTTCTATAAATGTTTTTTGGTTTTGAATTGAATCTTTTCTGGTGACTCTTCTATCTATCTTCTATGCCTATGTGTTGTGGCCCAAGCTGCCTCACGTTTGGGGGCCAAAATGTTGAGAGCCGCTCTGTCAATGTTGGAACTCACACTGCCAAAAGCCTTGGGGGTTAAACTGTTAGAGCCCACACTGCCCCAAGCTGCTCCAGTCCGAGGGTCAGGGTTCAGCAAGAGAGAGAGTGTGGATGGACACGAGGAATGGAGATCAGACAGAGTGTCATTCAATCCCATCTATTCTTCAGTCTCTCTTCCTAGTCCAAGTCTCAAGTCTTGAGTTCCTAGTCCCTAGTTCCTAGTCCCTAGTGCCTCCAAGTTCCAGTTGCTAGTTCCAAGTGCCTGCTACCTAATTCCTAATAACTAACTTCTTCTGTCTGCCTCTCCCTTTTATATGTCTCACTTCTAAGCCACGCCCTTAAGTCACGCCCTTAAGTCTTATCTCTAAATCTGATCTCTAAGTCACACCCTTAAGTCACACACCTTTAAGTCTCACACACCCAAGGGAAGATCCTGGGTATCTAAAACAAGATGTTATCAGAGTGTGCTTAGTTATTATAGGCTATTGCAATCAAGTCTCTTGCCAGGGTATATGGCTCAAGATGGCTGCAAGGATGATAGCTGCCTTCTGTCGGTTCCCCACACCCATGGTTCTCTTTATTTCTTGTAGTCTGTTAGTGATACTTCCATCTGCAATTCCTGTTCTCTTCCCTAGGCTTCCCATCTCCAGGACTCCCTTGTATTTTCTTTATTGCTTTTATTTCCATTGTCAGGTCTTAACAGTCTCCTTTACCTCTCCCCTCAACCCCCCGCACCCTCCACCTCAGCTTTCTTGGCATTATTCAAAGATGTTATTTATTTCCTCCATTTTGTGAACTTTTTTTCTTTATTTCTTTAACAAACTTTTATTTTTGCTTTCTCTTTAAAGACCTCTATCATCTTAGTAAACTTAGTTTTCACATCTTTTTTTTTTTTTTATTCTTCAACAGTGTTGCAACATTCAGGTCTTGATGTGCATGCAGCATAACTGAGCTCTGGTAGTGACATATTACCCTGACTGCTTTTTACTGTGTTCTCACACTTGCATTTAGGCATCTGAGTTTCAGATAATTATAGTTCTAGATGCTTATTTCTGGTTTTGTCTTTGTTAAGTGGGTGTTTTGGTCTTCAGTTTCTCTTTCCTCTTTGGTCTACTAGCCTTTGCGGCAGTTATTTATATCAGCTGCTATAACCTCTGAATTAGTATGGAGTCTCTATCCAAGTTGGGAGGGAACTTCTGGTGGCTTACTTGACCTTTGGTGAAGCATAAAATTTCTACCTGAGAGTGGAGGGTGGAACGTGATCAGAAAGAAACTGGGGATTAGGGACACTGAGTGAATATAGGAGGGCCACCTAGCTGTGTTTCATTTCTGATGGCTGATGTGGTCTCTTGTTCAGCTGGGAGTCTATGCCTACATTCATCTATCTTTTTTCTTCTTTTCTTAGCATGCACATGTTCTTCAAACTGTTGTGGCCTCAACCAGTTTTTCTGAATGGTGACGAATGCAGATGGACAGAGAACCTCTGCCTGAATTGATGAGAGAGGATGGGGTAAGGGCAAGATATTGAAATTTATCTTTGGGAACCAAATATCAGGAGTGTGTCAGTGCTACTGACAAATGTGTCACTTACCTGTTCTGCTGACTTGCATGGCCTGTACCCAAGCAGTAGAAGTCCACCAGAGTTGGGGGCAGGGTCACTACAGCATGCAGGTGTTGGGAGAGGATAGGGTTCAGGGCAATGAAAGGGGTCTTGGGGAACCAAATCTGGGATCTAGGGAGAGGATCTAGTTCTGTGGGCAGGCAGGTCACTCATCTGTTCGGACTCCATGTTTGCTACTATGTGGATATAGTGATCAGAGGACAACCTTGGTCTTCATCTCTCACCCTGGTTGAAGTCAGGATCCCTCTCTTTACCTGTTGTCTTATCCAGTGTGACTAATCCATTAACTTCTAGAGATTCTCCTGTCTCTATCACATATTATACTAAAGGACATGGATTTTGAGGATTAGAACTCAGGTCTTCATGGCTGTGCAGCAAACGCTTTACCTATTGAGACATCTTCCCAGCCTCAAACCTCTGGAAACTTAGATGTAATTCAGAGCAACTTTAGTCTATCTAGTGGAGTCTATTTTTACTATCCCATTTTGAAAAGGAACTAAAAAGGGAAAATTATCTTTCCCAATTTTGATTCAAGATAAAAAAATGGTAAATACCTTCTAAATAGATTATTTCTTCTGTCTTGAAAGGACTCATTTATTGCAGGAAAAATGATAGGTCCCACTGACAAAGCAGTGGCCTCCTCTGCATAAATGTCAGAGGACCCTGCATCCATGGATGCAACTTCCGAATAAAGACCTTATTGAAGACTATCTAAGAGCCTAAAGATTGGTGATGAAGACAATGCCATTCAGTCAGTAACTGCCACTTGGAAGATATTATTCCCTGGGACCAATGGGACATGGGTGGAGGGAATAAAGGGCACTCACTGAGAGTTAATAAACAAGCTTGCAGCAGTGTTCTCATAAGCTTGCTGCAGTGTTCTCACCTGCTCCAGGAGTCTGAACCATTCAGCACTACCTCATCCTCATCCTTCAAGAGTAAAGTCTGGAGGTAAAGTTGGTCCAGGGTGCAAGCAACAATTTATGAGTAATTAATGATGATTAATTATTATATTGTCTATTTATTACACATCCTTGCCTAAATACTAATCTTGGCTAACCTAGATCTCTGGCTTCCTTAATAGACTTAAGGAAAGAAACTAAAAATTGGAATGTAATACCAAGACTGCCTACTTAAATGATCAAAAGTGATCCATATGCTAAAGGAATCTTCTGAGAGTATGGCTAGGCACTGCTTTCTTCCATGTAGACTTTATTTCTTTCAATATTCTCTCCTGATTATTTGCTTCCTGGTAAAGGCTACTGGATTTTAAAATAGACACTTTGCAATTTATCACTGTGTGTTCCTTCTGTTTACAAACTCCTGCTCGGTCAGTGGAGACTATGGACTCATCTGGTACTAATCCTCTTATCCTGTGTACATACTTTTCCAGAGATCAGGTGGCACAGCTTGATTTCTTCATTATTGCCTTTGGCTTGGTCTGAAAAGTTGCTTGGACAAGTAGAATTTGATAAAAGTGATTTGAGGAAACTACTAAAATCAAGACTTAAAAAAAGATGCAAGTTGCATTTTGTACCTACCTTAGAATGAAACAGTCTCAAGCCCATCATAAAGGAACACTTTTTGGTAGAGTACCAAGATGCTCTATGAACCGATCCTACTAAGGATCCATCACGAGTTATAAACCTGTTAATGGAAGGAATGAGCTTTAATGTTTTACTCTCAGCTAATATCCAGAAGGCTCAAAATGGAAGACTCCCTCAACTGAGTTCAGTCATTTTACAGTATTGGAGGAGATATAAAAATGTGATTATTTTATGCTTTAATGTATATAATACTTATGCAACAGGATAAAGTTACAGTATGGTATCACAGGACGTGTGATTTTAACTTTAATTAGAGGGGTTGAAAAACTGAATTCAAATAATATTGCTTTCTTCTGAAATCAACTAAGACAAAGCAATGAACTGACTGGATTGTTGGCTAGGGAAAAAAATACTTGACACTCTTTAAAAACAGACTAAGCATTTTTATGATCCATATGTTATGATGTATTGGCAGAGTTAAGGGGAATAATATCAGGGAAAGGTAGCAAGAAGTCTGGTCATCTTTTGCTAGGTAAAAAAAAATTAAAAAATAAAAGAAATTACTTACCCATATATAGTGACAAAATATGTTTTCATTACTTTTTGTCATTTCTATGACAATTGAGACACATTACTAAGATCGTCAAGGGTATATATTTAAACAAAAATTTATTCTATCATTTTAATTAAGAAATGAGAAAAACATTAATGTATTTTAATTTTATTATTTTTTAGTTAAAAAGACAAAACACAAATAGAGTTGTACTATATAGTTTGAACAATTATTAAAATTACAAATTTATAGAAAGAACATAAGCAAACAGTTGTGCTGTGTAAAACACGAAAAGGTTTGTGCAATATCTGGATATCATAAAAAAAATAGAGACCAACAAAAATCACTTACAATGAAAGCATCCACCTAGTTCTATTGTATCTTATATAACAATATGTAATAAATTGACTCTGAAATCTTAATTGCAATATTTTCAGAGATGGACAGATCCAATTAATGAATAAGTAGGTTAAAGAAAGAAAATAGTCAGTCTTGCCTTTCAGTCATGATTTTTAAGTTTGCATTGCATTTAGGTGAACAATTTTCCAGCCTCACATAAGTGACTCCTCATATAAGTCATTTCTGAGATTGACCATAGGCATAGACAATTCATTTCTAAAATCTTTGACTCATAGTTCTGAGGGAATGGTCAGTGAATTTAACCCAAAGTAGCAAATTTTCTTTATGTAATGAATGTGTGAAACAAAAAGAAAGAAGATTCACAGAGAACATGTTGAAGTCATGTAGACATAGAGGGTATGTGTTACTTACAAATTAAACAAAAAAAGTTCATTTATTTGGACACTATTATATTTAAAGAGTATTACCAAAGATTCTGTAAGCAAAATGATCAGGGCTATACCAAGTCCCCCATGCCACTGGTCAGACTAAGTCTAAAGCAACTCATTGTTGTATATAACTCTGCTAATAAAATGTTTTAATCTATATGTACTTTGACTGAGATAGCTTAACTGTATTGATTTTAAAATCTCCAGTGCATTTTGAAGACAGGTTCAAATTTATCCTTTATAACATATCAAGTTTGAAGTGAGCCTAGTGCTGTGAGAACTTCTTTCTTTCTCCCATAATATATAATGTTCAAAAGCAAAATTTAAAACAATAAAATGAACTGTCAGCAC
>JANHMN010000013.1:66578565-66609189 GCA_030674055.1 Rhabdomys pumilio
GTGCTGACAGTTCATTTTATTGTTTTAAATTTTGCTTTTGAACATTAAATATTATGGGAGAAAGAAAGAAGTTCTCATAGCCCTAGGTTCACTTCAAACTTAATATGTAATAAAAGATAAATTTGAACCTGTCTTAAACCTCTGAGGGCAGACATTAGAGATGCCACCATGCTGTTCATGGGGTGCTAGTGGTCAAATCCAGGGCTTCCCGCAATTTAGGCAAGCTCCCTATGAAATGAGCTACATACTTGACTCAATTTAATTCTTCTAAATGAATGCAATGATTTTATTGGAGTTTGATACTTTATACATGTTTACTACGTTATTCTTTTCTTTTCTTTTTCTTTCTTTTTTCCTTTTTTTTTTGTTTTTTTTTTTTTGTTTTTACCACAAATCTGTTTTAAACATTTTTTAATGAATTTTCCTAAGCATCATCACTGTAAGAATTCACAAGTTTCTAGCAAGGCCTGAATTATCTCATTTCTAATTCACATCTTTGAGGTAGAAACTGTTACATTTAGGCTGTATTAATGGGAAGCCTGAGATTTAGAGAATAGAGTAATTTTCTCAAAGCCACTGGTTAAGTTGTTTGTATTTAATTAAAGATTTCTCTCACTTCAATGTCCAATATTTTAAAAAATAGCAGAAAGATACTGACCAGCAAAAATAAAGAGGAAAAAATACTTTAAACTTGGTGTTTGATATCTTATGGGTCTTATATCTGCTTAATTCTATCATTTGTTACTAAAATTTATCCACAACTTTATCAATCCAAATATATCAGTTGACAAGAATAGAAAACACTTAGAATCAAAATACCAAGAAATATGTAAGAATTAGCAACAGAATTCAGAAAGTACATTTTAAGTTTCAAGCTGTGGGTTTTCTTAAACAGGTTATATTTTAGTTTCTCAGCAAAGCATCTGAAAATACGTACGATATGATGTTATTAGAAGAAATACACAAAGATGTTTGTTTCACTATTTTTAGGGCTTCACGGGCCAACTTCTGTTTTTCCTTCTGTTTTTCTCATCCACTACCTAGCATATCTATATTCAATATGCTTTTGAAAGCACTTTCCATGCTATTTGCTCATATATGTCAGATATCCTCACTTCTTGCTGCAGAGATTATCTGAGGAAGCATAGCAGAGGCCATCATTCATTTGTGTGGTACTAGACTGCACATCTTTGAATTTAGATGCCCCACCATCTGTGGGATAATGGTTACTCACCAGCAAGTATCTAGCACACTTTTGTTGACATTTCTTTCAAGGTCCTGTGGCTCATTCTGCTCTCTGCTGCACCCAAGGCCCAGGCCCAATTCTAAGAAGCAATAATCATGGGATTGAGAGGTGGTTTAGCAACTGAAACCTGGATTTTTAAATTCCTGGTCTACAAGGATGTCCAGTGCAAAACACACATTCATCTAATAAGGAACCTACTCCTAAGTGAGGGGCCTGAACTTTAAACTATTTATGTTTTATGTGTATGTGATTGACTTATTTGTCATGTTATACTATACTCAAATTATAATATTTTTCATATTATTTTGCAAACAATAAAAGATATTTTTAAGTTTATAGAAGCAGGCCAACCCTATCCTGGGAATCTTAACTAAAGGTACAAATTTATTTTTTAAGATATATTTACTTTTCATTTATGTAGATGAATGTTTTGCTTTCATGTATATAACTTGTCTGTTACCTACAGAGGTCAAATTAATGTATAGTATTCCATGGAATTGAACTAGAAGACAATTATGAATCAGCATATTGGGTGCTGGGCCCTAAGACCAATTAGAGTCTTAGTTGCTAAACCATCTCTCAGTCCCATGATTATTGTGGCTATACTGGCTATTTTCCATCCCATAGAAAGTATGCTAAATTATCTTGTTTTGGGAAGACCTCCCATCAAACCTCACATTCCACAATGAGACAATTCTCAGAAGGTGAAGAATGAAACTCAAGTCAGTACCCTCTTTGCAGGCACTGAGTCCAAATCTTCCAGAAACTGACCTGATGTTTGACTCTTCTTGCATATTTAAGCATAGCAAAACCTTAGGAATGGGATCCCTGTGACAGTTACCACAACAAACCTTTAGGCATAGCTACATAGAAACTCTCTGGCAAGGTAACAAGGCACCTGTGTCTTTTAAATAAGAATGAGTTCTATTGGCTGACAAACAGAATTCAGGGATAGGGCCTAGAGGAATGGTAGGTGATAAACACAAGGGTAAATTTTACTGGTGTAGAATGCAAAGTACACAGGGCCTTTCTCATAGGGATGTGTTCTATTCAACAAGAGAAAACGTTCAGCATTAGAATGCAAACAATGCACACAGTGCCTTCTACCAACAACTGGGTGTATCGCTGTATCATCAAGTTTTTAAATGACCTAAACCAATTTATCCTTTCAATTGCACAAGCCATAATTCCAATTCACTCATTCCATTCATGGATTTAAAAATATACTACTAGTATGTGGTCTCATTGTTTCAGTGTGTATGTGTGGGTGTGTGTGTGTTTCCTAAGTTCATAAATCACAAATAATACATGTTTACACAAGCTCTATTTTTTCATTTTTCATAGTATACAACTGAAAATCTAATCAACTCAAACATAAAAAATGCATACCTACTTTTGCTTTTGAGTTTTGACAGTCAACACTCATAAGGCCTGTTTTCAAAATAAATTCAGAAGACATACGGGAATATGCAGTATCAGACAACTGAAAAAAACTAAATAAACAATTGATCCTTCTTGCCTTTACTGGAGTCACTAATTAATTCCTTGAGATAAAGGGCCAAGTCTAGTTGTATGGTAAAAACTAGGTGACTCTAGAGGCTAAGTGTGGGGCCTATTTACGTCATGCTAATTTACTAATTTGTGTGTCATAGATACTTACAATAAAAATATATTTAAAATAGAATAAAAACCCACACGTGGGCTAAAACACAGGATTTGGTAGTGAGGTGAATTTGCCTAGTCTCACACTGACTAAAAGCTAAGGTTCATATACATTCAAGCTCACTTAAAGACATTTTCAGGTTATTTTTATTCAGCCTGTTTCTTTCAGTTACAATTTTGTTAATTAAAAAAAGAAAAAGAAAAAAAAACGAGATACAGACAGAGAAAAAACATCAACTAGAAACCAAGGTACTGGAACTAGAGAATAAACTGAGGGGAAATCAGTTGTGATAGTCTGTGTATTTATATTTTCCTAGTTACTCTCTCAGTTTCCAGTACTGGAGATCATTAGGAATGCATCGCTACAATCCCTGCTCACACGGGCAGCCTTGTCTCAATCTTTCTCTCTACAGTTAGTTATCTATAGAAGATGGATCCAAACAAGATGAAGTGACTACTGCGCTATCATGCAGCTAATATTGTCCGAGGTCTTCGGGTCTGAAAGATACTGAAAGTACTGGAGAGCAATAATGTCCTAGTGATTTCCTGTCAGATTGGTCTATCAATCACTGAGAGATGGATGCTGAAGGCTCCAACTAGAGAAGAGGACTCCCTCATCCCTCCTTTACCCCTGGCTGTTTTTGCCTCATGTATCTTGACATTTTGTTGCAAGCATGCAAGTTAAGGTTTCTTGGACCTTCTTAGAGAACTAAGTCCTTTATCATTTAAGTAAATTCCCTCTCATTATTTCTGATAATTTTATTTGCTATGAAGTTAGTTTTGCCTGAAACCAATAAAGCTACTCCAGCTTTTTAAATTAAGTGTCAGCATGGTACCTCTTGTTCCATTTTCTGTCTCCACTAATTTAAATTGAGCATTTTATAAGATTCCACTTCTTTCCTCTCCGCAGATCAAACATATTTCTCTTTAAATAGCTTGTGCTTTTCCTGCATTGCACAGTATGCATTTATACCTCATTTGCGATTGCTTTGACATGCAAATCAGAGGTGGTGCAAGCTCTAACCCCTCCACACATCTCTTATGACAATGCTGTCAAAGATTCCTCTTATCCATGCACTGTTATTACCCAAATTTTTGCTATTATTATTCCGGACTAACATTCAGTTAATATATCAACTAGGAAAAATAAGAATTTCACTTTACTTTTAATATTATTTTTCAGACATTCTAAATTATTGTTATGACTTAATTTTATGAATTTTATCAATTTCCTTTTTTCATATATTATTTTTATTTTATTATTTTTATTAAAATATACCGTGTTTCCCACTCTTTTCTTTTTTTCCTCCAATTCGTGCCAGATAATCCTGTAGCTTCCTTTTCAAATCACAGTGTTGTGATGTTGAAAGCTGTGAACTAATACCAACATATTCCAAGCAAAAACTTTATTTTTATGGCCAGACCAAGCTCACAGTTCTCCTTAGAAGGCTGAAATGGTGTCTAAGTTGTAGCAGGGAAGTTCTTATACAGGACTTTTATGACCAAGCAACACTTAACAAAACTGAACATGTGCATTAGGCTTTGCCATAAACACTGTTACAAGCTGCAGTATCATTGTGCTCACTCAGTTTCAGAAAGACTCACTTTTTCAAGTCAAGTCAACCCGGTTCTTGGAAGGTCTCTGTGGTCTGTTGATTTGAAAACCAGTCTTCACAATAGGAGCATAAATCTCATTTTACCTAAGAAGTAAGTACAAATAGAAAGACTCTGGAAAAAATATTCTAAGCTGAACAATAAGAAAAATGGGGGTCCTGCTATTATTTAATTCATGTTAAAGCCAATAATGGAGGCAGAACTGGAGGAGTCACCTTCTAACAACATCTTTTTTCTTTCATTGTTACTGCTCTTTCAAGACAGTGCGAATAGCAAAAGATTTCAGATACAAAACAGATAGATTTGTTAACGTCTAATTGCCATGAATAGGTAATTAGAGTTTGGAGAAATTTTATCTTTCCTTACTTTGATTTTTTTGACTTTTGTGTCTTCTGCTTTCTTAGAAACTCTAATAGGGCCAGTGAGATGGTGAGTCAAAGTAATCCTTTTACCTGAGCTCTGATCCAGGAACTTGTGTAAAAGTTCCATATAGTCACGCCTGTCCATCATATCAGCACTCCTGCAGAAGAAGGCAGAGAAAGCTTCGCCAGAAGCACTCACACCATACATATAACATGGCACTTCTGTACCCTCAGACAAATAAATATACTTCTCCCATTTCCCTCCATTCTCTCTCTCTCTTTCTCTCTCTCTCTCTCTCACACACACACACACACACACACACACACACACACACACACACCACAGAGTGACACAGCCATAACAAGAATTACAGAAAGGAAATTTCTTCACCAAATTTTTTATAAACATAAACTTAGTGAAGCTTAGATGTTAAATGGTTACTCTTTGTATACTCCTTTGAGCAAAAGTCATATTTAAAATATTAACTGACCGAACACTTACTAGCAGTCAGCTCTTTATTGATACTAACAAGTCTTAAGATGTGCAGGCAGTACTTCCAGTACATTCCAGTATTTTCGTTTTAGAGAAATACTGTTATAGTACTCATATGCATATTTCCAATTCAATCACAGTAGTCAGCTTATGTATAATGGCAAGTTATATGTATACATCTGTTCAGATTCCTCTTTATCTATACAAACAGTTTATTCCTAGAATACTAGGCTCTAACATTTCATTATTCTTATGGTAGTGGGTTTGAGAATGCAAATCAACTCTTGAGACAGTAAGTTATTACTATTGTCTTAAAAACAAAGAATCCTTTAGGTACTTCTTTCTAATTCTCTAAAGCTTCCAAAGTACTCATTATTTTTTAATTTTAATTTCTTGCAGTCAACATTGAAGCCAAATTATATTTGTAATGAATCCGTAAAACACTCAGAAGAGAGATATAAGCCTTTAAGCCTAAATGTGGGATAATAAATGTCACTGCAGATGCAGTCTGGTGTCATGTCAGATGTATTACTTTGTAGATATTATCACTAAAATGATGTCATTAGTTATTAGGTGAGACACCTTCTAATATGGGCACCACGTAAAAAGGATTTGCAAACTCTTAAAACTATAAGGGGACAGTGCAATTGAGTGGAACCTTTTTAGTATGTAAATATCTTCAAAGTAACTCACCTAGAAATTTATTATAAAAAATAAAATGTAATATGGTGAATTAAAATTTCCCCCAAAGAATGCCATAATATTTTCTTCTTTAACATAAAATGCACATGTGCAGTTGACTGAGTGGCTTATTAGAACTTTTCATAGACAATAAATTAAATTAGGAAGTATGACAGAAATTTCAGACTCACACATTTATAAATTAGCATATAATAGTTTAATGGCGCCCGTGAGCTGAATATTATATACCTATTTTTAAATAGTGTAATCACAGTTTTACAAAATAGATTCTAATGACATTAATCAAGAACGTGTGCTAGTTGGATTATTTTAAGAATTACTATAAATATATACCTAGCAACAATTTAAGCAAAAGAAGTTTGCTGATATTCAAGGCCTGGAAAATCTCAAAAAATTTCATTTATGTGTAGTGGAGCTAAGATTCTGGCATTGTTCCATTTATAATTGTTCTAATTGTCTTTTTTAAAAGATAGTCTTAGAATAATGAGAAATAGGAAAATATTTTTTATAAAACTTCTTTCATGTTTGCCACATCACTGAGAAAGTGGTGTTCTGTGGCTGTATATTTAAAACTGCATCGCATTAATCCCTGCATCATATTCTACTTGTCTGAGTGACAAATTGAAATATCTTAGTGACTGACACGTGTAGATTTTTCAGATCTTCTTGTTTCCATTTATGGAGAGACTGAATCAATCAAATGGTTAATTTGAAATTTTATAAAATGTGGACAATCAAAACTAGAACTCACAAATATGTGAGTATTCAGTAGAAAGGAGTTTTGACAGTGATAATGTAAGTTACTCATTCAACATCTACAATGGTATCCGACATTAACACTCTAAAATGCTCATGTGGGAGCAGGAAAATAAAGTTGTTCAGAATATTGTTTTCATGATCTTAATAAAATTTGGTTTAGGCTTATAAGAACATCAAAAGACAAGATAGTACTTGTGTTTTGAAAAGAATTATAGTTTCCAGTCATTATTAGATAGTGTGATCTTGCTCTATACTTAATCTTTGTCTGATTCAGAGCCTCCTAAGAAAACTGTAGTTGACAATAGGACGGACAATATATCTTCCATGAAGACTCCCGAAACATATATGCACAGTGGTCATAATACTAATGCCAAAGGTCTGATCTGAATAAAACTCTCAGCTATCTGTCTATTGTGTAATTTTGAAGCTATTATCTGGAAGTACTTTCCAAGGAGCATGGCAAAGGTTTTTGTAAGTAATGTTGATGCAAAATGCACAATGGAGTTGTTTTAAGCCAGCAGTAATGATAAATACAAAGCTGACTGAGATAGAAACTCTTTATTTGAGTCTTCACCCGCTTAACTCATTAAGCCTTTATGTGGACTTCTTCTTTAAATTTAGAAAATAAAACAAAGACCAAATACCACATATTCATGCAATTTGTATTAAATTTAAGTTTGTCTTATGGTAAATATATGTTTTACTAACTATTATTTTGTCTATAGATGAATAAATGAAGGCCAAGAGAGTTTATATAATTTACCCTACTCTCTGAGGCATTAGATCAGACTGTCTATCCATTATGTTTTGTATCTACAGTGTTTTGCTTAAAAATAAAAATTTTCCATTAGAGATTTGTTTACCATTTGATATTCTGGAATTAACTTAAATTTTTTCCAGGTGAATATACACATGGTATTTTATATCTAAAACATATTGTTATGGTTTAAGCTTACACAAAAGTACAGTTCTTTAAAAGGAAGAAAATCTGCTCCTACAAAGAATTCCTAAGTCAAGTATTCTGTTTCATGATGAAAATGCAGGTTTTTCTAGTTAAGCAAATAATTACTCTAAAAGTATAAACGATTAAATATCATGAAAAAGAAATTTCAGTTGTTGGAATCTAGGACACAAAAAGGACTCTGAAGGAGCATAAATGTTTTTCAGCACACTATTTATCACTTGCTTAGGAATTGAAAACTTTCCATTCCCTTTCAGTGTCTTCCTGTAATTTGAGTGTTCATAGTCGTACTGAAGGAGATTCCTCTTTCCAATTTTTTTTGTTCCGACAATTAACACAACTTGTGTGCAGAAATGTTGCCTTTGTAAAGTTTGGAAGCTAAATGTTTATTTCCATATGAAACCTTTTCTTCAGCTTGAGTGTGGCTGCCTGCCCAGATCCTGCTGTGTTGATTCCCATTCCCAGCCCAGTGTTCCTGACCAGTTTTCCATCCCAACTATGAAACTCTACTAGATCCAAACATATATTCTCAGAAGTCTTATTAGTAGCTAATCACATTACAGAGGGAGAGGAATGAAATATCACTTCAAAATGAATAATTAAACAACTATGATCTAATGCCAACAAATATTCTTCCTTAAGGTTTTTCTTAAAATGTATTTTCTGTGACTATTTGCTAGGATATTGTATTATATAGCTACCTGTAGCACATTTCTTCACATCTTAATGCAAGCTCCTGATGCCCTTCTTTACTATAAAATATGAAAAGTGGAATCACCACAAAGTGAATTACTAGAGAACAATTCTTCTGACAGAAATATTAACAACATAACTATTTTCAAAATATATATTAAACATTAATCATGTTAAGAAATATCAGGAGAAAGTGGGATGATTAGTCTGACATGTCCAGTAAAAGTTTCTGGACAGAAAAATGTTAAAGAAATATTGAAAGATACTTAGCTTTAAGATACCTCAAAATGTTGATGTTCAAACTTTACAACGAGATACAAGTCTGTCTGATGACTTCTTAAAAACAGCCATGAAAACCAGACAGATGTCTTTTCCAGACTAAGAGCAAAAAGGCTCAAGCAAGAGTTTAAAAGACACAAAAAATAAAAACTATTTTTGAAGAATTAGAGCAAAACTGAGGATTTTCAGTGTAGTAAAATGTGAGAGAAGTTTGAATGAGCTGAAGAATGAGCTGGGAATGGCAAATGTTTATATGAAGAGACAATATTGTTAGTAAATACAAAAAAGACCAGAACCAAAGCAATACAGAATTACATATGCTTTTGTTTCTGATAAATGAAAAGTATCTGAGTATGCATTAGTCACTGTATAACACACACACACACACACACACACACACACACACACACATACACACACAATTCCTGCAAATCTGTTGAAGTATGAAACATGAAGGTATTATGGAAAACAGCTCTGTATTATTTTATCTATAAATATGAATGCATCATAGGATCCCACAGGTGATGGAACTGACATTCATTCTGCAGTTTTTCTATCAAAACACCCAAAAGTCTAATTTCATCCTCCCACTTGCAAAACACAGCAATGTATATCTTATAGATAGCACTTTCACACTTCAGTACTAATAATTCCCAAACAGGTGGATAGAGAATACCAGAAGCCCTGATATACTAATATTAAATACACTAAATGACAAGCCTTAATACTGTTTTCTTTGATCTCATGAAAGTCTAATTTTGGGGACATAAATTCTTTGATTCTGTTGAAGAATGGGCAATTGTTTGAATTACCTTCACTCTGTGGCTCCCAATGGGCTTCTTCCTAGCAGTGGTGGCTCACTGTAAGAGTCACAAGGAAAGTTGACTTCTGAGGCCAGTTTCTTCTAGATAACTAATTATTCAACTATTCAACTTTCAATAGTTTTCTAGCCTACTGTTTAGATCAATTATTCAAAGCATAATTACACCAAGTTACAGTTAAATAAATCATATACATGGAAATTAATACTTTTCAAAACTATCATTCTGAATTGTTTTAGACCTTTTACTATTTTCAGTGTTATTGAGTGTTTTAGCTTGTCTACATGTAATAGAATGGCTGTGTGAGAACTTGTTCTTTGGCCTACATTCCAGAATTAATGTTTTCTAACTCCACTGTGCTTATATGGAACCTACCCATATAACATTCATCATTTGTCATCTATTGGACCTGACAGGCTCTGAGAGCTGGGTCCCAGGCTTCCCTATTGTACTACTATGAAATGTTGTTTTAGTGTTGATCTTTGCTTTATATATTTTTATGCTGTGTTGTTTTATAAATAATGATCAATTATGGCCAAGTCTTTTGTGAGCTGTAACAATGAATACTGTGACTACAATTCTTTGTTAATATCTTAATTTAACTTTTACTTTTATTAATATTAGTACTTGTGCTTGGTACTTTCCTTATATATTATAATTACTTATAATAAGCTATATAAAGCTAGATTTAAATTTTATTAAAATAAGAATCTCTAGGATATTTAAAGAACTGCAGGAATTAAACACCTGAAAAATCATCCAGCCAGTAAGTGTGCTAATGGGCTAAATAGACAGTTTTATAGTGAAGAAATGCATATGGTCAGTAAATACATGAAATGTGTTCAACTTCCTTGGCCATCCAGAAAATGCAAAATCAAGTTGCTCTGAGATTCTGTCTAACTTAAAAGAATAGCTCTTTCTAGGAGACAAGTGACACAAATAACAGGGAAGAAGCAGAGAAAACAGAACTCTAAAACACTGGGGGTGGGGTACAAACTGAAATTTTAGTTCAGAGATGTTTTTAAAACACTAAAACCAGATCAACCATATAACCCAACTATGTCATTCATGAGTATAGTTCTTAAGAACTATATTTGACCCACCACAGAGAGCTGTACATTTAAATTTATGGCTGCACTATTCACAATAGGCTGGAATTGAACCAGAATATATGTCCACCAAGTAATTAATGAATAAATAAAATATATATAGACATAATCGAATTGTATTCAGTCATAAAGAAAATAAGACAATAATATTTGAAAAAAATGAAGATGGCATTGGAAATTGATATTTTAATCTAAGAAAGTTGGACTTAAAAGATTAACATTGAATGTTTTCTCTCATGTATAGAACCAAGATTTAATATTATCAGCATGAGTGTATGTTTATGTGTGGGGGAGTTGTATAACTTGATTGTTTCATTGAAGGGAAGAAGAGATGTGAAAGCCAAAGGAAAGAGAGAAATAGAACAACATAAAAGCAGAAAGCAGAGTAGAGGCAGGTCCTAATGGGAAACAAATTGAAATGAAACAAAGTGGCATCTGTATAAGAAAATACCATAATGAAAGTCATTCTGCTAACATTAAATTTTAATAACAATTTGAAATGAAAATATGTCTTTTTATTAAAAAAACCCCACACAACTGGACATGTTTTTATTTCTAATATTCTTGATTTATTTTTCTGTATCCTAACTTTGTTGCAATATGCTTCAGATAATTATTTTGAAGTCCTTTTCAAGTTCCTCCCCGAGAACATGTTGTCAAACTCTGCTAAGTTTCCTCATTATGAATTAATTATTATTGTGAACCATCAAGGAGGAAAACAGAGATTTTCACATCTTGAAAGCACATCTTGAAACAGAATGACATTTTTAATTAACAGAGGAGCCCAACTATCATTAATCCCCAAGAAAGCCCTTCAGTCACAGTGGTTGCTAACCTGAGAGTCAAGGCTATTACTTGGGATCAATTCTAGTCTCTGACAGCCACAGTTTTCTGAACTCTTTTTGACCAATCTAAACTTGTATATGTTTATTTTGTGACCCAATAATATTTATTAACATTATATGCTAAATCATACATCAGGAAAATGTTCATACCATGAAAAACATTCATGCCTAGGGAAGCTGAAAATGTCTGTCCCTCATAAAATAAAATTAAAGCTCACTTGATGCTGGGATACTTTTTTCTAATAATGTTATCAATCAGTGCTATCCATATAAATTTAGCTGTTGTATTTTCACAGATACCTTGTGGTAGGATCTCATTGTCAACAAGAAATAGAAGGTCATAAATGCTGAGATTTACCCTCCATTGTGAATTGGATAGCAATATGAAATAGTTAGACTGAAAGCTTTATCTTGATTGCTCTGGAATCAACCAATGTATGTTGTTCTGAATGGATCTGGGAGGGCCTTACAGTATGAATTACCTGAGGAAAGACCACTCTTTTCTAGAGTTGATGGTGATGTCCAGAAGCAGCTCAATATGGCCCAAGGAATAAAAAGGCTGCTTCTGGTTGCACAGCTTTGTTGCTTGCTGATGTGCACGCCTGCCTGATTGTTGCTGCTTTTGATTCCACAATCCTTTGCGTCCCCATTTTCTTTGGACTTACAATATGAAATACACTATATTTACATGCCTAAAACATACTGATCCTTCAATGGATAATGAGAATTGTTGAAGACTTCTGTCTCCTCTTAGCAGAAATGATTCCTATACCAGTCTGGATATTTTTTTTGTTCTTGTTTGTTTGTTTGTTTGTTTGTTTAGTTGTTTTGTTTAGTTTTTTCGAAGTCAGAGCATCACACAGCTAATTTAATGTTTAGCTGAGACTGAGCTTGTACTCTCAAGTACTAGAATTGCAAGCTTGGTACACCTCCCTTGCATTCCTCTTCCTAACCTGGATGACTGCCATTAACCCAGTGAGCCTCCACTGTGATGTTTACCTCCTCACTCAAAGCCTATCCTTGGTCCTTGATGAATGGCTTGATGCTCACTTGTATTCACTGGGCAACTTCTTCATCCATTAATGTGGGATTTCACCTTGATATTTCTACTGAGTCCTTTTATGCTAAGAAAAGAAGGAAAATATGAAAAACATTTAACCAATAAAAAAGTGAATATAAACCTATGGTTCAGTACTCTGCTTAAGGGTATGTGTCATGGAAATAACTTATATTTAATCCAATTGTCTTATGTATAGACCAGGTCAGGCTGTGAGCAATCACTTCACTTCACACTATATAAGTTTAAAAGAACACACATTAGTGGTCATTATACTACTTAGAGAATCATTATGGCACCATCAAACTGGTCCTCAAGAGGTAGGAAATATATTGCTTTAAATTAGAAATGTATAGGAACAAATGCTCAGAAAAAAACTCAATAGATTTTATTTTGGTTGATACTTTGAGATTTATTCTCTTGCTCTCATAGAGAAAGTAATGAATGATTTATCTCTTCTAAAACTAAACTGTTCAATCATCAGTAATTAACATAGCAGCTTTTACATTTTAGTTGATCTAATACCTTCACAGGCATTTGAATAGAGATAAAAAGTAATTAGGTTGTTATTTTGTTTCCTAGAATTGTCTATTAACCCTCCAAATTGAAAATAGAATATAAATAAATTTGTAGATTATAGCTTCCAACTTTAGTAAAGGTAGTAGAAGAGAAAGATGCCTGATGTCATATTTAATACATATAAGGTAAAAATGGATTTCCTAATACTATATTACATCTACAATAAAAATTGATGTTAAAAAATGAATTACTCTACCCAACTGTAAGCATTTATTTATATAGTTTTATTATTTTTATTACTAGTATTCTGTCTCTTAATGAGCTATATTGTAACTGAATCTTATAATAGGTATTTAAAATAGTTTTGGAAGCATTTCATTCATTAGAAATTACCAGTTCAGGTATGTTTAACAATTTAAATTAGTACAGATAGATTCAACTTACTTAATATTTATAAGACAAGTGAAAAGATATGAATTATGTGTTAAGGGTGCATTTTCTGATCACTATAAAATGTATTTGCATAATAAAGAAGCCCAATATATAAGGGCATTCCAATAAAGATATTCCTACAATTAGAAAAAGTAAGCTCTATGCAATTAAAACGTGATTATCAACATTGACAGATCCAACATAAACCATTGTGTATACATTAAAACCATCTTGAACTCTCTTATTCAGGGATGTATTAATATTTCAAGTACAGATCATGATCTGAAAGCCCTTAGGGAAAAGGAAATTATACAGACAAGCAAAGTCTAATATAAAAGGGCATTGTTATGTTGGTATCATTGGCACTATCAAATTAAAGGCACTTCAGGAATTTGTGATTAATACATTGTTCACCTTTCTGGCAATTAGAATTCCAATTAATTCATGCTAATAATTTAATATTGAAATAATGAGCACAGCTTACAAACAACAGTCTGAGAACACAAATCAGTCAGAAATTTAGAGGCATATTAAAAAGAAAAAAAAATAATATTGTAAAAATATAAACTTCATATGATCAAACAGTCCTTATTGCCAATTTTCACCTACTAGCTTAAGAAACCTTTTTATCAAAAACTCTGTCTAGATATTTGGGTAAATATATAAAACACCAAAGAATAAACTAGATTCTCATCTTTGTATTGGTATCATGGACCATTCTGTGCTCTTTACTCATTTTTCACTAATAGCATTTCTTTATAATGGTCATAAATCATCTTAACAGTTAAAGAAAATAAACAATTTCATTTTAAAAATTATTGAAAAGTAGTCCAGAAATTATGGCTTGCCTGTTCTTCTCTGAGAAGATTCAAATTCAGTTCCTAGACCCATGCTGGGAAGCCTCCTCCCAGGCATCTGGAATCCCTTCTCTAGCCTGTTAGTCACTGAAAAATTTAGAAAACAAGCATACAAAAAATACAATTAACTTACTTTTTTACTAAGAAAATCTTAAAATCACTTTAAGATTGCTTTCATTTTTTCACATCTTCCATTAACATTATTGTTTTAAGGGCAGAGAAGAAGAATATGTTGGATTAATGAGAAATCAAAGAAATGCAATATGCAACTATAAGATACAAGTTACCTGCTCACCTTGTACCTGCGGAGAGCAGCCTCCATCTACAGCCTCAGAATCAGGCAGAAAATAGTGCCACAAAAATCCACTTCCATCTCTAGGGTTGTCTAAGATATTTGTACTAATGACTTTTATACACAGCGTTTAATTATGGAGGTTTCCAGACTCCATCAAAATGTTTTAATTGATTTTTTTTTCTACAGTCCCATTGCATAGATAAAGTGTAATTGCCATCAGGTGTGACCATAAAAAAGAATAATAATAAAAAAAAATGAGACATTGCTAAATCAGTCAGGAGGCACCCATTAAACAAGACATTTCCTTCCCTAAGCTCCACACAGGACCTTTGTAACTTCCAGAGAATCTGTTATATGATATCAGATATTAGTTTAAGAAAAAGATAGGACCGAAGAGATGACTCAGTCATCTAAGAACTTGCCATGAAAAAGGAAGACTGCAATCCATTCTCCCAGAATTCACGGGGGAAAAGCTGTACCTAGTAGTGCATGCTTATATCCCTGCACTTAGGAGGCAGAGTCAGATCCCTGAAGCTTGTTGATCAGTCAGTTTAGCCAAGATAGTGAGCTTCAAGACAATATTCATAAATAAATAAATAAATAAATAAATAAATAAATAAATAAATAAATGGTGAAAAGTAATCGAGAAATAAATCTGAGACCCACCCTGGCTTCCACATGCAATGTACACAGTTACACATGTGTACACACACAAACACAAAGAAAATACTGCAGCTAAGATTTTAAAGGATTTTAAAGGAGGTAGAGTCGGACGTGTGTATTTATGTAGGGCTGTGAAAGGCGGCCTGGTTCCTGGTTGAGCAATGGCTAGAAATCCCAGTGGCCCTGAAGGGATGGAAGATGTCCCCCCCTTCCCCCAGCTCCTGTCACATATCTCCACAGCCCTCCATAGATTTGTGGCCATCAGTCTCGTAAGTGCAATGTTCCAAGCCACTCCACAGGTAGAGGATATGACCTGTGGTCAAGTTGCCTCAAGACAGATCTCCATTTTAATGAGATACATAAAGGTCTGGAGGATTAGTCAACAAACTCCTCAGAAACTCCTCCCTGCAAAAGATACTTAACCTCGGGCACACCCTGAGAAGAGAGAGTATCTACTTACCTATTTTCTGCCATGAAAATAAATGCCTTAAAACCATGGACGTCCTCTTTTCATCGGAATCTGCCTTGGGGAATGATGGAGAAGGCCTTTGCTTAAAGAGCCCCTATACTGTCTAATTTCCTGTAGAAGGAATCTCTGTGCTCCCATGGTCACCAAGCCAAGCACAAGCCAACCATAGACAAACCAAGGACTCCTTCCCGCCCATTCCAGGTGAAACTTCCATCTTTTCCATCTTGACCCTGAGCTAGATGCAGCTCTCAGGCCCCCACTTTGTTCCCAGCTCTTCTGCAGCTTCCAGGGAAGCCTGAGTGCCCAGTAGTCTGAGAACCAGATGGCCTCCCTGCATGTCCAGGGACCACTTCCCCTTCCCTGGAGCGGTGCGTCCAGTGATTTCCCCATAGCCCAACACTCGCCCAGCAATGGCACGGGGTAAGCACAGTCAAAACCCCTGTGTTCTGTCTCTCTGAGCGGCACGAGCCCTGTGGTAGAGTGGACTTGTGACCCCCACTAACTCTACTTGTTTATCTGATTTTTCAATGTCAGATAAGAACTACTCAAGATCCTTGACAAGAAACCTTAGGTGAAACGCAGGCATGCACCGGAAGTGGGATAAAGGGTACCTTGCCATCCATGTGTGTTGTAATAACTAGGAAAGGAGATACCTGCTTTGCGTTGCATTTTTCCCATGGAGAATATGAATTTGATTTTGTCCTATGGTAATTACCATGCCAGTGTCTGTGGCTCCTGGTTACAAGGACTATCTGCACACAAGTGTGTATGAGACAAAACGATGCAGGTGTACTGCCTTTGTTCGTTGTGATTTGATTTGCTTAAGGGACAAAACAGAAATGATTTAACTCCGGCTTCAAACCAACCTAGACTATATTCCCACAGGGCCAATTTCAGTGAATTTGTCCAAAGACTCAGCATAAATAAATAAATAAAAGTGTAATCTATTTCCATGTCATTTATTACTTACTAATACAATCACAAGTGAAATAAAAGGCCTTGGCATTTCTCACATTAAAATTTTGCTACTTACTCAATTAAGTAATAGGAACCCAAGGAGGATCAATCTCTGATATTCTTTACCCAGAAGGCTTTTGTTTTCTTCTTCTCATCTTTGTTAATAACCTCTGATTCTATTTCATAATGGGCTTGACAGAAATCTACAATATGAGCTGAAAGAGAAAAATTGCATTATTCTTTAAATGAGCCCATTGGAAAGGCAAGTAAGGGACATTATAAATCTTTTATACTGGGATACATAAGTCTTTATAGGTGTGTGTTTGTGAATCACTTCATTGTAATACCATTCTCAGCTTCCCATCAAGGGCTGTGGCAGTAATAGTAATCACAATAATTATAGACGTAGATTGCAACTATCTTCTAATCAGTCTGTGGTTTCTAAGCAACCAGGTTTAACAAAGCTAACAACTGCCACCTCACTGTAAAAGAAAAAGTCTCTAAATTTAGTCATTATGAAACTACTGTCATAAGCCCTCCCCGACCTCTATTCGGTTCCTTATTTATCTTCAATTGCTTCAGCTTAATCTAGCATTTCAGTATATGATGAGGACTATTTGAATTTTTATGTCAAATGCTTTCTTCTTAATGCAATCCTATTTTCTTTTTACCAAAATCATAGACAGGACCTGCTAAACTCATAAAAAGCATTCTTTGCAACCTTTGTGCTTTTATTGGGAGTTAAAGTGTGCATAATCAACTGTCGTAGCATAGGTTTGATACCAGGCAAGTTGACTTTGCACCATAGGGAACTCTTCAATAGTTATGAATTGTCATGCTGTGCCCTGTCTCCCTGCTGGGGGTGACTGAGCACCACCAGAGGAAGCAGGGCAAAGTCCAAAACTCAGGGCCATAGTCTTGCCTTCCTTCACAGTTAGGGAAAGGGGGACTGCAGAGTCTGGGACTGAGACGATCCTTGCTTGTTTATACTGGTTTATTTGATGGTAGATGGAATACCCAAGAAAGAAAGCTCATTGGCTGAAGGCTCAGGGCTATCTAGATATTCCATTAACATGGAGAAGAATGCCAGGTGGTATGCTATATGCTCAGGGCCCATGGTCTTCAGTGGAATGGAGTGATTACAAATTCCAAAACAGGTACAAAGACATATAGGGAATAGCTCTGCTCCTACCTGTCTCAGATCTCTGAGATTCCTGGGGTCTTAGCTCACTCAACCTTGCCAGTTCTATGTCTACCTGGTAACATGGTCCCTCATGCCCTACAATGAATGAAACAACTGGGTAGTTAGCCACAAACATATCAAGGATATTAATCTTTGAAAAAAAATGTTAGCAGATTGCTGACTGAATACTTTCAGTTCCTGGAAAAAAAAATCAGGAATCAGGATAATTAAACCTAAAACCAACCAGTTCATTCTTTAAGAATAGCTGTCTGACCTTATGTTTTATAAGTTTATGTACTTTCCAGATTTTCATGAGAGAACATCATTTGATTGTTACTAAAGTCTGAAATCTCAGCAAGGTGAGGTCTTTAATATGTTTTTTTTTTCAATAGAGATGAAACACTAAAACATGTTTATCTAAGATCAACATGGCAGAAGATGCACGTTTCTTTGTCACAGGTTTCCAGGCCCATACCTCTCCAGAAAATAATACACACATGCAATTGTTGTGTGGGTTGTGTCACAGGATGAGAGCAGAGGTGGTGACCGTGTGCTCTGTGAATTCACTAGACAGTCTTCATTTTGAACTTCAGTGCATTTATACACAGATGCAAGCTTGGTCTGAGGTTCCACATTTCCAATGGAAAGACACTTTGCTTCTGCCAGTTCTGTGCCTGTAAGAGCCCTCCCTTAGGGCTACAGGAAGTCTATTTGGTCTTGTATTAGACAGTGTCGATGAAATCTTTCTCTGTTTAGTTAATTTGAACAAGACTGCAGGGACCTTGCTCCTTATTACAAGGCTCAGTCACAGGGAAACTATGTCTGCCTGATTGTGCTGTGCTGGTCATGGTCTATTTAAGTCATAGTGACATTTGTTCAAAAGAAAAGCAGTCCTGTGGACCACTCTTCTCTCTGCCAATACAACTGCATGTCCTCTTGGGAAGCCATACTGTGCCATTTATGTTCGCTCTATTGTTGTATGTGAACTATCTCAAGTATATCTGAAAGTGGTCGGCAAATCAAGAATGTCTCATAGATGCGGAGCATAAATAAATCCATTAGGACTGTGCACAAGAACAAAACACCAGCGGTCAAATGTAGAGTAGTAAATCCGTAGTATGTCTCAGGTCAAGTTCAACTGTGACAGGGAAATAGTTGGTCTGCAGTTCCTTTCTTATCTTGGATATTCAGCAAGACATCAACAATGCTTCTCGGCAGTGCTCAGAGCTCTTATACAAGAGATCTCTCCTGATCTACAATGGCTGGGAAGACTTCCAATGATTTAGTTACATCTCAACTAAGGCTCCAGATGGAAATGACACCTTTTATTAAATTGAGTTCTGATGGAGGGTTGGGAGCTTAAGCCCATGATGCCCTGTGATCTTACTTTCAGTGATCTGTTTGACATACATCAAATAGGTTAGCATGCACTTGGTCTCCAACTCTCTCGTGATAACAAAAATAGTACCATTAATATACTTATAATATTAAGATGAACATTTTAAATAGTTATAAATAAGAAAGGTAAATGCTCTTGATGTAAAATGTAAAAAAGACAGAGAAACTACTGCTTTCCCTGTTAACATTTTAAGTCATATATCCACTTTCTACCCTACTTTTATAATGTGCATATTCTAAATCTCAACATTTAAAAGAATTAAATGCCATCCCCCCACATTTGCCCACCTGTTGATTCTCTTCCATCAACATGTTTTATAGTTAAGGCAAGATTTTCTGGAAAGTAACTGTCAAGGGCTACAGAGATGACTCGGAGATTAAGATTATGTAATGCTCCTGCAGAGGACCTGAGTTCATCAATTCACCACCCTTGTCTGCTGGCTCACAACTGACTGTAAACTCCAGCTCCAGGAAATCTGATGCCTTCCTCTATCGTCTCCTGGTAACTGCATACATGTGCATACATACAAGCAGAATCACAAACATATATACACAGATAAAAATCTCATTTAAAGGAAAATCTCAGTAAGATATTTTAACATATCACATGACTAGTAAAACATCATAGGTATACATCTAATAGGGCTCCTGCATCTGGTTTGTAGTGTTCTGATTCATACGGTGTTATGATATAAATGAACCTGAACATTCATTATTTGAAAATTGTCCAACATGGTTTCAAATGCTTGGGTAGACCAGAAAAAAAGATACTTACATACTTATTTAAGGAGCTTACAACTGTGCAGTAGTGACACTTTTCTAAGTACAATGTATAGATTCTTCCCTACTGATGTCTCATTTGGGGAAAGCTGAAGTATAAAGTGATCAAATAACTAACCCAAGGTTACATGATTAGCACGAGGGGGACCTGAAATCCCTGAACGTGATATGATTCCAGTTATAGCATGCTTGGCTGACAACATAATTTGAAAGGTCCTAAGAAAAATTCAGGGACATTCATCCAAAATGTATTTCTTAGCTGGTCTGACATTTTTTTTCCTTGACAGAGTAATGAAAGTAGTTCATAGAGCTAACCAAATTCAATTTATTTCTCTTCTTGATACAGAAATATTGTACAATACATACATACATTGGACTGACACACCCATACCCCCACCTTTGACATATTAGAAAGGATCAGAAGGAGACGGAGAAGGAGGTGGTGGAAGGTAGGAAGGAAGGAAGGAAGGAAGGAAGGAAGGAAGGAAGGAAGGAAGGAAGGAAGGAAAGGGGAAAGCAAACATGTGTTGTTATTTCTTTCCATGGTCTTCCATGTCTGTGGGTCTCCCCTTTCACAGAGGTCATTGGTCACTTGCCCACAAGAGTGAGAGGAGCAGATATTGTTGTAATTTGTATTTAATTAACCCTTTTATTTCTCAATATGACCCATACACTCCCCTCCAATAATGGAGACTGAGTCTTATTGATTAATTTAATCAGCTTTAGCACAATTCCTGGACAACTATGTCTAATCTATTTTCCTATTTCCTAGATGGTTAGTTCCCAGCTGTACTCTCCAAGTGGCTATTTGAGCCTTGCCTGGATTATTTCTACTCCATCACTCTGTCTTGAGGGGACACTTCTCTTAGCCATGTGCTCATTGCCTGTCTTCTCTCATAGTGACCTCATCTTCTCCCAGTCTTCCTTCTCCTCCTCTCTCTCCTTTTGGTCCCTACCTGCAACCTTCGGCCTGGTAACCAAAGCCCTCTATACCTCCATTTTTCATAGTAACTGTCTGTAGCTACTTTTTGTTTAAATAGTAGCTTTAAATTGGCAGCAAGTTTTACACAACAAAGGCCAGTGTACATGAGAATTCACTAATCTGGGGAAACCAGATCTTGGGGTGCAGAATTTAACATTTGTATACACAGCACTAGACAAACCCCTAACAACAGAGGCAGGGTACAGGCTTGGACAGCTGTGAGTATGACAGAATGATTTCAAGTGAAAGATATAGAAGACTTATGAAAAGTATAGAAAATTTTATAACTCCTAGACCTGAGAGCCCCCCCACCGAAAGAAAAAAATGCAGGCCAGCTGGTTCACTAGTTCCACAAAGAAAGCAGAACTAAATGTGAGATTTTTACGTTTTCACCTGGGATACATTCTACCTTCCAGGAGGAGCACATTATTCCTGAGTCACAGGACACTTGCTGGATTAACATTCAGGAGAGGAAAGGAGAGGCTGATTAACATTCCTCAAGCCTCAGGGAAGAGAACCCACCTATGGGTGGGGAAGGCCCAAAGCACAGAGACACATTCCACATTCCTGACCACAAAGAAAGATGCAAGTCATCTGGGTAGTCCCAGGAACTAGCTGACCACAAGATAAATGGTTGGGCAAGATTACATTCTTGCAAAAGATTAGTGTACAAGATGTTTTCCACATGACCCTGACTAAATTATGGGTTGGGACTTCTTGGGACTTTCTACTGTTTTTATGTTATGTTTCCTTAGTTACCCCTTAACCACCACCACCCGGTTTGTGGGTTCCCCTATATAAGACCTCCCTTAGCCAGGCTGTTTTGTCAGTTTCTCTGCTCCTGCGAGATTTATGAGTTGATCATCAGCCGGCTGATCCCGAAATAAACCTCTTGCTGATTGCATCAAGATCAGTGTCTTGTGAGCCATTAATCTATTCTTTAGTGGAAGGACATCTAGATTGTTTCCAGTTTCTGGTTATTATGAATAAAGCCATAATTAACTTAGTTGAGCAAGAGTCCTTTTGATAAAATGATGTGCTCTTTGGGTGTATGCCTAAGAATACTATAGTTGGGTTTTGAGTTAGATTGATTCCCAGTTTTATGATAAATTGTCTTGTTGGCTTTCATAGTGGCTGTACACATTTGCATTCCCTTCCCAACACCCTTGCAAGCATGAGCTATCACTTGTTACTGAAATTAGCCATTCTGACAGGTATAAGATAGACTCTCACAGCAGCTTTTATTTACATTTACCTGATGGCTAAGAATATTGAACATTAAGTATTTTTCAACCATTTGAGGTTTTGAGAATTCTTTTCTTAGATCTGTACTTCAAATTTTCAATTAGATTATTTAGTTTTCCAATATTGAGTTTCTTGAGTTCTTTATACATTTTGAATATTTGAATGTGGGATTGGGAAAAATCTTTTGCCATTCCATAGGCTGCCTCTTTACCCAATAGACAGTTGTCCATTGCCTTACAAAATCTTTTCTGTTTTATAAAGTCCCATTTACTAATTTTTTATTTTAGTGCCTATGCTGTTGCTGTTCTGCTCAGAAAGTTGTCTCCTGTACCAATATGTTCAAGGCTGTTTCCCATTTTTTTTCTTCTATCAGGTTCAGTGTATCTGATTTGATTTTGAAGTCTTTGACACATTTGGACTTCCATTTTTTTACAAGGTGATAAGCAGGAATCTATTAACATTCTTCTACTTATGGCTATCAAGTTTAACAAACACCAGTTTTTAAAGATACTTTCTTGCCATCATGGGGCATCTTTTGTGTATATGCCCGAGTGGTATAGCTGGGTCTTCAGGTAGATCTATTTCCGGTTTTCTGAGGAACTTCCAGATTGATTTCCAGAGTGTTTGTACCAGTTTGCAATCCAATCAGCAATTGAGGAGTGTTCCTCTTTCTTTACATTCTTGCCAACATGTGCTGTCACCTGAGAATTTTATCTTAGCCATTCTGATTTGTGAAAGATGGAATCTCTGGGTCATTTTGATTTGCATTTCCCTTATGACTAAGGACTTTGAACATTTTAAAGTGCTTCTCGGCTATTAGAGATTCCCCTGTTGTGAATTCTGTTTAGTTCTATACCCCATTTTTTTGATTGGGTTGTTTGTTTGTTTTTTAAAGGTTAGCTTCTTGAGTTCTTTATATATTTTGGATATTAGCCCTCTATCAGATGTGAAGCTAGTGAAGATTTTTTCCCAGTCTGTAGGTTAGTCATTTGTCCTATTGACTATGTCCTTTGCCCTACAGAAGGCATGTGCTCCACTACGTGGCCTTATTTGTGACAGCCAGAAGCAAGAAACGACCCAGATCTTCCATAATGGAAGAATGGATACAGAAAATGTTGTTCATTTACACAATATAATACTACTCAGCTATTAAGCATGAGGACATTATGAGTTTTTCAGACAAAAGGATAGAACTAGATAATGTCATCCTGAGTGAGGTAACTCAAACTCAAAAGGACAGGCATGATATGTACTCACTAATATGTGGTTATTAGCCAAAATAGAGTACAGAATACACAAGATAAAATTCACAGAACTCAAGAAAGTTAAGAAGCCTAAGGGCCCAAGTGAGGACCCTACTTGGGAGGGAGAAGAAAGCAATCACAAGGAGGAAGGGAGAAATCTGGGTGGGAGAAGAGACAGGGAAGGGGAAAGGGGAACATGATTATTGGGGGAACGGGAATGAAGCCCCAAGATCAAGTAGAATGAATGGAAACAGGCAACCCTGGGAGGTAGGAGGTGGAGTGTCTCTCTAGAATGTACCAGAGACCTGAGAGTTGAGAGACTGTCAGGATACAAAGGGAGGGACCTTAGATAAAAAGCCCAAAAGTGAGGGGAGGGAACTTGTAGAGTCCCCCCCAGAAGAATGATAGGGCATTAAGTGGAGTGATTGGGGTTGCCATCCCACAGTCAAACATTTTGATCCAGAATTGTTCCTGGGTAAAAGAACTGCAGAGACAAAAATGAAGAAGATGCTGAGTGAAAGGCATTCCAGTGACTAGCCAAAATTGGGATCCATCTCAAGGGGAGGCTCCAATGCCTGACACTATTACTGATGCTATGGTATGCTTACAGACAGAAGCCTAGTAGTATGGCTGCCCTCCAAGAGGCCCAACAAGCAGCTGACCTAGACAGATGTAGATACGTACACCCAACCAATGGACAGAAGCCAGGGTTGAAGTTGAGAAAAGCTGGAAGAAGTTGTGGAGCAGGGCCACCCTGTAAGGCCAGAAGTCTCAACTTACCTGATCCCCTGAGATCTCTTAGACACTGAGCCACCAACCAGGCAGCATCCATTAGCTGATATAAGGCCCCTGACACATATACAGCAGAGGACTGCCTGATCTGGCCTCAGTGAGAGAAAATGTATCTAACACTAGAGAGACTTGAGGCACCAGGGAGTGGGGAAGCCTGGTGAGGTCAGGGTGGGGTGACATCCTCTTGGAGACAGTGGAAGAGAAATGGGATGTAAACCTATGGAGGGGCAGACCTAGATGAGTATAATGACTATACTGGAACAAATAAAAATAATTTAAAACATAAATAAACAAACAAACAGACAGACAGACAGACTAACAGTTTTTCAATCTGTTTTTCTGGATTCTTTGTCAAAAATCAGGTGTCCATTGTTGTGTGAATTTATGTCTGGTTCTCGATCAATTTGTCTGTTTTTATTCCAATACCATTTATTTTATTTTATTTTATTTTATATTTGTATAGCTTGATGGTATAATTTATAATGAGCGATGGTGATACCTCTACCAGTTCTTTCATTGTTCAGGATTGTGTTAGCTCCTCTGAGATTTCTGTGTTTCTATATGAAATTGAGTATTGTTCTTTCAAGATCTACAAAGAATTGTGTTGTTTTTTACATTAGGATTGAATTTGCGGATTGATTTTGTAGAATGGTCAGTTTTGTTTTGTTAATCCTACACATCCATAAGCATGGGAGATCTTTCCATATTCTGATATCTCCATCAGTTTGTTTCTTCAAAAGTGTCAAGTTTTTATTATACAAGTCATTAACTTGCCTGCTTAGATTTACTCCAAGGTAGTTTTTATTATTTGAGGCTACTATGAAGGATGTTATTTGCCTGATTTTTTTCTCAGCACATTTGTCATTTGTATATAGGTGGAAAACTGAACGTGCTTACTAGTTGTAGGAGTTGTCTGGTGAAATTTTTAGTGTACTTATATATTCTATCATATCTGCAAATAATGATACTTTGACTTTTTTCTTTCTAAATTGTATTCCTTGATATCCTTCAGTTTTCTCACTGCTCTAGATAGATCCTCATGTACTGTATTGAATAGATATGGAAAGAGCAGACAACCTTGTTTTATTCATGCCTTTAGTGAAATTACTTCCAGTTTCCATTTAATTTGAGGTTGGCTATAGGCTTGCTTTAAATTCCCTTCAATATGTGTAGGTGTGTCCCTTATAACTCTAATCTCTCTAGGACTTTTATCATGAAGGGGTATTGGATTTTTTTAACATCTAAGAAGATGATTATATATTTTTCTTTCTGTTTATTTATATGCTGAATTACATTTACTGATTCATATATGTTGACACAACTTTACGTATCTGAGATGAAGCCTACTTGATTATGGTGAATGATATTTTTTATGTGTTCTTAGTTTCTATTTCCAGGTATTTTATTGAGTATTTTTGCATGTATATTCATAAGGGAAATTTGTTTGTAATTATTTTTTTACTGAGTCTTTATGTGGTTTGAGTATCAGGGTAATTGTGACTTCATAAAATGAATTGTAAAATGTTCCTTCTGTTTCTATTTTGTAGAATAATTTGAAGAGTGTTTGTGTTAACTCTTCTTTAAAATTCTGATAAAATTCTGTGTTAAAACCGTCTAAGCCTGGGCTTTTCTCTTCTTTTTGTTGTTGTTGTTGGAGGAGAACTTTAAATGACTGCTTCTATTTCCCTAGTTATTGTAGTTATTAAGCTGTTCATTTGATGTTGATTTAACTTTGGTAAATGGTACCTATGAAGATATTTATCTATTTCTTTTAGATTTTCCAGTGTGTTGGAGTACACGTTTTTTAAACATGTTCTTTTAATTCTTTGGATTTCCTCAGTGTCTGTTATTATTCTCCCTTTTCATTTCTGATTTTATTAACTTGTATGTTGTCTTTTCATTATTTTGTATAAAATTGGTCTATCTTGTTGATTTTCTCAAATAACCAATTGTTTGTTTCATTGATCCTTTATATCATTCTCTTTGTTTCTACATTATTGATTTTAACCTTCAATTTAATATTTTCTTGCTGTCTACTCCTCTTGAGTGTGCTTATTTCTTTATATTGTATAGCTTTCAGGTGTACTGTTAAGTTGCTAGTATGAGATCCTCCTATTTCTTTATGAAGGCATTTGCTATAAAATTTCCTCTTAACACTGCTTTAATGTGTCCCATAAGTTTGGATATGTTCTATATTCATTTTCACTAAATTCTAGAAACTTTAATTTTGTAATTTATTTCTATCTTGACCTATTCCTCATTAGAGAGTAGTTCAGTTTCCGATAGAATTTGTAAGCTTTGTTTCTATTGTTATTGCAATTCAGCTTTAAATAGTGGTGATCTGATATGTTGCAGGTGATTATTTTAGTTTTTATATATCTAGCAATACTTGACTTGTGTTTGTTGTCAATTTTGGAGAAAGTTCTGTGAGATACTGAGGTATATATTTGTGTGTGTTTTGGGTTTGGCTAGAATGTTCTGTAAATGTCTATAAGGTTCATTTGATTTATAACTTCAGTTTGCTCCAGCATTTCTCTGGAAGTTTTGTCTGGATGACCTATCTATTGATGAGAGTAGGGTATTGAAGTCTCTCATTATCATTGTGTGAGAGTCAGTGTGCTATTTAATCTGTAGTAGTGTTTTGTCTACAAAGATGAGTGTCCTTGTGTTTAAAGCATAGCTGTTAAGATTTGAAATGTAATCTTGGAAGATTTTTTTCTTTGATGAATATAGAGTGTCTTTCCCTATCTCTTTTGATTAATTGTAGTTTGAAGTTGATTTTGTTAAGTATTAAAATGGCTACATTAGTTTGCTTCTTGGGTCTGTCTGCTTGAAATGTCTTTTCCTAATCCTTTACTCTGAGGTAATGTCTATCCCTGATGTTCACATGTTTTTCTTGTATGCAGCAAAATAATGGGTACTGCTTTTATATCCATAATGTTAATCTGTGTCTTTTATAAAGAAATTGAGACCATTGATATTGAAATGTCAACAATGATTTTTAATTCCTGTTATTTTAGTGGTGGGGTGGTAGTGTGTTTGTGTTGTGTGTGTGTGTGTGTTTGTGTGTGTGTATATAAGAGAGATGGGGAGGGGAAGGGGAAGGGAGAGGCATAAGGGAAAAAGGGAAGAGGAGAGGAGAGAAGGGAAGAGATAGAAAGGGATTTGGCTGATGTGAGATTATGTGTTTCTTGTCTTTACATGTTTTTTGTTAACCTTCTCACTTTAGAATTTTTTTGTAGCACCTTTTGTAGGGCTGAATTTATTGATAGATATTTTTAAGTTTGATTTTATCATGGAATATCTTGTTTTATTCATTTATGGTGATTGAAAGTTGTGCTAGGTATAGTAATGAGGTCTGTGGTCTCTTAGAGTCTGCAGCACATCTCTCAAAGAACTTTTAACTTTTAATGTTTCCATTGAGAAGCTAGGTATAACTCTACTAGGTCTACTTCTATATGTTCATTGATATTTTCCTTTTAATATTCTTTCTTTGTTCTGTACGCTTAGTGTTTTAATTATTATGTGGCAAACGGGCTTCCTTTTTTTGGTCCAATGTATTTGGTATCCTGTAAACTTCTTCTATCTTTATAGGCATCTCCTTCTTTAGGTTAGTAAAGATTCTCTTCTATCATATTTTTTAAAATATTTTGGGGGACTTTCTCTATCCCTATTATAGTGTCTTTTCCTAGTGTCCAACATTTCCTGGATGTTTCCTCTCAGGAATCCTTTAGTTTTAAAATTTTTTCAACAAATGTATCAATGTCTTCAGTGGTTGGGATTTTATCTTCTATTTCTGTGTTCTATTGGTGAAGCTTGCCTCCGAAGTTCTGTTTGCATTCTTAAGTTTGTCATTTCCAGGATTTCCTCAGATTTTGTTTTTGTTATCACTTCTCTTTCTATTTTCAGGTCCTGGATAGTTTTCTTTCCTTCATCCATTTGTTCCTTTTTCTTTGCTTTATTTAAGAGATTTATTCATTTCCTCCAATTGTTTGTATTTTGTTGCTTTTCTTAAATGGATTTATTAACTGTCTCTTCATCATCATACAGTTGGGGTGGTGATTAGAATATACTTGGCCCAGGGAGTGGCACTATTAGGAGGGCTAGCATCATTGGAAGAAGTGTGTCACTGAGGGGTGAGTTTTGAGACTCTCTTCATAGTTGCCCAAGAGACAGTCTTCTGTTTTACTTCAAAAGAAAATGTAGAACTCTCCGGTCCTCCAGTGCCATGCCTGCCTGGATGCCAAGCTTCTGGACATGATGATAATGGACTGAATCTCTGAAATTTAAAGTTAGCCTCAATTAAATATTGTCCATGCTTCTTCTCCCATAGACAATTCCAAAATGATCATTCTCTCCTGTCTAATCTCTATGACCCATCCCCCAACTCTAGTTAACCAAAGACCACACATGCCAGAAGATATGGTAGGCTGATCTAGAACCTTCTCCAATCTTTCTTTCACCTCAGACCCAATTCCTGATGTTGACTCTAGCACTGCAGCAGAACACCAGGAGTAAATGTACCCCTTTTGCCCTGTCTTTGCCTTCAGTGGAGTCTCCAGACATTCTTCACCTAATCTCCCCTTACCCTAGCCTCCAATATCAGCAGGCATTCCCTCTTGAACATGCCAGCAGAGCAAACCAGTAAAACAGACAATACACAGCCAACACACTCTCTTTTCCTCAGTTAGGAAAGAAAAATCAAAAAACTAAACTTCCAACTAATCACAATTTAGACACCATCATCATCTAAACCTATAATCAACTCAAATCCATATACTAAAATGTCAGCATAAGAGCAAAGCTTCTGTAAGGCAAAGGACACTGTCAATAGGAAAAAACAACAACCAACAAATTGGGAAAAGATCTTTACCACTCCCACATCTAATATGTACAAACAATTCAAAGAGTTCGACTCCAGGCAACCAAATAACCCTATTAAAAATGGTGTATGGAACTAAACAAAGAATTCTTAACTGAGGAATATTGAAAGGTCAAGAAGTACCTTAAAAAAAATGTTCAACATCCTTAGTCATCAGGGAAATGCAAATCAATGAAACCATGAGATTCCACCTTGCACCAGTCAGAATAGTGTGAGGTCAGATCAAAAACTCAGATCAGTCAGATCAAAAACTCAGGTGACAGCAGATGCTGGTGAGGATGTGGAGAAAGAAGAACACACCTACATTGTTTGTAGGCTTGCAAGCTGATACCATCACTCTGGACATCAGTCTAGAAGTTTCTCAGAAAATTGGACATAGTACTAAGAACCCAGCTATACCACTCCTGGGCAAATACTCAAAAGATGTTCCAACATATCACAAGGACACATGTTCCACTATGTTCATAGCAGCCTTATTTATAATAACCAGAAGCTGGAAACCACCCAGATGTCCCTCAACAGAGGAATGGATACAGAAAATGTGGTGCATTTACACACCACAATGTACACTACATTTTCACAATGGAGTACTGTTCAGCAATTAAAAACAATGATTTCATGAAATTCACAGGCAAATGGATGGAACTAGAAAATATCATCCTGAGTGAGGTAACCCAGTCACAAATGAATACCCATGGTATGCACTCACTGATAAGTGGATATTAGCCCAGAAGCTCAGAATAACCAAGAAACAATTCACAGATTACATGAAGCCCAAGAAGAAAGACCAAAGTGTGGATGCTTCAGTTCTTCTTAGAAGGGGAAACAACATACTCACAGGAGGAAATATGGAGACAAAGTGTGGAGCAGAGACTGAAGGAAAGGCCATCCAGAGATTGCCTCACCTGAGGATTCATCCCATATACAGACACCAAACCCAGACACTATTGCAGATACCAAGAAGTTCTTGCTGAGAGGAACCTGATATAGCTGTCTCTTAAGAGGGTCTGCCAGAGCCTGACAAATACAGAGGTGGATACTTGCAGCCATCCATTGGACTAAGCACGGGGTCCCCAATGAAGGAGTTTGAAAAAGGACTGAAGGAGCGGAGGGACTTTGCAACCCCATAGGAAGAACAACAATATTAAACAACCAGACTCCCCCAGAGCTCCCAGGGACTACACCACCAACATGGAGTGACACATGGCTCTAGCTGCATATGTAGCAGAGGATGGCCTTGTCCGTAAGGAGGTGAGGAGGTGTGGAAGTGAGGAGATGAGGAGGTGAGGAGGTGAGGAGGTGAGGAGGTGAGGAGGTGAGGAG
>JANHMN010000013.1:66609199-66636077 GCA_030674055.1 Rhabdomys pumilio
GGTGAGGAGGTGAGGAGGTGAGGAGGTGAGGAGGTGAGGAGGTGAGGAGCCATCTGTGTAATGGCACAGATCACATGCCCATGATGTCAAGCATGCTCAACCCTCACTGTGTACAGTGTCTGTCTATGTCAGCTTTGAGTTGAACCTCCTAGTCACTCTTGCTCATATTAAATTCCAGGTGTAAATACCCCCTTTTGTAGTAAAATGGCTAATGTATATCCATCATACATTTGGTGTCAGAAAACAAAGCATTATCTCCTCCCCTCACTAACATGTTGCGTGACATGCTAAAATGGGAAGTTGTTGCATTCATACTAACCCTCCACCTTTCATCTTTAAGTATTAGGACACTGCTACCATTATTCTATACCAGTAGCTCAGCTCTTCAAAGCACTTAAAGTTAAAGGATGCAGTGGCATCCTTTAATTCTCATTTCAATCCAGTGGTTGCAAAATGTCCATGGCCTGATCTTTAGAAGCTCTGAATATACCACAGTACACAGCAAGATGTAATTAAAGGAGCTAATGTGATTAAGTTTGAAGGTCAGCTGATCTTAATATTGTTGGGTTACTCATTAGTACAAGGATTTATAGATGAAGGAAGGGAGATGAAAAGGGAGATTGGGGAGATTTTTTATGGGGTTCACTCTACCAACATTAACTGCTTTTGAGGACAGAGCCATGAGCCATGCAATTTGTAGCCTCTGGAAGCTAGAAATAAAGGATACAGGTTTTCCAGTTGCCAGAAAGAACAAACCCTGTCTATATCACATGCCTAATTCCTGAGAAAATGTCTCATATGGGATTGTACTAAATGTCTATCAGATAGAGCTAACACGGTACTGTTTATGCTGTGTTAATAAATATTTTCAAAGAAATAACCTCTTGTGAAAATGCTGTTCTTTTGTGAGAAATATCTGCAATGTAACTGATGACTCAATGGTTACTACCCATCTTTACTTCTAGTAAGGGAAAGTTACTAGGCTCAGAGAGCAAAACATGTCTTCTAAAGAAGTATAGAGTTTAGCAGTGACCTCAAACAGGCATATTGCTTTGTCTGTTTTGCACTCCCCATCTGTGATGTTTTCTCAAACGATGCCACAAGAAGAGGCTGTATTTATCATTCTATAATATGAAAGGTATATGTCAAAGATAGTACCAAGAGACCACATGAGTCAAGAAGACATTTATTTGCTATGTTATACAGTGTTGCCTTTCTGTTGCACTGCTAACACATCTCTAAGTAAGGAGTTTAATTTCTAAAGGAGGAAAGTCAACATAGAACTAACTACACTGTGGGCCAAGCCATTAGCTGAGATTGTTAACTAAGTTTATTATACCCACAACACCATAGTTCCATTCCCAAGTTATATGAAATATGTGTCTTTCTCACGTCTAGCTCTTAGGTTGCAGTCCTCTAGGTCCTGTGCTAGTCAAACTTCGTTAGGACACTTACTCCTGGTTCTCTGCCTCTCAGCTCTACTCCCACATCTGCCAGGCCTGAAGGCAAAAAAGTGCAGTTTTCACTACAGTGAAGCCACCAATCCAATATTCTCTGCATAATTTATATGTGTGGCAGGGGGAAATTACCAGCATAATTCTATCATGTCACTTACACAGTTATACTCAATCTCTCTTCCCTAGGGGCAGACCCATTTTTATTTTTAAACACTGTCTTTTTCATGTCTGTCTTTCATTCCATCCAATCACCAGGCTGTGTCCCCAGATCCACAAAGACAATCAGAAAAAGCTCTTCTAAACTGCTTCTTTGTATTCAGTCGTTTTGCTTCTGTAACATCACAGGTCGCCATGGGGTGTAGAAGAAAACACATTGCTCCTACAGCATATCTTTGTTTCCTGGGAAGATCTGAAAACTATGCGGGCTCTGAACTGTATTCTAAAAGACTGTTTTATTTGCACTCATAGTCTGCAGTTTTGACTTTAGATACTGATTTTCAGTATGCAATCACTGCCACTAGTTACCAGGCCAAGTGCAGTCTAAATAAGACCAGATCCACAAGGAACTGATTGCATTGTCTCTGTCTCTTGCAATCTTTTAAATTCAGTCTTTCCCCTTTGCCTTTGTTAGGTTTGCACACCCAGGAATTCCTGCATGCTACTCTGTACTCAACCAATCAAGGGACATTGCCAGCATCTCAGCATCTCAGCAGCTACTTTATGTCTTTAAGTTTTGACATATTTTCTGCTAGTTCTAAATCATGCTGGGTTTTTTTTTTTTTGGTGGGGGGAGGTTGGTTGGGTTTTTGTTGTTGTTGTTGTGTTTTTTTTTTATATTCCATCCAACAACTTAAAAAAATATTAATGAGGCTAGAATACAGTGCTTGTAAACTCTACATGTAGTTCTATGGGTTAGCTATATTTCTAACTAGTTGAGCTTTTATTTTGAAGCTGTTCCCTGGGCAGATCTTGAAGTTCTCATTTTAACCAAAGCGACTTTAAATTTCCAGTCTTTGTCCCCTTACTACTTGAGTAGCTAGGAACATAGGTATGTGCCATCACATTTGGCTAACAAATTCTTTTATGGTTAGTATCCCAGAGTCAGATTTTCTGGCTTATGAGAAAATAACCTGAAAGTATATCTTGATTTGAAAGAATGTCTTTCTAGGTTTTCCAGCTGAAAATGCAAGATTCTTTGTACATATGGTCTCTTGATCCCTCTTCAAATCAGGAGTTTTACAGGAATCAATGCATATAACTAAAAGTACTTTGGTTACAAAGAATGAACTTGTTCATAATTGGGAGAAAAGCCAATTAAAATGACTCAGAGACCCACTTTATTAACCTTCCTGTCAAGAAATATGGCTGGAGGTCTCCTTTATTACCCCAGAGTTCCTACTCCAGGGTGTTTAGGGGAAGTCTCATATAGAACAAATACGTATGAAAATGTGATGCCTAGAAGGGTTGAGAAATTGGAAATAATATACTCCCAGGGTATTTACAATTTAGTGTTTCAGTCATTTCTCTAAATTCTGCCTGTGCAGCTTTAGGAAAATTATGGGTATAATTTAGAACATCTTGTTACCTCTAAAAGAGAGAGAGAAAAATTATGCATGCATAAATTAGGAGTGCAGGAATACTGTCAATGTTGGTCTTCCATGGGACAGGTTCAATGGGACAGTGGACAGACAATGTGTTCCACTTATGAACTATTTCACCAGAAATCCCCAACACATGAAAAACACACAAAATATCTGAGAAATGTATTGATCTATTACATACACTAATCTTAAATAGCCCACATGCATCTAAACACAGAAAAAAATTCAATGATTGTTTTTGTTTAAAATAAAATAAGTCAATGAGATAAAGTGGAGTAAAAGATAAACAAGTCCTAACCTAGGAGACACAAGGCTCTTATTCTAACCATTTTGGGAAGAGTACTTGAGTTGAGTTGACAGGAATCACTTTGTGAAAAGATATTTATTTATAAAAAGTGCCTTTTATAAATAGATAAGGTATATTGCATAGAGAAACCCATATAACAAACTCTTCAAAAACTAACAGTTTGAGTTTCTAGTTATCCTGGCTAAATATTGGTCCTCTTTTTCCTAAGCTACAAAGACAGCATTAACTTTGTAGACTTTTCGAGTTTCTTTTTCTAGCTTAAGAGGGTCTACGCAGGAACAATACTTTGTGTGTCTACATCTGCGATACATGTAGGTTAGATTACATTATTTAAATTATCAAAGCCCCAGTAGTTGAAGATAAAGTGACCCTCCTAAAGGAATTGTAGGCTTTAAGAATAAGCCATACTCTAAGAAAAACAACAGTTCTTATACTTTTGAAACCGTTATACTTTTGAAGAGATTCAGCAACTCACTGCTTAGAATGATTTACTAAGTATAAGACATAGTTAAGGTCTGCAAAGCAAACATTGCTTTTGTTATCTTTGCATCTTTCACATTCTATGATGGTTACTAGGACAATATAACAGAATCTGGAATCTCTTGAGAGGGAACCTCTGACCATACCTGTAAACATGGCCACATTAGTTTTGAGGGAAAAGTCATTATAATTGTGGCAAGATCTTTACCTGGGCAGTATATCCTAGTCTGTTTAAAATGGAGAAATCCAGCTGAGAACTGGCATTCATTTACCCATTATCCTTTTCTGGCTGCAGAAGTATTGTGAGCAGCTGCTTAAAGCTCAGGCTGCCCTATCTTGCATGCCACGGGGAAGTGCACTTTGAGCTTTGAAATAAAATAAACTCTTTGTCCCATACGTTACTTTTGTCATAAGCATTTTATTACAGCAACAGAGAAAGAAACTAGGCCATTTCCACATATATTTTACCCCTTAAATTTATAAGCTGTGCTTTGGTGAAATCATGTAGCATGCCTATATCCTCTTGAAAAACAGCATAGGTTTCATTAACAGTGTTCATAAGTCTAAACTCTGTGCACGCCATGACCACAGGTATCTAGGAAATTGTATTCTTTTCCTTCTTCCTCCTCCTCATTTTTTCCCACTCTTCCACCTCTTTTTTTTTATTTACTACTTTTTTTAACCATGAATGTTCTGGATATAGAGCCTTTCTGATGAGCACTGAGCTTTTGAACCCTAAAATGACAGTCTTCAAAGTGCAATTAAGTATAAAGTTGCTATGTACTGAAGAGAAACTCCTTAAATCTGATCCCACATATACAGGTAAGATTTTTTTCAGATAATTGTAGTCATTTATTACTTCTGGACTGTGGGTTATCATATTTAGTCTCTCTTCCTCCAATTAATTTCATATTGGTCAACTTGAAATGACAGATTTATGGCCAAGAAATGCTCATAGCTCTATGCCCCGGCCCAAGGAGGGAAGGGGGCGAACGAATGAAAGGACAAGAGACACAAAGAATGAGAGCAAGTCTGAAGTTCTGATCAAGTTCTGAAACTTTAATTTTGGGGGCAGGTTATAAAGACACAGCAAACCGGGAAGCTTGGGTGAGGGTCACTGCTTAGGGTTATCCCACTATGGAATCCTTATTGTCTAAGACAGACCATCCCACTGTCATATCCTTATTGCACTAGACCATCCCACTGTCATAACCAACTCCAAGGAAATGCCAGATGTTCTTTACTTCTTTAAGTTCCTGGGACCTGAGATCCGTGAACGTCCTTTCTTAACCTTGTACTGACTAGTCTTTCTAGAACAGCAGGTAATTTCCTGAGTTTGACTCCTGGCAGCTCTATTCAAATGTATTTTTTCATTATCTTAAACTTTCTTGAGTATTTTAAAAATTGAAATAATATGCACATATCTGTTCATTTTTCTGAGTGGCTGTATATTGTGGTGCTTTGAATGTATTGAAATGTACACTCTATTTATGATCAAGACATTTGCAAAAAATGTACTCTAGCTGATGTCAAAATAACATCCTTTTGCATTTCTCCCTGCACACATATAATACAGATATATACCTGGCACCAGAATCTGAAATCTAGTAGGCACTGCAAACGTGTTCCTTAGAGTAAATGAAACAGTTTATACTACAAAGGCATCCTCTAAGCATTCCATAGTAGATTTTGTGAGAGGAGAGAGGAAGTACCTGAGGAGTATGAAATGCTGTTTATTATTTTTACTTTCATCTCTCCCATTGCTAGAAAAGATGAGCATAGATTATACATAAAATGCATGACTCCATTTCCAGCTCTAGTCAGGAGCCTTCATGACTACTTTGCCATATTCCCTAGCTGTATTGCAAATTTTTAATCTCTGTTTTTATTTATTGACTAACATTGTAAATAAACTAGATCAAACTAGAGATTTTACATAATTCCATGTGGTAACATATATGAACAACATATTCTTCCAGCTTAACATGATTAGTTACCTATTAATTTTTGTTGATAGTGCTTTCTGTTGAAGAACAAACAGTATTTATTTTAATCAATCTAGCAAATCAATTGTTTTGTTTTTATGACTTGTTAAATATGTATTCCCATACTTGAGGCTTTCTAGAAGAAATAGAAACAATAATAAAATGTTAAATATTAACATTTGTCATTTTACTTATAGCTCATTATTGTTCTAGATTTGCTTTTGTGGCCTACTATGATATATAATTACTTTTTGGTCTTCAATGATTGTATTGGCTTCTCTTACATGTCAACTTCCCATAGAAGTTTTTCCATTTTCTGACCTCTTGTCTTTGTTTGGATATTTCTGTCTTAGTATCAAAAATACATAATCTTAATTAGAATTACTTTTTCTTTTAAAAAACAATGATGCTGAGGATTAAACTCAGGGCCTTGAAAGTACTCTACCAATGAACCACATCCTCAGCCCTATTGTATAACATTGGTTCAGCTAAACATTATCTGTATCCAAAAATATTTTTTCTTCTTTCATAAGGTGATCCATTTATTTTGTCCAGCTTTGGTTACTAGGTAAAATCACTAGAATTATGCAGAATTGAAATATTATTAGAAATCACCTAGCCTTTTGGCTGAATTTGACACCACCTTACATTATTCAATCCGTTTGCTGGTGTCCAATATTTGTCAAAATACACATAGCCTTTGTCAGAATATGAAAGACTATTTTTCAATTTTCTAAGCACAATTAACAATTTTGAAAGTTCTCTTGTATCTATGCATACTAATTAATCTGTAATATTAAGTGAGCTGTGACACTGTCTGCATTCTTCTGTATCTAATAGGGATGGTAACCTTGGCATATTGTAATTATGCTCACACATAAGCATGCATGCATACATAAAAGATACAGTTTGTTACATTCATTTGTTATTTGTTTATTTATTTACTTGGTGTGCATGGGCACTAGTGTGGAAGAGAGAGGGCAGACTCTGGGAGTCGGTTCTCTCATTCCACTATGTGGGTCTTTGGGAATGAACTCAGGACATCTGGCTTAGATACTGTCATGATCCTTTCTTCACTAAGTCCTACTGACGTCAGAGAGATCACATTTTAGTTTCTCAATTTTTGTCACAAGGATAACAAGTTGCTAATTGACCTCAATGCTTAATAAACAGAGGTAAGCAAGTGCAGTCCTTAGCATTACTAACTGAGTTGTATTGTTTTTAGTAGTGACACAGCCATTTGTGACATATTGTGTTTTCAGAAAACCCCTCTCTAGGTTAAAGTGTTTAAGTAAGAGTGACTTAAGATCCAATATTCCTAAATCAAGACTTTATCTCATCCACCAAAAAAATTACAATAAGTGTGAAAAAAGTAAGTAGCCTAGAATATTATAATTTCATAAGTAGCCTCAAATATAATAATTGAGTTCATAAAAAGCTAAGGAAAAGACCACACTGGGAGGCTGTTTTTCCATCACCCTTTAGGTTCTTCCAAACAATTTTGGCAGTATAGGAGAGCTAACCTCAGTCAGGCTAAAATGATGATTTATATTTTATTAATGGAAGGGGAAATGTGAATCCTTGGACTGATAAAAAGATTCCACATTCCAAGTTAATATTGTTCTGCAATATTTCTCTTAGAAAAGTCTCTGCAGACTGACCAAAGGGCATTATTTGAGTAAACTGAGCATGTGAATGCCCTACAGAACTGTTAAAGAAACGAAGGTAATTTCCCTTTGCCCTTTCCTGCCACTCTTTTTATTACAGTTTTATGGAACATTATAATATTTCTAAAGAAAGAGCAAGATGCTCTGCATAGCTTGAATTAGTGAGCACATAAAGATTTAAAGGTTAGCCTTAAGGGACATTATTACACTCAGGTCAATAATATCAACTAACCTTCCTCATATCTATCAGAAATAAATAAAACTTCTCCAATGCTAAGTTTTCCTCTAACTAAAAGTTTTTTGAGAGTTGAAGAACTTGGTATCAAGTTCCCAGGAGGCTTTTATATAAGGAGAACAAGAACATATGGGAAACCAGCAGTTCCCCCACACTGTCTCTGGCTTTAATTTAGAAAGAAGGTGCTGATAGGGCTTTTCCATCCCAAAGAAATTTCCAGAATAACCGAGCTGCAAAACTGGTTCCTCTTGTCTCCTAAAGTGGGCTGCTTGGGGACTGGCTTTTGATAAAATTGTTTAAGGGCTTTTAAAAGACAGGTTTAATAAAAAGAACTTTATTGTACTTGTAATGAGATGTCCTTTCCTCCATTCCATAAAACAAACAAAAAGAGTGGTCTTCTATATAAAGATGTAACAACTTGTTCTATTACTCATGAAGATTCACCACCAACAACTGAACCAGGGGAAGGCTCTTGACAATATTAAAGGAATTTATGCTGATTGATGAGATGATTAGAGACTCTGTCTTATTTTTAATTGACCATCAGTTCTAACTACTTAGGAGCTTTAATTCCCTCAGTAGGATACGATCTGATCCATCTAAGCCCCCGTAGCTCCTTCAACTCTGAGTTCTTTCCTTTAGTCATAAGTTACAGACAGGTCAACAAGATGATCTACTACAGGTCAAGATCTAGTTCCTGTCGAAATATGACCTCAGAAAAATTCTGACCTCCACAGCTGGATAAAGAAACTCATGGGGTCTGGCTTTCAGAAGACTGAAAAGGATAGGACTGTTTAAACATTCAGCTACTTGGCTCAGTTCCAAAGATCAAACTGTTGAGTGATACTGGTATCAATGAGAGAACCTCTACCACCTCAGCAAGGACACGGCCAGGTATAGCACGAACTTCTGTATTCATATTCAAGCTTAAGCATTTATTTGAGAGAGAAGAGATGTGACAGAAGCAGGTATTTCTTGTCCTTTAGCCAGAGAAAACAAATTTTCTGTGCTGCAGGTAGCATGGACCCTGGTGTCTAGTAGAAAGAAAGAAACATTACTTCAGTAACCGCACTCTGAAATAGGTGGCTCTAGATGAGCACCATCACATGTCCTGCAGGTCAGATGTGATAGCCTAGAGCACGAGGAAGAGTTTCTACAAGCACATGTCCCACCACTGATGGACGTCCTCCAGCATAATGAGCATAAACTATCAATGTTCTAGTCAGTTAAACTTGGCACTTATGGGATCTAAGTTTAGCAACTTTTTTGTGTCACTTTATTTGGGTGATACATCTTTAACCAGCTAGAAACCAAGTGGTTGAATGTGGCCAACAGATTTGTTTTTTATATGTAAAAAAAATTATTGAGTTTGTAAGTACTGACTACAAAGTCCAGGGGCAAATATATTTTACATACTTTCCAACAGAACTCCAAGTGGGCTTTCTTCATAATAATGTCTATCATCTGATAATTTCCGTTTTAACCTTAAATACATGTGTAAATGTGAATACTATATTTAGCTCTGCCAACCCAGCAGCCAAGTGGATACTCTTCTCTTCCTGCTTTGGTTCCTTTCCCAAACTAAAAAACCAGGCTGACAGTGAGGCAGTGGAGCATATCCAGAAGGTGTGGTACTCACTATTAGAACATGCCAAGAAACACTCAAGGAGCATACTTTCAAGATGGATGTTGGCTAAGTGGCATCGGAATGAGAAACCTAGTCAAGAGGAAAATTGGCCCCCATGGTCCCTGGTATTCTCTTCTTGTACCCATTGATTTGTGGCTTATATACTAAAAGAAACTTCAAGAAGAAAAGGATGGAATGGTGATAGGATAGATCAAATAGACAAAAGAAAAATGTTTTAAGCATTGTGAGAGACTTGGCCCTCAGTCTTACAACCTTCCCAGGGGCTTGAATATTTTGTATTCAGTTGGTGGATTTGTATACACCATTGCAACATTAAAGTATTTTAAGTATCATTGCTCTGTAGGAATATAAATTGATATACTCTTATTATACCCTAATCAGGTATTATGCAGTAAATCTAAAGATAGGCATTTTGTAAAATCCAACAGTTCTATTCACAAAATTACATCCTTATAAGATCTGTGTGTGATATGTATATTTCATACATTAATATACACACATACCAACAGAGATGTGAATAACAATGGTTCTATAAGAACTGTTTGTTGTTAAGAGACACTACAGACAACTCAAAGTTCCATAACAGAGAACCAATCTTGAAACATTTGTAAGGTATACAAATACGCTAAAAATGAGCCAACCAAATTTTTAGCATCTCAAAGACTGTTGACTAAAGTAACAGAATGCACACAAAAGGCTTCCAGTTATGTTAACTATAATAACATGAATAGTAAAATATGCACTATGTGAAAAACATAAGTGTTTAAATAAAAATAAAAAGAAGGAAAATGGTATGTGAAACAAATTTAGGACTCTGGCTTCAGAATGAAACACATAAATGTTTCAGAAGAATTACCAACACCAGCTGGTAAACATGCACATACATGTTAAGTCAACCATAAATAAATAAGTTGACTATAGGTGGATGGTGAAAAATTTTAGACTCCAAATCCAAAGAAATTTCTTATGTTAGATTGACTTTATACTCTAATCAGGTTTCAAATAGATTTTTCCATAACAAAGTTATAATCATTCATTGAATAGATGTTATGTACTATACAGAATAGAAAGGATTTTATAAATATCAAATCTATTCTTTATTCTATTATTTATATAAAGGAGTAATAAAATTCCAGGATTGTAACCCAAGGATCAAAATTAATGGAGCCTCTTAAAATCTTTCTGTCTCCTCTCCCACATGGATCCCTGAGTCTTGAAGGGAGGGATTTGGTGAAGTTGTCCTATTTAGGACTGAGTGGTCCAAAATCTTTCACTCTTTACACAATGCTGTCTTGTGGATTTATGTGTTAGTTCCCACCTACTTCAAGAAGCTTCTTTTATGAGGGATTACTGAGGAACTGATTAATGGGAATAGGGATGTGTCATTAGGAGTCATTTTATTTCAATGTTCCTCTAGCCGAATAACAGCAGTTGATTTTCCCCTAGGCCGGTGACCTGCCTAGTCTCAGGTGTTTGGTCGCTTCAGGTTGCTTTAGTCAGGTAGAAATCTATCTCTTGGGTGGGTCTTAAACACAATATTTTAAAGAGTGGTTGGCTCCTCACATAATATTTGTGCAGCTATTGCACCAGTGTATCTTGCAGGCAGATCATTGTAAGTCACAGGCTTTGTAGCTCAGTGATACCAATGATTACCCTTGTCCTATAGTCACACACAGAGTACCTTCTATTACCACGAATGTTAACAGTAAGAGTGAATCTTGTAGTGGGCTAAGGTAGACTCTGGAAAGAATTTAAGAGCCAGAGGAAATAGATAACTTGGAGGTAACAATGTCTTCCACATACAACAGAACTGATGCATAGATAACAGCATACAAAATTGTATCACACATAGGGCCTGCACAGACACAATCCAGGGCATGTCCCAGGAGCAGGAGTAGTTGGCCAGTGAAAACAAAACAAAAACTAAACAACAACAAAAAACCAAAACAACAGTAACTTCACAGGTTGCTGGGTTATTTTGTTTTGTTTGTTTGTTTGTTTGTTTTTTGAGGGGGTGTTTTGTCTTGGCATCTTTTGTCTTATTGCTATTTTAATTTCTTTATTTGATTTTTGGTTTTTTGTTTTGTTGTTGAAAGAGAGAGAGAGAGAGAGAGAGAGAGAGAGAGAGAGAGAGAGAGAGAGAACAGATGAAGTTGATGGAATCAGAGAGGACTTGGAGACAGAAATAACACAATCAAAATATATTATATAAAAAATTAAAATATAGGAGTGTAGGGATAACTGTCTTCTAAACTTAAATTCAGATACCCAATAATGTGTCATTTCAATCAGATTATATTAGAGCTTAGGAGATAAGGGTCAGATTTTCCATATTACTGCAATTTTTAATTTGAAAGGTCTATGAAACTTTCTTTTAAAGTCCACAGGAACTTTAGGAGACATTTAATTGAAATTAGAATCTAAACTGTATAATCTGTTCTCAGACTCTTACCTCTGAATTACCCTTGCAAACTCATGACAAAAGTGATAATTAGAAATATTCAAAAATTAATTTTTGGTTGTCAGTATATCTCTGATATACACTCATCTCCACCTTTCAATAAATTATTTCTAGCTACTAATTTAATTCTAGCTACTAATTTAATCCTGAGAACATTCTACTGAACCTTAACCAACCATGGTAACAAAACTATGCTCTTAACTTAAAATCAAATATAATATTTATGAGGCTAATTGTATTTATTTTGTCTCAAGTCTTCCCTGGAGATGTCTTGCTGAGTAAGCTTTAGCAACACAGAGGAAATTCTTATAGGATTATAATCCATAAAATCAGAATGAGAGCATCATATAATCAGGAAATCAGCCACTTAAGTAAATTACTAGATAAATTTAATAAACTATTTGATAACTTTTCTCTTTTAATTCCACGAATTGAATATTTTCAGTCCATGTTTATGTTTGTGAGTATCATGCGTTGCCCTATAAGTTGCATATTGATAGTGTTAGAGTCAGGAATAAATCGAACTTTGCACTTTTTACATGTATGTTGTACCACTTAAATTTGGAACTATTTAAATATGTCATAAATAATGCCAGAACAATAGCCACTAGTCAACATACTCTTTTCACACTAAAAATGAGGCTAGAATAAGTTGATTCTGCAGTTAATATTAAATACACAATGGAGATAAAAAAAATTCAGTGTAGAAAAAGAAAAAAATAGACCATGAATGATGTTTTATATTATTTACAAATTACTGTGATAATTCAAAGAATAAATTTAAGCTACAATTGTGAAAATTTATGAATTGTTTTCAAAATTATTACTATTAGAAGGCATAAAATTACACATATAAATTGTGTTTCTCATGTACACCATTGATTAGACAGTTCTTTAGGGAACAAGAATAATAATGTTCTGGGTGAGATGTGTGTACCATCTTTGTTAGCAAAATTCTATGAGTTACTGAGCCATGGTTTTCATCTAACAAAGGTGTTTCCAATTATGAGCTAGTATGAGAAGTAAAGTCTGTACTGAACACTCCAAGTGTCTGACAAGGTTGGCAACTTGGAAAGAGGAAGTAATAATCTCGGTGAAACCTGAGATACTACACTCTGAAGCTTGTGCTATTGCAAACCAACTAGATGACTGGTGAGGCGCCCCTGCAGTTGTGAGTATAAGAGATATTCCAGAGGGGATTACTTGAGCAGGTTTGGGCACACTGTCCAATGGGCTGAAGAGCCCACTAACAGAATAAAGGAGAGGAGGAGATGAACCAAGCACAGTCATGCTTGTGTCCCTGCTAGAGAGAGAGAAAGAGAGAGAATTACTTTTTTCATGATTAAAAAAAAAAAAAACAGTTGCTTGTGCCTCGGTATCAGGAGATCTCAAAAGGAAGAAACAAAGATATATTAATGACATAAAATTATTATACAACTGTACATTAGAAGAGAAAAAATGATGATAAAAGAAACCTTGTGTTTTCTCTGAGAATGTTTCTATTTTGGTAATAAAATTTTAGTCATTATTTCCATAGATGATCCATTCATAGGTAATTATTATTTACCATTTTTCTAATAATTATCTCATTTAGTTAATTATGTGCAAAATCTTCATATGCTTAACTTTTATTATTAGAAGAATAATAAATACTTTCGAGCTTTAGAATACTTCAGAGCCACAAAGGCAGAATGAGACAAACACCTTAGATGTAAAGGTCAACTGGGGTTCTAAGTAATTCTTGAAGTCAAGCTTTGGTTTAGTGAAGATTAAGAAATGTGGGAATACTCAATTCTAAATTGCATATCTCCATCAAACCTTTCTTGGCTCAAATCTCATGAATTTATATGGAAGAGAAACTAGAAAAATTGTAAAAGACAAAGGGTGTGGATGACCCCAAGGAAACAGTGTCCTCTAGATACAACAAGATCAATGCACATAGACACTGACTGAGTTTATAGCAGCACAAATTAAGCCAAAAAGAGTCTTGTCACCGACAGGCAAAGTAGACATACATGGACGTTCACCCCTAAGAAGCTAGCTGCAATTGGTACTTCACTGCAAAAGAAAAATTAGTTTATTCCATAGGATATACTGAATATATTAACTACACTTAATAATAAGCCCCATGCTTAGCAGTAGATAGCGAACTCAAAATGAAATAAATTATCATTTCATAGACTTTTTGTCTAGTATTGCTTTTTTGGATTGCTTTTTTCAGTCTTACTGGGTTTCTGCTTATACATTATTTTTTCTCATTTTCTGTTTTTTGGGGATTTATTTCTGTGTGTATATTTGGGCTTTAAAAACAAATTCTGATTTGAGGTTTTTGGTTGTTTGCTTTCAAAGGGCAGTGTGGAGGTGGTTGGTTGGAGAGAGGAGACTCTTGTAGGAGTTGAAGGAAGGAAACAATGATTAGAATAGACTGTATGAAAAAGATTTTTTTCAATTCAAAGAAATTATTGTTGATATTTAAACTCTTATTCTCTAACTGCAAATATATGTATGTGTTAGCACACTACAATTAGTAAATTAATAATACAATATTATATTAATATATTGATAAATTCTGATATTAATCCAAACTGTTTTTTCATGAAGAACTTCATGGTGATGTTAAACCAACATTACCAGGTAAATATCTATCACCTGGATGTTTCTTGTGGTTACCCTGCAGTAGGGAGTTCCTACTTGCAATGCCTGCAGGCTATCTGCATATTCCAGCAAAGTATTCAGTGTGAGCTTTTGACTCCCACTGATATACTTGACCACATGCTCTCTAACTTTCTTTGATCTAAAATCACCTTAGAGTTCACCAAAATGTTTTTTTCAGACCCAATGATATTGTATCTGTCTATCCAACGTATGGCAGCATACAGAGCTTCTATAGTATTCAGGAGAAATGTTAACCAACTGCTTATGTGGAATGCCACTTCTCAATCCAAATCTGGGCTAAAAGATTTTTTCGCGGTAGCAAGAATTCTGAAATTTTTGATTCCGTAAAAACCCACAAAAGTATTGTTTTCTTTTTAATCCAAGGACATGGGGCTGCTTAGGATTGTCCACAGCAGCTGGCTATGATTTGCCTCACGCTCTAGCAGAGGCACGGTTTTGCCAGCTGCATATATTTCTGCTATTTTGTGATGTTTGGAATTCTAAGAATTTCAGAGGTTACATAAATGTGAGGACCCTAAGAGCCATGGTTGATGACTGGTGTTCAATTAGGAAGGTTGTTTGTGGTTTGTAGTCGCGTTCAAATAAAAAGAAAGAACTTAGATTCAAATACCTCTATTTCTCTCTCTCCCCTCAATCCTTTCTTTCCTATCTAGTGATAGGGGGTAAAATCAGGGCAATAAAGGGTGGGAAAAAGAAGAATCCACAAAGTATCAAAGACCAGCTACAAGCAATGAAAAGCAAGGAGGAAATAAGTTAGATCCAACCATCTCATTCTTTTCCCCCTCTATCCGTGTTTTCTCTTATCTAGAGATAATGGGGAGGTGGGTAAAGAATAGGAAAAGGAAGAACCCACAAATAGCAAAGACCAGCTACATTTCACCTAATGGAAAGGGAGCCTTATAATGTTTCCTTGGCTACAGTATGAAATGCCTGCTCTAAAATGCTCAGGAAATCAATAGCTAATGCTTTTATACCCAATATTGTGCATCTTAACATCTGCAAACACCTGTTTTAGAGAAATTATGACTGCTCTTCCTAGCCCTTTTTATACTCTTTATTTTTTTCTAAGATTATAGTCAGATGGTCCCTCTCTAGACCTTCATTGATGGAACACACCAAGTGCAAAACGAGCCCCAGATGTTTGCCTTAACGCAGTTTTTGTTCTAATTAAAATAGATAAATACTGTTTGTGTGAGTATATATACTTTAACCATATGTATTTTAAACTGTATGTATTGAATATCTAACTATAAACATATACAAACTGTAACAAAAGTTCAGTACCAACAAGCAACTCATAGCAATAATAACCTCTAAGCATTTGGCATGCTTTCTTCTATCTCAGGGGAAAACAAGAAAGACACTCGCTGGTTTGGCAAGAATTCCCAAGACTAATAGCATAGGATGCTCTGCTTCCTACAGAGAAACACAAGGTTTCACAGCTGAGTCCCAAGTGTTTCATGATAGCTTATCCCTTAAAAGGAGCAGGTGAAACCAGCCAATTGTCTGAGTTCCCTTCTTGTCTCTGTCAGTTCCATCCCTGCAATACCAGCAAGAGTGCAAAGCAAGAAAACCCTCATCCCTACCCCTCATGATTCCTTTCAGAGCCTGCCTCTTTCTCATTTTGTTTTTCATTTTAAGCATCTAAAAAAGTCTTAAACATGAGTTCAATTTTGAAAAACATATGTCTCAAGGCTCTTTCTTATTACCAGGCCAATCATGTCTCTATACAAAAATTCTATATCTGCATTGACAATTAAAAAACTAGCATGAACAGCAGGCCTTCATAATTCCCAACATATACACACACACCTTCTGATATATTTTTATCTAAGTGAGAAATCAACCAACTGACCATTTTCAGTGTTTAAGGAATTGCCATTTTGTGTGCTTTTTATAAGCCATACTTTCTAAAAATAGTAATGTGAATTTTCTTCCTCCAACATCCCTTGGCTCTCATAAAAAGTAGTCAAATTGTTTTTATTCTTCTTTTTCTACAGCGCTTGGTTGTGAAATCTACCTGAATACCTCCAGTCATAATATATAGCTTTCCTCCAGTGGTTATTATAATCAGAAACCACATTACATGGACTGTAATTTTCCAGGAAGAAAATGCACCATAGGAGACATACCTCATTCTCATTTAACTTCTGAAACCTCAGTAAACAACCAAGACCTGGCAGAAACAGATTCACTATTTTGTGAATAAGGAGAAGTTAAATGGATCGCCTCCTATGAATGCATTTATTTCATTTATATCAGGAAATACTGAAATAGCAAAGCCAAGTAAAACAGAAAAAAATTTACTAAAACAAAAAGAAGTACATATTGTATTGCTAGCCATCCTAGGTCCTTGTCTCAGGAGTGTAATATTTAATGATTATATGTGCATTTTCTAAGTTAAATTGCCTGTGTGTTTATTTTTAGTCTATTCCTTTTGTGGGATATACAGGCTTTTCAAACACATGCCTATGGGAAAAAACATGTGGTAACTGTTCAGAGAACACTATTTGTTGACAAGCATTTTGGGAAATATTATAGGCAGAATTCAACATTCAATGTATTGATCTCCATTCTATTAGTCCTTTGAAAGGTAGAGGCTATTTCTCATGCTGCTGCAAAATCTCAAAGGTTGTGTATTATGAAATAGGTGTCAAACAAAGGTTTCTAATACATTCTAGATGTCATAGTCATCAATTGTCATCAGGAAACTGTCCAGTATTACGCAGTCCAGGTAAAATAAAGTGGCACACACTGAGGTCTAAATAAATATCAGTTAGGATTTCATGTTTCTCAACTCATGTGTCAGAAACCTAGGACTGCTTAGAGAGGCACTGTGAAGAATCCATCAGGAAGCTATTTTTTATTATAATTTTATAAGTAATTTTGAAATGCCCTTTCTTTCCCTCCCTGAACCAATTTTCTTCCCCACTATACATACTCATTTCCTCATTCCCAAGGTACACGTCATGGATTTTATGGTTTTTCTCCTAAACTATGTATCTAAACTTTTACTATGTATGAAGGCTTTTAAGATTTAAAGTAGCACATGGGTGTGTGCACATGGGCGTGCACGCGCGCGCACACACACACACACACACACACACACACACAACATGACATGATAAAGCTTCTCTGACTTGTTCGTTCTTTTTAAATGATTTCTGCACCTATATAAGTGTAATTTGCATCTATGCTTTTATATTCATAATTCATTTCCGTACCCAAGTGGTGCCTTAATTTTCCACTGTCTTCCTAACTCAACATATGGCTGTGCTTTATTTTGCTCTCTGGCAAACAATTGTGCATGTAAACATCCTCTCGGCTGCCATTTTGAATATATCATGGTAGAGATTTCTAGGTTATACATCATGCAATAAAATTGAAACCATATATATTCTTTTCTTGATATTGCAATAGATTACTACTTAAATTTGTATCTACACAGCTATTTTCTTCATCTTTAGAAAAAGTTAATGCTATTAGACAGGATGCATTTAAGATGATATTTTATAGTGACCAGTGACTTTGGTTTTGTTGTTAGTATTATGAAGTTTGTCTTTTATCTCCATTTTTGTCTTTCTAGTATTACATAAGTTACAAAATGCACTTATTTAGAAAAATCAAGTAATTTGATACATGTTACTTTTTACCCATTCATTTCTTTTCAGTAGTTTTTGTTTTAATCTTGAATTAGTAGCTATAAATTCCATGATCAATTGAATTGTTAAATAGAAATATAATCTTTGCCATCAAAGAATTTATATTTTAAAAAATAAAATGAAATGTTCAGAAAAACCAGATGATTGATGGATGCAACAAAAGTAAAATAGCCTAAGGGTGGAGACAAAGCAGTTGCTTCTCATGGAGGTCTTTCCTGAAAACTTTAGAGATGTGGATGACTAGCTCGCAAACATAAAAATGTGAAAAAATGGCTGACTGTCCCTAAAGAAATTCTAACATTATAATTTCTACTAAGAAATAATGTCAGAAAAAAAATCTTATGATCTGGTCCGATTAGAATGTTATTGACACCAAGAATTCAAAAATGTCCACCATGCCAAATCCCTGGGCACAGCTGTGGGGCTACGTGTATACGTAGGATAGAAATGAAGAAACTGAAGTGATAGTTTCATGCTTCTGATGTGGAAATGAGCATGGACCTGGCTGCACATCTCCATACCTATCGGAGATGTTGCCTCCATAGCTGTGAGAGATCTCTTCATAGCCATGGAAGATAATACCATAACTATGAGAGATGCCTCCATAGCCATGGGAGATAGTTTCATAGCCATAGGAGATGATCACTCCATAGCCATTGGGAGACACCTTCATAGCCATGAGAGATGATGGTTTCATCCTATGACAATGAATGGGACTGTTTTTTCATTCTGCAAATACATCTAATCCCCATTATTATTCATCTTCCATATTTTCGATTAACAAGGAAAAGGGGTCACAAAGTATTTAAGATATTTGTAATCATCTACATAGCATGGCTTTTACCACAACAAAATACCTGAATTTAGATAAACTTTACAAGAAAAAATATACTTAAGTTAAATTGTAAGGCTGTATATGTAATGAAAACTTTCTTTTGGTTTTAAAATTTTTCCTTTATTAGTAATAGATTTTCTTCCTATAAAATATGTCCTGATTGCAGTTTTTCTGTCCTCTTTCAGGTTTCTCCCTACATTCTTTCCCATCCAGATCCACACCCATTTTGTCCCTCATTAGAAATAAACAGACTTTTAAGAAGTAAAACATAACAAGGCCTCATCATTGAAGACAATACGCACACAATGCATTGAATACAGAGAGGTTGAGCTGGTATCCATAATATGGAAAGGTACTTTACAGGCTTCTAAAAGAGAAGTGCAAACAACAAAAACAGTCACAAAAACTTTGATCTACAATTTATATTATACGATATAATATAATTTTTAAAAATTTCATCAAAGTTAGCCAAGGATATGGGGGATCTCTGTGGTACCCCATTGACTAGCAACTCAATTATATTTAACCCAGCCAAGGATTTGGGGGGATCTCTGTGGAAGCTTTATTGTGTGAAGGATGATCTACTGGGACTCTACCTCACTCACTATTCAAAAACTACATTAGAATATCTTCACATTTTGAGAAGTTTCTACTGTACTAGGTTTTATGATCCTACGCCTCAAATGATCTCAGTTCTAACTATTTCTCCTCACATTATCTCCTTCAACTTAACCCTCTCCCCTCCCTATTATCCCAGTTCTGGTCCCCTTCCCTCCAGTCCACCCATAAAAGCTATTCTTTTTCTCCTTCTTTGAGAGATTTACCCCACTTAATCCCTTCCTATGTACTTAATCTCTCTGAGTCTTTAGATTGTAGCTTGGATATCATTATATAACAGCTAATATCAACATATGAGCTAATATACATTATATTTATCCTTCTGTGCCCGTGTTACCACACTGAAAATATATTTTCTAGTCCCATCCATTTGGTTAATGGCAGATTTCTTGATGGGAAGGTCTGAAATAGCAGAGGTTATCTCAAGGTGAGGAACGAGAATTTTACATATGTATGCATGTGTCTCCTCGAGTTTATCTACTTCATGGTATGACACCACTAGCATTCAGTTATTGAAACTCTGCCCAAATAATCTTATGTGATCATATATACCTATTAAAGGAGCCATATCTAAATATCACAGGTTAGATTTTTACTATTTTCATACTTCACAACTTATATTAAATTTCACAATGTTGACCCTTGAAAGGCACACTTTAATCATATTTAAGTCAGAATATCACAGACTAAGGAGATTATATTGAGATGAAAACTGAGTACTTTGAAGTCTGAACTCATCCTTCATAAAATTTCTTTCATTTCCATCTATTAGAGTTTAAGTCAATACAGATATTTTTGTGCTATTTTTATATGGTCATTAGATGATAAATAGACAATAGATAACACTGGTATGACAAATAAATAAGTGAATGATAGATAATAGATAGATAGATAGATAGATAGATAGATAGATAGACAGACAGATAGATGATAGATAGGTGTAAGTAGTAGACAAACAGCTAGATAATTAGATAAATAAAAGTATATAGTTGGTCGGGCAGTGGTGGATCATGCCTTTAATCCCAGTGCTTGGGAGGCAGAGACAAACAGATTTTTGAGTTCGAGGCCAGTCTGGTCTAGAGAGTGAGTTCCAGGACAGCCAGGGCTACACAGAGAGACCCTGTCTCAAAAAAACAAAAAAAAAAAAAAAAACAAAAAAAAGAAAAGTATATAGTTAACTAATAAATGCATGAATGTGTGGATAGATGATAGATGAGTGAATAGAGAGATAGATGATAGATAGGCAGACAGATATATAATTAGCACTAGGTTTACGTGTCCTCTTTCAGTGGTAAATATTTTGAACAACATGAAAATTGGTCTCAGAAATATGTAGCATTAATTTTTAATAAATCCCATCATGAGGTTACTACCTGCCTCAATAGTTTATCTTCTTAAATGAAAGACTCACGCAAACACACACACATAGCCTTTATATTTTACTATGTCTTAAGCAGTACAATAGTTGAGCAACTGCCAAACATCTACATTGTTTAAATCTACTTTCCACCAATAACTCTTAGTCATTACTTACTAATTTCTATGTTCCATCTTGGCTGTACTTAACTTCAATTAGTAGCCCCTGGGCCACGTTCTCTTAGTTCTCTTAGCCCCTTTACATGATAACTCTGCTTCTCTCTCTAACATACTCCTCAGGCATCATTCTTCCTCCTCTGCAGTCCCAAGCCTACGAACCCTAAATCCTGCCTCTCTCTCCTCTCTTCCTCATCTATTAGCTGCTGGCAACTTTATTTACCAATTAAAATTAACTAGAACTAGGTTTCCAGAAGCTATATACAGACCCTCTGAAAACAGTTTTGGAGGACCCAATTAGCATTCAAATACAATCAACTACAGAAATATACCAATATGTATACAGTCTTATCTCTTACATTTTATGTTTGAGTTTACAGTTTGGAATTTGTAGGTAAAAATATATAATTTAGAGTGCTAAGTACATTGAATAAAGTTGATGATTAACTAAAAATCATTTCAGTCAGTAAGGAAGTACAGTAAAGTAATAAAGGTAACTGACAGAAGGAAAATGTCATTTCTTTAATCCTTGTAATGAAGTAATTTCATTATGAAACCTCGCAGGAAAATTTATCCACGCATCCATTCAGCAAATATTTTTGAGCAGTGCTTATATACTGGTAAAACTGTATTTTGCATAACTTGTTTCATGCCATTTCTCCTAATAACTCGGTGAGACTGAAATTATTAGCTTTTTTTTTCAAAGAATAAGGCAGAAAGGAATGGAATTAAGCAATATAAGAAAGGTCTGAAATATCTTTTAATCCATCTCAGTAATTTATTTCTAATCTATTATTCTGTATTATCACTTTTTGCTGTTTATTTAGGTTTATTGATTGATTTTTACACCAATAGTTCCTTGGAGGCTTTTAAAAAGGATTTTCAAATTGCTATAAATCCAAAACTTAAGAATATTGACTGATCCACTGATGAATACCTACCAGCCATGTAAATAATTAAAAAAAAAAAAAAAACGTAATGCTAGAGACATCCCATACTTCTGAATGAAGAATTGTCTTTGGTACCTGTGATGATGTGTGTTGTAACATTATTGATCATATATATTTTTAGATTTCTCACATATTGGGAGTTCATAAATAAAACAAACAGTCCTGACTTCACCTTGTCATAAACTGCTACTGTGTGTGCCTTTATGGAATCCAGTTAATACACACAGAAATACAAATAACTTGTCAAACTGCAGATTTGTAGTTGAGAGTGGCATTTATTTGACTCCCTTGTTCAATCTCAGTGTTCCACATATGCAGACTTAAAATCTCTTGCAGTTTTTAAAGCAGATCACTGGTTATTTTAAAAGGTCACCTTCTTAATTGGTATAATGTAGCCCAGCTGGTGAGCCAATCTCTAGCTAGCTCAGGACTAGCCCAGCAGGAGCAGGGTGAGGAATGTGTTTAATGTCCTTTATTTCTTATAGTGGTAACTATAGTCACCAATATCTACTTTTGTCTAAGCAAAGCATCTTTGAATGCTCAAATGATTTATCCTGGAACCTGGGTCTCCATACTAAACAAAAGAGTAGGCAGCTTATCATGGCAAATATGAAAGGATGTAATTGATTCTTTGGTCCGAAATTTCTTCTCGCTTAAAAATGTTCCTTTTAGCAGCAAAGCAAAATAACAAGGAATCATAGGAGATAGCTTGAGCACAGCCAGGGCTGTGCTGCCTGTCACCACAGGCTTATCTAACATGCCCAGCACCACCATTTTTCCTCAGCACTCTCCACAAACACTCCTTCGGCTCTGTGCTTAGAATAATAAGTCTTCTTGCTCCACAAATGTTAAATTTGTCTTAGAACAATTAAATAAAAAAATTGCCATAATGCAGAACTCTCTGTTTTGCTTTGTCACATTTATGAAAACTGTTATGTAAGGATATGCATTTAGACAGAAATGTGCTACTAAGTTTTAAATTATTCTGTAATTACAAATATAGCCCTGCATCCACGTCAGAATCTAACATTATCTGTCCACAATATGCTGAAGCAACACACCGTGGAACACCAGTAGATTCATTAACTTAATATTAATGTCAAAGTCCTTAGACAAGGTTGAAAATATGAGATGACACCACAATCTGCTTATGTGAAAATATGTGATTTTTGTGTTTTTGAAAGTGTTTTACTATCCTAGTGCTGTGGGCAAAATGAGAATGTGTCTAAAAGATACAAAGACCCTTATCAAACAGAATATGATTCAAGTAGAGTTATAATGGAATACTTCAAACAAACTTTCTTTTGTTCATTGGAGATTGGCTGTCTTCTATTTGTGTTAATTTATGCAAAATTTTATGGTAAATCATAACACAAAGACACTGAATTTGAATAGAAACTTAGTTCATTCTGTTACTGCAACAGAAAAGTAACAACTAAAAGATTAATATCCAAATTACTTTCATCCTCATAAATATTTGTTAAAGTTGTTCTGTAATGCTATACTTTTTAATCAAAAATTTAATTAATAATTACCTCATTTAAAAAACATCTGATATCTGAATTTCAACTTTGCTTCCACATAAACTATATTTTTTGTTTTAATGTACAATGTAATGTAAAGAAAATGGGTTAAGATGTATAACATCCACATCAGTGGCATGTGCTGCACATTTTAAAGCACAGTGGAGTATCATATTAGCACACACACTATGCATAATAAGCGTATGTATAGGTATAGTATGTATATATTATCTGGCATTTTTCAAAGGCCTGGGGAATCTGCTATTGGTAGTTGCAAGAGGCCTTGCTAAATACAGTATGTGCTGAAATCCTCTAAAGTTTCAGCACGTAAACCTTAACAATAACAAATCATAGTATCCTCAGAAAAGGCTAGTATTGACAATATTGGTACCCTCTTTACAGGGGTTTTAAGACATTTGGATGTGATAAGGTCAGTCCAACATTTTATATTCAAATGTGTTTATTTGAGTGCACATAAGAGATAAGGAGAACAGCAAGTAGGGCAGAGATCAAGATATCTAAAGAAGTATATTAGCACGGATGAAATCAACATAGTAGAACATATATAACATGGAAGCAGACAAAAGGCCAGAAGGATAAAGAAGGATATACAATGGATAAAGAGGGATATACAATGTGGAAATGACATAAGGAATCTCTAATCAAGAAATCAATTTTAAATTAAAAATCATTACTAATACAAACCCCATAAGACTGCTATAACAGAAATGTAACTGTACCACAAACAAAAAAACAACTGTCTTTGAAAGGAGTAAGACATAGATTAACAATGGAAAATTATAATGTAAGCATGTGAGAAAAGTCCATTACATGCATGTAGGACTTAACTGCCAGTGATCACTGGTGGTTGGTATTTGTGCCACCTGTGTCAACATTTTATGCTGCTGAGCTACCTAGACTTTGGTAAACAGAGTATGGAAGGAGATTGTTATGTTACACCTGACAGGAAGCTATTCAAAGTACCAGCTGAAAGTAATGGTGCATACTTGTATTCGCAGAGCTCTCCAGAAGCCTGGAAAAAGCAGGATCATGACTTCCAAAGAGCCTGCATTTTAGATCATAGAATGCTCTCTATTCTTCATCTTCCTCTTCCTCTTCCTCTTCCTCTCTCTCTCCCTCTCTTTCTCTCTCTCTCTCTCTCTCTCTCTCTCTCTCTCTCTCTCTCTCCCTCCCCCTCTCTCCCTTTTCCCTCTCTTTCTCCATCTGTCCCTTCCTCACGGCTCTCCTCCATCAATCTCCCACTACCTTCTCCACTCCCTTCCCTTATCCATCTTTCCCTCCCTACTGTTTGTTCTCTTTCCTCATCTGCAGACTTCACTAGTTCAGAATCATCAGCTATCCTGTTGTATTTGTAGATATAAAGAAGCATGAGTGAAACAGTCAGTCACTGAAGCCTCCTGTCAACAGTCAAGTAAATAGGCTTGGATATCGATCTAGTCTCTTGAATGACTGCAGACTTGTCTGACGCATATCTGTATCCTTATGGGCCACCATGAGCCATAGTCCTCCAGCTAAAACACAGTCACACCACTGATTCTTAGACAATGTTTGAGATGATAGTTATTCACTACTTTATGTTTTAAAATTTGGAGTAATTTCTTACAATGCAAAGACAATTAATATAAATCATAAAAGAGCCATACATTGTGCTCAGTATGTAAGAAAGTCAATGATGACAACTCAAAGACAGCAGATTTTGTAATGAGTAAGGAAACTTTTCTAAATGGTTGTGAATAAACAAAGCATACATGATTAAGTGGATATAAGGAGGGAAGGAGAAAGGATATAATAAACAATAGAAGGAATTTAATCAAAACTAGATATTATAAACAAAATCCAATATTTAGTCATCGTTCCTACATGAGTATGAATATGTATACTGAGAAAACACACAAATTGTGTGCACTGTTGGAGATCAAACTCAGGAACATTAGCATACCAGGCAATCATGTTACCACTGAACTACATGCCCAGCAGAGAACAATTTTTAATTAATGCCAATTAAACACTTCTTCTGTTTACTGAATATTTTGTGATTTGTTTGCACTGAACATGTACACATTTTTTTAAAAGTTTTCCACTATGTACTTTTTAAATAATTCACAAAATTTTAATTTGGTATCTCCTCAATACATAGAGTCCTGAAGATGACATCTTCCAAACATTGCAGCAGTAATAGAGAAGACATTAAAAAGTGACCTTCTTTATGGAGAAGCCTGTATGGAGGAGTCTTATTGTTTCATTCATTCCAAAGGATATTTACACATCAATAGTAATAGCAAATACTTAACTGAATAAAACCCAGATTATCATAACTAGAATATATTTTAGTCACAGAGTCATTGTTGCCATAACATTTTATTCTCTATAAGTGATTAAATATCCATCTATAAAATGTTCAAAGTTTATTTTAATATGAGTGTGTGTGTGTGTGTGTGTGTGTGTGTGTGTGTGTGTTATTACTTATTGGTGGGCTCAAAGGTATGGAGGAATTAGTTGATCTTTGTTAAATTCAGCTGTTCATTCTGCATACTCATATACTTTTCATTTTACTGGTTAAGATCTTCATCTGTTATACACCACTCCAAGCATGAATTCATACTACAGTTGTTGAAATGTGATACATTAGAGAATATTAAGTGGTCTCTGGTTTCCTGGAGAATATTTTCCCAATGTTAAGATTATGTAATACAATTTTTGCACAACAAATAAAACTTAAATGATATTTAAATAAAACACTTTAAAAGAAAACCATTGGCAGAGAATTTAGTGAAACAAAGCCTAAGATTGGATATTCATTGTGGGAAATAGTAGGGTCTACCTTTCTGAGCTATTCCTTCACAACCTCTTTCAACCTATGTGAAACCCAAGTGTAGGACATATTCTTTTAAGAATCATGATATTTACCATTGTCACTCTGCAACATTTCTTTAAAATCGTGTCTGTGATAAAAGCAGAGAGACTGTGATTTTCAAATTTTCATAATTTTATTTTTTTACCCTTTTATGAAAAATAAATTTCTCACCCAATTTATTTTGATTATGGTTTGCCTTCTCCAACTCCTCCTAGATCCTACCCACCTCTCCTCCCATCCAAATCCATTCTCTGTCTCTCTGTCTGTCACTGTCTGTCTGTCTGTCTCTTTTTTTGTCTCTCTGTCTCTCTCTCTTACACACACACACACACACACACACACACACACACACACACACACACACA
>JANHMN010000013.1:66636087-66746950 GCA_030674055.1 Rhabdomys pumilio
CAGGCTTATATCTTTCGAAACCTTCAACCTTCCTTATATCCTACCTACCAAAGGTAGAAGAGAAAAATGGCTAATAATACAAGGGGGATGTGGACTTGTTTACAAGTAGTTCCTTGGATCAACTCCAATTATTTTTTGTCTGCAGTCCAGTACACTAGCTAAACACCAAATTCCAATCAGCAGGAGAAACTGCAAGGCTCAGCCAATCTCCACTGAAGAAACCGGAAGCAGTTGGAACAGCCCCGGAAGTTCTTTGATACATTTCTGTGAAGTTATGACAAGTGAAGATCAGAGAAGAAAGCAAGAGGAACCAATGCCACAAGTCATCGTCTGTCTGTTGGCATATACTTATATTATTTCCAAACATCATGTGTCCTGTCTAGCACCTGCTCCAGCAAAACATCGCTTGCCCTCTCACCATGCAGCTTCTGGAAAACCACCTGTGTCTGTTTCTCAACAAAATCATTCCCTAACATGTCTGCTTCGCAAATCATCCTCTCATAAAACAATTTCCAGAAAAACATCACATGACACAATTGATTCTCCAATGAAACTATAAATTCGCACTTCACACCTGTGCATGCACATACACATACAAACCCATTTTAAATTCCATATTATTAGCAGCACTACTACTAGAATAGACCTAAGTAACTCAGCTCTACCATGTTTATTCCATAATTTCCCAATTAGTTCTATGATTATGGTACCACTGATTTTCTCATAAAACTAGAACTGTTTAAATTAAGCATACTACATGAGTAAATCAATTAAGTCTTCCAAAATATATCATAGAAGTAGACACAAATTAACAGATAAAACAATAACTGCATGAGAATAAGGGTGAACCTAAAGGAAGACAGGGATGAATAGTTTGACATGTAACCTTAGTACAAGATCATGAGCTTTTGTCTGAAGATATATAATGAGGGAATAACAGAAGAAGAAAAAGTAGAGAAGAAGGAGTGAAAGGAAGAGTAAGAGGATGATAGGAGGAGGAGGGATCAAGGAGGTGAAGAGGATATTTAATTTATGCCTTTGGTAGCAATCACTAAAGGTGTGGACAGGTAAGACATTTCCTGACATTTATGTTTGGTAGTTTTGTCCAAAATAACACAAGGAATATAGATTCCTCAGGTGACTGATTTAAAAATGTTTATAAACTGCTCAGCCCTGTGCTGAACACACACAAAAAAAATGCTTTGTAGTACAGTATGAATTTCACCTTAAGTATATCTTATTACTTTTCATCTTTCCCCGTTTTAATATTTTGACAATTTCTTGCATTTCCTCAAGGCATTGTGATCAGGTTCACGCCTGTTATCCTTTCTTATCACTCCCCTCTATTTCCTGCTGACCACTTCTTCCTGTGTAGATTTATTATCATATGGTTTTAGTGTGATTTTTATGCAAGTATCTATAGAAGCTGAGTACCCATGATTGCAATGGCCATGCTGTATATATGTGTATCCATGATTTTAATGGCCATGTTGTATTTAAAGGGAAGGATCTCATAAAACTACTCACCATTCTGCTTCTATTATAGTCTTTTACACTCTCTCTTCTTCAGTGTTTCCTGAGCCTGGAAGCAGATGATATAAATGTCCCATTTAGGGTGGAGAATTCAGTAATTACCGTTCCTCGGCACTTTGACCAGTAATTAGTTTCTACAATAACAGAAACTGTCTTAGTTATTGTTCTCTTACTGTGAAGAGAAACTTTGACCAAAGCAACTCTTGTAAAATAAAGAATTCAAACTGAATGCTTACAACTTTAGAGGATTGGTCCATGATCACCATGATGAAAAGCAGACAGGTATAACAGTACCTGAGAGCTTTACATTCTGATCCACAGAAAGAGACAGAAAGCCATTGGACCTGTTCATGGGCCTTTGAAACCTTAAAGCAAGTAACATACTTAATCCAGTAAGACCACACCTCATATTCTTTCCCAAATAGCTCCACTAACTAGGTACAAAGAATTCAAACACATGAGCCATGGGGGGGGTCATTCCCATTCCATCCACTACAGCTGTTTATTGCCAAAAATTCTCTGACTGAAGCTGACAACAACCCTAATCTATATATAAAACTAAACTTAGAAAGCAAAGAGCTACATGTCCCCTTAGCAAGACATCAATAGTATGTCCCCCTACTATGGATTATAACCACAACAGCCACATTTCCAGTACAAGGAATGTCTTATCTCTATCAAGGGTGTTTCAAAGTGAATTTAAAAGCAGATGTTCTGCCTTATACATGTTGCATAGTGGACATATTTTGCCTTTCAGGTTAGTGTAGTTACACTAAAAGTCTACTTGGGTTTATTCCCATAACTGCCTGCATAGCACCTTCCACCACTGTGAAAACTACACAAAAGGAAAAGCTTCAAGCACATTTCTACCTTAATTTGTCTGTGTTCTGTATCCAAAGTGTGTGGCATATTCATCATTAGAGTCTTCCCATCTCGTTTTAGTGATAATCCAAAAGTAGGGCCAGTAGTCTGCATTGTCTGAAGAGCCTATAGGATCTCTCTGAACAATTTGTCACATGAAAGTATCCCTCACTTAACATGGAGAGCATTATCCTACCATGCAAAATACCTCTGTTCAAACACATTTTTTTAAAAAAAAATTACATGTTCTAATTATCTTACAAAGTAGTAAGTTTCAGTAGGATATTTTCATAGGTCTATACCCCTTCCTCTCATTCTCTTTTAAATCCTTTCATGGTTATCTTTCTCCCCAATTTCATATCATAAGAATTCAATATTATCATTATTGCTTTAATGACTATGTACCAAATTCTCACTATTCATAGTTGTGAAGCTATATTAAAGCCACCACTAACAATGAAGTAGTGAGTGCCTCAAGAGCCTCTATATTCCTGGTAGCACATATTCAGAATATTTAGTTAATCAAAATATATGTCCACTTGCCAGTGTTGCCATAAAACCATCTGATATTGCTATGGAATATCTCTATCTACATACCGGTCTTCTTTGTGACATGTAACAGGTAAAGAGTAATCTTGTTACTTAAGGATGCTGTGTTCCGGATTCACCTACTCACTAAAATATGTTCATAGCCCCACAACAATCATTATAGTACATTCATGATGACATATGCAGAGTGTCAAAATAGCATCATGTGTAGCTTATGGTTCTCATTGAGATTGAATAGTATATTCTAATTTATTTTTTATTTTTATAATATATAGAAGTGTCCATTTGGGGTCATATTGTCTTATCATTCTAATAATTAGTACTCTTTAGCCTAGGTTAGCCTAAAATTCACAGTCTTCCTGTGCAAGTTTCCACAATGGTGGTATTACAACTATGAAGCTTTTTCCTCTCCCAACTTTGGGGATCAATGTTGCCTGTCTGCCTTTCCTAAGTACAAGAAATAACATGTGTTTGACCGTCTTTTTAGGATATGCTAGGTTTGCATTTTATGTGACACTTAGAACTAATATGTGTAATGTGATTTGAATCTTAATCTCTGGACAAATTTGTTCTGACTGAAGGCATAAACTAAAGTTTAGAAAGAAAAAAGTGAAAAATAAAAAGAAAAAAGAAAAAAATCTCCCCTGTTGAATATTCTATAATGCTGCTTGTTTCTTTTGAACTTCTTGATTTTAGAGAGTTGGAATGTTGAAAAGTCATAGCCAAATTATCTCCATCTATTTCTGGTCTCTTTAATGGTCATTTATTGTCCAACTCTGTGACCTAAAATCCTAATAAGTATTAAATAAAGGCTTTTGACTGTACTAACTTCATTGTGATCCACCAATGAAAAAATAGTTAAAAGTGCCACCAGACAATACCCCAAATCTCTAATGAAGTTATATCTGCCTAGCAAGAAATCTTCATCACATGTTTGCCTACTTATGTATTTAGGGAAATATCTGTATTCGTGAACTTCTTTTACTCTTTAACTGTAAAAACATTTAAAAACCATTTACACTTTGGAACATGTTATTTCAAGCAATTTGAATCCATCTTGCTGGACCCTGGTCACTCATTTCACCCAGAATAAACTCTTAATCCCTTTGAGTTTAGAGCTGTACTTTGTACTTTTACATCAAAAAGAAAAATAGGGAGGAGGAGGAGGAGGAGGAGGAGGAGGAGGAGGAGGAGGAGGAGGAGGAGAACAACAACATGAAAAAGAAAAAAAGAAAAAGAAAAGAACTTTATTACATGGTTTTTTGAAAATTGGCCAAATCTTTAAAAGTTAGGTGTTAGGATCAAAAAGCTTATGTTATCATAGAAATTGTTTTAAGACAGTGTATCCCTCAAGCCTAGGCTAGCCTAGCATCCACAATCCTGTGTCAGCCTCTTCAACTGTGGAATTACAACTGAAAGACTTTTTCCCTTTGCTCAAGAGACCACTGTAATTGCCTTCTTTACCATCCTAACCAAGCATTTCTATCTTTTTAATAACACATGATTCCCACTATTGCTCAGAGTGCTGTACTGAGAAAAAAACAACACTTCTCAGAAAAGATTTTATTCCATCTTAAAATACCCAGATATTTACAAAGCTGTTTGGGGAGGGGGTAAATGAAAAATAGTTAATGCTAATGATCCATCTCAATTAAATTTTTATAAGGAAATGAATCTTGATCTTATTTTTTTTCACCTGACTTTTTCATGTAGTAGACACTTGCAAATTTTATACTACTTCATTTCCAGACCAAGTAAAAGATTAACATAAACTAAAATTAACAATTTAACAAACACAGTTTTATAAATCTTGATGATTACTTTTTTGTTTCTAGCCTAAGGTCAGATTCCTGCCTGAAGCTCATTTCCTTAATTTCAGGTCGGAATCTAAATCTTAGGCTAGAACAAAGAAATAGGCTTCCTGCATGAAAATGACTTTGGGCTAGGACAGGGAAGTGGGCTTAGATATTTTGGTCATCCTGATAAGCCCTTAGAAACAATGATCACAGGAGTGATCACAGGACTTTAGTGCCTTGCGTGTTCTTTGACTAATTGTGTTTATTGCCTTGCTTGTTCCTTGATTATTTGCATGTATTGTGTTACTAGTTTCTCAACCTAGAACTGACCTTAATACTTACATGTAATTAAAATGATATAAAAGCAGATTGGGACAAAAGATAAAAAAAAAAAGAAAAAAAATTGATGATTGCAATTGTCTTCTGTCACTCGTTATCAATTAGGTTTCATCAATAAACTAGAAGGTTCATTAAATTCCTCACTGGTAGAAATAATTTTAACAAATATTTGCATGATTTTCTGTGAAAATTAACCTATACTAAAAGAGTTACATGTCTACTGAAGTGGGGTGTCTAGAGGGACCAGAGAGTACAGAGTAATAGAACGAGCAACTGTAACATTAAGGAGAGATGAAGGGGACAGAAGAGAATGAAAGGAGTCAGGGAGGAAAAAATATTTCAAGATTTTCCTTGTAATACTCATCATAGAACTCCACCTGACAATGAAAAACTTTTGGATTGACATTCATCTCTAACATTTATTCACCTTACAAATATAAATGTATTTAAACATATGTTTATAAATGAGCCTTCAGCTTTATTTTCTTTGAAGTAAACATAGCACTCACAACTAGAAAGAAGGAGGTAAATAAATTGCAGTCATGGATGTGCAAATGTTTTATAAAAATAGTCAACAAATATGAAACTATGAGGTATTGTTTTCTTATGAGTTCTATGATAAAATAATAACCATTAAGGCTATACAATCATTTTTATTTCCATTGAGTTGAAAGTCAATTATCGCTCTTAATTAATTATAATTTTTACTAAACATAGACCCATAAATCTCATTAAGCTTAAATATAGAGGCCTTAGGTTTCATGGCCAATCCTTAATCTTTTTCTGACAGATAAATATGCTTGTTTCCATTAATTACTAATTTTTAGAGAATTCATTCACAATTGTGTATTTGATATTTCCTATAACTGTTAAAGGTATCAGTGTTATTAATTGGCAAGCAAAGTAATTGGCAAGATTAAAGAGGTTACCTATTGTTATATGTCCATAAAAATAGAGCTAAAAGCTTGTGCGTTCTGCCAGTGTTCTTGGCAGAGTTTCCACAATAGCATTCATAATTATGAATTGTTAGAAGTAGCTCTATGTTCAAAATAGGAGCTTAGAAAAATACAATGTGTCTGTGAACATAAAATCGTTTAGGCATCCAAAAGGATAATAAAGAATGTCACAGTCAATTGTAGGTTAGGCACATTCATATGCACTTATGATGACTGTGATTATCTGCTAGAAAACCAGATTCAGGTCAAAAATAATATTATATTTTTAAAGGTTACCATAATGTTTTCACCTTGTTCTCTTTATTTTTTTCCATTTCTCAGTACTATTAGAACAGCTTTGATGTTTATACCTATAAGTTTTCAAATTAGATGTTTTTCAGGAAAATGTCTATTCTTGGCTCATCTCAAATTTTAGTAAGCTACCTTCCCTATTCCACCTGTGCTTTGGCATTTAGAGAAAAATATATTACTGAAGAATCCTAGCAGGAAATAGTTCTTCAAGACAGCACATTACAGAATGATGTGAAATTAGTCTTCTGAGAAAGGCTTTATGAAATGAAGGCATGGAAGAGGAAATGTTCTTTTATGGTTAATCAAGTTGTTTCAATAGCTGGATTCAATGCATATTTCAATAAAGTCTAAAATCCTGCCCTTAAACAGCTATTATTTGATTTCCCAACAGATTATTTCTAATAGGTCTGTATTTCTATTAGAATGGCCATTCTACTCATAACTGATATATTTCAGAATATATCTAATTAATATACATTTCTTCTTTGCACCTTTGTCATTCTTCTTACTCTGACAAGGCATTTCTCTACCTACAAAAAAAGCTCACAATTGACAGTATGAATTGGTATCAACTTTAAAAATGGGGTTGAGTGGTGCACAGCAGATAGCCCAGTTAGTAAAGTGATAAGTAACATAATAAGGAATTGGATTTGAATCCTCAGAACCCACATTAAAGCTGAGTATAGGATAAGGTTCCAGGAATCCCAGACCTTGCCAAGTCGAGGCAGGATGATTCCTGGACTTGCTGCTAGCCTGCCTTTGTGGCCTAATTTATGAATGCAGGCTTCAGTAAGATGGAGGTAAGCTGGCGAAAGGGCTCAGTGAGTAGAGTAATTATGCAAGTACACATCTCTAAGTCAGGAACTGCAGATTCCACAAAAAACCTGGGTCACGTTCCTGTCATAGATGCACTGAGGTAGCAGAAACTGGCAGCTTCATGGAACACACTACTCAGATCATCAGGCCACTTAGGCAAACTTCAGGTAATTGATGAGAAGCTGTCTTAAATGCAAGGTGGAGAAGAGAATGAGACAGGTATACAACATTAAGCTTTAAGCTCTGACCTTTACACTCACATGCACCTACATATAACTGCATACCCATTCACTCACACACACACACATACACACACATCGACACATGAGAATGTATATGAACGTATATAACACATAAAGACATAAAAAAACATACACCAAGTAAATATAGATTGATGATAGATAAAGATGATGATGATAGATAGATAGATGGAAGATACATGATAGATAAACAGAGAGATGGTAGGTATAGATAGATAGATGATAGATAGATGATAGACAGACTGACAGACAGATAGATGGATGATAGGAGATAAATGATGGATAGATAGATGGTAAGTAATAGATGATAGATATGATTTAGAGGTAGAGAGCTACATAAACAGAGATAAAGATACAGTTCAGATAGAGATATATAGATGATATATATACATGTCATAGAAAGCAATTGAGGCAGACACCTGACATTGACCCTTGGCCTCGACATGCAAACACAAATGAACTTGAGTGTTAGCAATTTTTAGATTAAAAAAAAAACACCAGGAAGGATTTTTTTTCTTCATTATGTATTTGAGATGTTCATTTTATTTTATTTCCCTGGCTTTTGAGACATCTACCTGGAATAATGGCAAGGAAAAGCAGGAGGGTAAGAAGCATAGGCAGCTTCATGGGTCTTTGAAATAGATACTACTTAATTTTGCAGTACATATAATGATGGATAACAGAAGACACTCTGGTCTTATGAGTTAAAGTTAAAAATGTGAAGTCAGTTCTTTTAAAATTTTTTAGTACAAACTGCTCGCCCAATTAAGAAAGAGCGTTCACTTTCAGGCAAGCACGTAGGAAGGGACAGATAATTGCACCTGTCTATGTCAACCTTGCAAAAAGCTTTCCAAAATTATTAAGCATTCAGAAATTTTGTTCAGCCTGAAAAAATTTCATGAACTGTACTCACACTTATTAAAACCACCCCTTGGCCATTTTCACCCACTCTTAGAGTCTTCCATTTCATTAATTCAACACCTGGCAACCACTTTTTTGGAAAAGGATAATGATTTTTTTCTCTCCAACATAAATTTCCATCAAAATCAAAATGATAAATGCTAGAAATCTGTCCCAGGGTATGTTGAATTTCCCTTAGGACTGTATCAAAAAAGTTATTAAAATAACCATCCTTTTCACATTTTTTCATGCTTTTACTACATATGCCATGAAACAGCTTGCACACAGATTGTCAGTGAAATGATCATTTACTTTGGTGACATATAGACACAGTGCATAATTAACATGTGTTTTGAACCTGTATTTTCCCATTGCTAGGACTGTTTCGTATAGTTTAGTGTTTTTCATAGTTCAGCCATACACAGGCAACAGTTGTAAAAAATAATAAATAAGTATGAACAAATACCTTTCCACATTGTCTCATGCACACTTTTCTGATGTCCCACAGAGACTAGAAAGTTTCCACAGAGGTAGCCTTTGAGAACCAGATCAGATGCTCTTCACATCTGCTGTGCTTGGGGCCTTACTCGTCATGGAATTTCCATGTGTTTGTGCTTCTGGCCATACTCTATCCTGAGACTCACAGATATCAATTGCTACAGGAATGACTAGCAGACTTCAATCTGATACCAGTGTCACCCTGAAAAGGTAATTCACTCCTAAAACATTTCCTCCTTTGTATTTCCCACATCAATTTGGAAGCCAAACTAAGTCAGAAAGCACTAGAACTCCTCTTACTGCAAATTATAAACTTTAAAAAAGAACCAGGGGCTGAGCGGTAGTGGCGAATGCCTTTAATCCCAGCAATTGGGAGGCAGAGGCAGGGGGATTTCTGAGTTTGAGGCCAGCCTAGTCTACAAAGTTCCGGGACAGCCAGAGATATACAGAGAAACCCTGTCTCAAAAAAAAAAAAAAGAACCAGGGTCCAAGGCAATGGCCTTGAAACTGGCTTTGGTTCCATTGCCATTGTGTGCTAGTTTAATCTCTAACTCTTGGTGCCAAGCAGACTCCTACTGGGGCCTGGCACAGTCTTCTGGGTATCCCTATGAGTAACACATGTAAAATTCACACTCTGTCCTGCCCATTAGCCATTGCTGGAAACTATTTTTACACCAGAGAACGCAGCAAGCTAGAGTAATGAGAAATCTTCTTCCAAATGGAAGTGAAATCTGAAAGGAGCTTTGGTCACCATTTCTAAAGTGATTATAGAAGAAGACAATCCTAAGACTCTTTAGCAATTCATTTCATTGGTGCCAAAGCCCTTATGAAAGGTCAAACTTCTGGCAGGTGCTGTGCAGAGGTCAAGTCAAGGATGACTTCTAAGCACAGATCTTGCATAATATGTAAGAGGATGCTGGGTAGTAACAATGGAGCTGATAGTGATGATGGTAGCTCAAATCATATTCTTTTGTGCAGAACTAAGGTAAGCTCCTATATTTTAACATGTGGCCAGAATATATGTGTGTCTTGGAACCAATATATTTCATAGTTCTGTCTTTGTAAGAAATCCATTTTAAAATGTTTCTGTTAGTCACTTCCCATGGTAACTGCATAGTAACTTGCAAAGTAACTTTAGGTCTGGTGGCTTATAGAAAGTATATCTGAAGACACTTGAGAGTAAAGGGCACTCAGTATATTTAAAAGGTGACAAAGCTTTTTGATACATTGGGTAAGAAATTCTATTAAATATTCTCCTACTTGGAATGCAGATCATAAAGAAGACTCAAAAACTTAAACACAATAAACAATACCTCTGTTCTGTGCATAGCTACAAGCAATTTGAAAGTACTTTATTATCATAGATAAGCAGTGTACAACTGGTCTATCCGATTTCATCTTTCCTTGAACCTAGAGTAATTGTGGTGAGTGTGTGTGTGTGTGTGTGTGTGTGTGTGTGTGTGTGTGTGTGTTCATATTGGGAAATGTACATGTATGTCTGTTTATGGAAGCATGACATCAATTCCAACTGATCTTGTTGTAATAGGCCAGGCTGGCTGTCAGTGAATTCCAAAGATCTGTATATCTCCTGCCTTCCAGTTCTGTGAATACAAACATTTGTGCCCTTATTACTTGGCTTCCAGGAATCAAACTCAGAAACTCATGCTTGTGCTGGCAAAAAAACTATATCGAATGAGATACCTCACCTGCTTTCCCTTGCATTTTTTTTCTATGACTCAATTATGGTTTCTTCCCCTGTACAATTTTGGGGGCCTAAAAAGTTAAAAAAAATACTCTTTGAAGGGTGTTATGAGCGACATGGTAAAGTTTATAGGCTTTGGACCATGTTCAATTTTGCAGTATTACCTAACCCATTCCTTTGCCACAAAAAGCTGCCAAATAATGATCCCTCCTACCTGCAGGAAAGATGTCACATGGCAAGATCAGCAGCAACCTTGTTCCTCAGAGGCCAGCTGCTGAGTGGGCTATTTCTAGTAGCAGCATGAAACAGGAGGCAGGCAGTGCCAGAGCTGATTAAGGAAAGGAAGTGCCAAGAAAAGTGGTACACAACAGCTGGAAAACATCGGAGAGGTTCCGATGTATGAGCTGGAAAGCTTTTGAGAAGGGTCCTTAATATCAAAGGCAAAGCTGAGCTTTGAGCCTTAAGAGGAATGAAGGAATAACAGGCTATAGCAATTATGAAACTTCCCTTCCAAGAAACCTATGTGAGGAAAGAGGTTCTATGGTATGGTCTCTTATGCTGCCAAGATCTTTTATCCTTTTGAACTGAATTATTTTGAATGCTGTGGAGAACTTTGATATCTATCTCCATCAGGAAAGATGAGTGCCCAGACAGTAGAGAAGCAGCAAGCAATGTAGAACCTCATAAGAGTTTTTATCACTATTGCTCTGTAGTCCAACATGGGGTCAGGGATGGTGATTTCCCCAGAAGATCTTTTATTGTTGAGAATAGTTTTTACTATCCTGGGTTTTTTGTTCTTCCAAATAAATTTGAGAATCGCTCTTTCTAACTCTATGAAGAATTGAGTTGGAATTTTGAGGGGGATTACATTGAGTCTGTAGATTGCTTTCAGCAAGATGGCCATTTTTACTATATTAACCCTGCCAATCCATGAGCATGGGAGGTCTTCTGAGGTCTTCTTCAATTTCTTTCTTCAGAGACCTGAAGTTCTTGTCATACAGATCTTTCACTTATTTGGTTAGAGTCACACCAAGAAATTTTATATTGTTTGTGACTATTGTGAAGGGTGTCATTTCCCTAATTTCTGTCTCAGTCCGTTTATCCTTTGAGTATAGAAAGTTTGAGTTAATTTTATATCCACCCACTTTGCTTAAGAGTGTGACAATAGGTACATGAATTCTGACACACAGCTAGCCAGTACTGTATTACAAGCCCACAGTACTTGTTAGTGGAAGTATGACTAAGGCCCATCTTGACTTAATCTGTTCTCATTTGTTTTTCTGCAGCTTAAAGCAACAGAGTTCTAAGTCAAAATGTTGGCTGACCCATGGCCTTACTGTGTATGTTTGAGAGGCAAATTATTCTCACTTCTTTCAGGTCTGAGTGACATCAGGGAATACCTTAAACCTGGGATGCATGATGCCAACCATTGTCCTCATTTTCAAATTACTTTCTTGCCTGTATTTGTCTAGGCCCCACAACCAAATTTTTCTCTTGTTTTAAAGACACCAGTAATGAGATTAAAGGCCCTGCCTAACTCAGTACTTTCATTTAAACTTTACTGAGATGCAAAAACTTTATTCTAAATAAGGTTATATTCACAAACTGGTGAGTGATCTTTTATGGCAGTTTGCTTCTAAAAATGGCTGAGCCGGGCAGACAAGTGGAGAGAAAGTAAACCAATCATTTATTGAAATAAATGAATAAAACAACATATTACCAAATACATCAGTCAAGAGAAGATAACCAAGACTAAGCTTTGGTATGGCATATGATAGAACAAAACATATTTGTACACACACATGCACACATGTATTTGTCTTTTATGTGTGTGTGTGTGTGTGTGTGTGTGTGTGTGTATTCCTAATTAATAATATATATCCAGAAATATGAAAATAGATTTTCTTTTCTTTTTGTAATGGACCATGTTGGAGGCTTAGCGCATCCCTTCAATTACATGTCAGAATTCTAATTTAATCTTGCTCATAATCAAAATATTTTGGGCACTCAGATGTAGAAATATCTTCAGCCTTTTGTGATTTGAAATCTAGAGACATATTGCTTTGAACTTTCCCTATTTGTGCAGACTTATTTTTCATTAAGAGTGATGTCAAGGGACTGGGGAGATAGTACACACAGTCTCTGAAGTGCTTGCAAAATGCCCTTGTAAAAATGCCTGGCTTGGTGTATTATGTTTTTAATCTTAGTAATAAGTAAAGAGAAGCAGCAGGAACATTCACTTCCTTGGTCAGCCAGTCTAAACTCATTGAAGAGCTCCAGCCACTAACAAGTTTTATTTGAATGAAGATGTGGCCCATTCCTGAGAGTGTTACAAGAAGCTGTTCTCTGAACTCATACAAACAAGTGTACATGCATGCTCACACTATTAGAAAAAGTTATAGCATGCTTCCTGAGATAATATGATTATTGCACAGATGATTTTGAATCCCACAAATGAGCAACAGAACAATGCAGCACAAAGGGAAAGGACTAAATCAGAGACCATACTACTTAGTTTCATAATGGTAGGGACAAAGACAGGAATGCACAGTATATGATAGTTGGTCTCCAAAGAATAAAGATGCCCCCTTAATCTTAATCCTTTCTGTGACTAGGAATGTGTAAAGCAATAACAGGCATTTTCAATCATTATTTCACCTTCACTTGAGTTATTTCTGCCTCCTCATGGAATCCGGACTCTAGGATATTTTGCCTCAAAGATCTGAGCAAAGATTTCACCTCAACTAACTGCAATCAAAGTGCCAGTGCCCTGTTATATATACATATACACATATATATGCACACGCACATACACATACATATATATTCCATCCTTAAATCAAATCCATCTTGTTTCAAAAGTTAGGATTAAAAGTTGGAATTTAAAATCTGCTTATTTCTTAAGTTACTCTTAACCTGAGAAAAGCTCTACCTCCAAATTCATGATAATAAAACAATTTATAAACATACATGTAACACTACACAGAATGAGCAATTTGTATTTATGTATTTAGGAGTGAAGATATGAGTAGCAACAATTAAAGAGCACTAGTGTATGAATTTAAAATTGAACAAAGAGAGCTGGAACATGCAAGAGTTCAGAAGTCAAAAAAGAGAAGGAAGAAATGAGGTAATTTATAATCACAAAAAAATTTATATTTTAAAATATAAATAAAAATCTTAGAAACATAAAATCAAAACAAAAGCCCTCAGTGCAATTAAAGATTTCCATGGTGGTTACTTTAACTTAGGGACATGAGAAAGTATTTCTCCTTTGAAGGTACACAGAGTCATAAGCAAGGTTGTACAGAACTTGGGAGCAAGCATATTATTCATGCACAATGATAGATATCGCTTATGAAGTTAATAATGGTTTTTATGTTAAATGTTGCATTCTCTTGCAGAATTTCATAAATGAAACAATGAGACTGTCCTTCCTCATGTGTAAAAGAATGTTAAAAACAATTTATCTCTACTCAGACACTTCACAGGGAGCACTTTTTGAAGGGCATGGTTAAGGACTATACAAGTTCTTTCCAGATTCAAACAGTTGAATTCCCAATGAGAATTTAAAGGCATGGCCACCACTGTAATTAGGCTTGGATGCAGGCATGAGAGCAGGAATGTCCTTAGATTGTGTGATGGCTGTTCCTGGTTGAAACCTTGAATATATCTGGAGTAAATTACAATCCAGAAATGAAGAGCACATATGTGACCCAGATCTTGAAGCTGGAAGACACACCACTTTAATCCAGACCTTGGGATACGTCTTTAATCTGGGCCGTACCTTCTCCCAGAGTCCTACATAAGAACAGAGGAAGAAGGTAGATTCTTCTTTGCCTGCTTTACTCACTACTGGCCAGGATATCTGTTGGAACTCCTTCACCAGAATTTCAGTTCATATAGACAACCTGTAACACCCAGCCTTGAGGGACTGAACAACAGCTACATACTTGGATATTCCATTCACAACTGGCCATTGTTGGTTTAGTTGGACTGCATTGTGTAAACCATTCCAATAAATATATATGATTCCATAAGTTTGTTACTTTAGAAAAGCCTAATACAGATGGGGGTAAGAGACCAGAGCAGCCTTTCTGTCAGGCAAGGAAAGAGTAAAAAGTTAACAGTCTGAACCCAGAATAAGGTGTTCCCAAAAACCTGACCATGCTAATATCCTGGTTTCAGACTTTCAACCTCAAGAACTCTGAGGAATATATGTCTGCTTGTTTTTAAACCTTCTTGCTTCCAGTAATGTGTTACAGGCGATGAAGCTAAAGAAGTGATTTAGAAGGAAACACAATCTGTGTTATTTCTTTAATGATATGAAACATGAGAGTTTACTGCTTAATTAAAATAAGCAAATCAGCATGGTTTTTATTTAAAATCTTGTGTAGTTCATCTAGAGATGTTCATTTTAGTATACTCAATATGATTTATGAATTCATGACAAATATTCAAAGGAAACATTTTCTTTGGGTGACATTGAAGATTCTTAATGCAAGAATATGCTGTGTGAGCCTTGGTGTATCTACTCATCAAGCAAAACGAGCAGATATATTCAAACCTCCGGTGTCTGGGAATTCCATCTGGATGCAGTGAAGACACAGCATCAGAGGCTTATCAATTTACTCCTCCCCCGACCCCTCTTCTAATATCTCAAAGCCAGTAATCAGCTTGAAGAAGTTAAAGAAGAGTCAGTGCCCCTATTCCCTGGGCTTGGGGACTAAGGTGGTTAATATTGGGCTGTCTCTCTGGGGAAAAATAGTGGTTTTGTTGAAACAGGGAGGATTAGCTAGGATTTATGGCATAGCCATAACCTATTGGTAGAAATCTGTATAATTTAGTATCAAGATGAAGTTATAATTTCTTAAATAGTACAAAATTCACTTGGATTTCAAATTTAAGGTTTTCATTGGTATAAGCTTCTTATTGATATGAAAGTGAAATGAATATTGATACTCTCATGGGCATTGTGCCTGTATAACACATTTAGAAATACAAGGCTTAGACCCAGTCCTTCCTTAACTTTTTTAACTGATTTGGGATGATTAGCCTGTGAGTTAAGGGACTATAGCAAATTCATGACTTTGAGTTTATTGTTAAGGTGTTTTCTATATTTTATCTAGAAATAGCTGAGAGGAGTTAACAGACAACAGTCCAGGTTACCTTACATGAATCGTTGGATTTCAAAACGTCAGAAATCCATAGAATTGACGTCACAAATATTTCTATATTAAGGTTCATTTTGATTAGAAACCCGTCTGCTCCTGACAGCTTCCTGTCTTGGATTCTAAGACGAAATTGAGCATCCTTGGAGTTACTCCAGTTGTGGTGAGACAGCCACTGGGCAAGAATTGCCTCTCTCCATCTACAGAAAAATTACTGTCCAGAAAAGGACACACTTGCAGAATAGTCGACTGATTATATCTGCCTAGACAGAGTAACCAGCCCTTAATAATTCTGCAGCACTAAAGTCTGTCAGATGAGTTTGGGCCAGAAGGCTGAAGATTTGATGCTCCAATGTTCAGTAGTATAGGGGTTGTCCAGGTGTTCAGCAGTCTCTATAAATTGGTTAAGTTTTAGAAGCTATGCTTAATGCTTCCCATAACTTCGGGTTATTTAGTCATTCTGGATTTCTGATGGCATTGAAGACCTATAGACTCATAGCCAATCCTGGCTATTTGCCTTGAGAGAAAAGATCTGAGTGGATGGTTTTCAGCTGACATTCATTCTAAAGCCAAGAAAAAGCCAGGTTCAAAACTAAGTGTTTTAGTCAAGAGAGACGATAGAGGTTCTGGTTAGTCAACAAAAGGATGAACTGGGTATTAACACTATCTTGTACCTCACTGGTACAAATAGGAATAATTATGCTCTAATTGTATTTTGAGAGAAAAGCTTTATTTTAACAGGAAGGGTATAATGTAGGAGGAGCTAAGGAGGAAGGAGCACAGAGAGGAAAAGATGGAGTAAGGAGAGGAGAAGATGAAGTAGATGAGAAGCTAGGTGATGAGAGAGAGAGAAAAAAAGAGAGAGGGGGCATGGAGACAGAAGTTTATGTGTCTCCACCAGTCAAAGATAGTTTATATAGCTAGGTTGGGTATTAGGTTACATTTCTGATTGAGCATTACCATACCTATAAAGCCTTTGATTAACATTTAAAAAAAATTGTATAAAAGCCAAATGGAAAAGGGAGTACAGGATAGGGGTTTTCTAGGGAGGGGAAATGGGGAAAGGGTTTGGCATCTGAAATGTAAATAAGATATCAAAAAAATAAATTAATTAAAAAAAAAGATTTATGAAGGGGCTGGAGAAATGATGTAGTAGTCTAGAGCTCTTGCTGCTCTCGTACAGGTCCCAGGCTCAGTTCCCAGAAGTTAGCAGCTCCATATACACATATAAATTTACAAACATTTTAAGATTATCAAGTCCATGTATCTATTAATACTAATATTAGTAATTAAATTGGAATAAAAGAATCTGTGTTTGCTACTAAAACGATCACACATTGTGAATTCACAGATGTTCAACAAATTCTGACCTCATGGTAAAAAAAAAAAAAAAAAGAATATGCTGTGTGAAAAATAAAACAACTAATGGGAAAATACAAAGAGCAATGGCTTCACAGACAATAGCACCATAGCTTTCCTAGTGGCAATAGCATCTTTCATGATGTCAGAGGCAATAGTCCATTTTGATAGATAAGCTTGCTGTGTTGGTCTTTGGCTCTCACACTACGATAGTTGGAAAGTGCTCTTATTCAACTGGTTTTTAAAAGATTCCATCTTAAACTTAGGTTTCAAAAGGACAGGCACCAAATTTTAATCCTGTATCTATATTGATTAAGTATTAAGTAGTCCAGTAAGGGTAAAGGTGGTGCAGAAGTCATAGAAGAACTTATTAATTTTATTTTGTTAATAGTGATACAGGCAGCTGCCTTCTAAATGTTTGTGTCTAGACAGCAGATTTGAGCTGCACTTGCTATTCTGCCACCTGAGTCACATTTAGATAAATAAATGAATACATGTATGCAGAGATGTTATGTTAGTCAGAGTTGTTATTGCTTCAATGAATCACCATGACCAGAAAGCCAGTTGGGGAAGAAAGGGTTCATTCAGCTTACACTTCTATATTGTAGTTCATCACCAAAGGAAGTCAGGACAGGAAGTCAAACAGGTCAAGAACCTGGTGGCTGGAGCTGATGGCCATAGAAGGGTGTGGCTTCTTGGCTTATTTCTCCTGGCTTTCTCAACCAGCATTTTTATAGAACCTAGGACCACCAGCCCAGGAATGACACCACCCAAAGTGGGCTGGAACCTCTCTCTATTTATTGCTAATTAATAAAATGTCTGAGAGCTAGATCTCATGGAGGAATTCTCCCAACCCAGGCTCCTTTCTCTCTGATGACTAATTTATGTCAAGTTGACACACAAAATTAGCCATTACCTACGGATAAATAAATGATAATTAGCTGTGTAAATAAATGGACATATAATTCTGTGACATTAATAGGACTAATTTTTTTGTTAATTTATTATTTCTTTTGAAAAAGATTGTCATGAATTTTAGCATTAAAAAATAAAATAAAATCTCAAGTGATGATGTTCATCCCAGAAATCAAATCATAGAGGCTTCTTATTGATGTGGGCAATAGTTTGTGTACAAGTTCATAACTGGTCAAAGTACTAAGCATGTGCTACTGTGAGTGCTCAGCTGTGCATGGGACATGTACATCAGCACCCACTCTCCTCAAGGCTTACGTAAGGAGGATAAAAAGAGTTTAGGTACCAAAGGGAGGAAGAACTGTGAAGTTCTGGACTGTAGACATGATGTGAATGTTGTACACTTGGACTCACAGCACATGAGGTTATTTCACAAAACCTATACCAGATCAAGCCGCTTACAATTGTAAGATGAAGGAGTAAGAATTCTCATGGCCCTAACTCTGACTGAGGAATCTGAAGTCTGCTGTGAAGAGAAAGTTACTTTTTAACCAGGTGGGTAGGCATTAGTACACTGTCCATGCCCCAGGGAATTACTGAACCTATTATCTATTGCTCCCATAGGTAACACTCACTGGACTCAGTGGCTCATTTACATATTGTAAAAAGGACCTGAAGTTTGGAAAGAGAAATGTTGAGGAGTAGAGAGAGTTTGAGGCAAGGAGTGAGGTGGATATGATTAAGATACATTGCAAACATGCGTGAAATCTTTAAAGAATAGAAAGAAACCATGCATCCAATCAGTATTCAGATGTTTACCTCAACCCGAAGACTTTCTTCTGTGTCTGGAATTATGTCAATGTGGATAACCACACCCAACACAAACTGACTTCACAAACTATTTATTATGTGCTAAGCCAGCCAGGCTGGCTATACTATCGTTATTCTTGCTCATTGACTTGATGACATCAGGAATTAACCAAAACCCAAAACTGGTAGCATTCTTGCTTACTTTGAAGTAAAAAGATCTGCTTCTAAGCTGGATCTTTGAGGCAGACAAAAACATCTTTAATCCTGTTCTTTTGAACTGGGGAAAACACATCTTTAATCTGTATCTTGTGACAGTAGGGTATAACTTTAATCTTGGCCAAAATTTTTGCTGGAAACCTACAGAAACTTTTGCTCTTGGACTGCTTGCTCTTACCTTGGTAGCAAGTCTACTTCTTCACTGGAATTAGAGTCTAATCTCAGTGTGTATAAAGATCATCTAAGACCTCAAACCTTGTGAACTGACCAATTTCTGGATTCTTGAACTTTCTGTGCATAGACAGCCATTATAGAATTAGTTAGACCATAGAGTATAAGTCACACACACACACGAGAGAGAGGGAGAGGGAGAGAGAGAGAGAGAATTATTCTGTAAGTTCTCTTATTTTAGAGAACCCTGATACACAGTGTAAGACCAGTAGGACTTAAGATCAGTCATGTGGGAAAAAATGATGAAATTTCCCTGTATGTTTTTCCAGGCCCTTCTGTATTATTTGATGTCACTCATGGATCTGCTCAAATTTCATATCATAGAACTTCTCTGACCTATATATTTAAAATGTGGCTCCCAATTCTTTCTCTGCTTTAATTTATCTCCATTTATATCCCTTGAACATTTTTCCCCTATAGGAGGGTATTACTGAGTTCCATGAATGACAAGAACTACAACTCTTTTGCACACTCATAGGCTGTGATCATCATTTGCTTATACATTTTAAGTGAAAGAATGAAAGAAATATATCCCCCAAATGGATTATAAGAAACCCTATTCTTCTGGAGAGGCTCTACCACTGTACCCCTAAAAGGCAGACTTCACTCCAAGTACCAGATAAATAATATTTGGATCTCAGTTTGGGAGAAGTAGTCAAAGTGCCCACTCCTTCAGTTATTTTATGAGACAGAGGAGGAAAGAAAAGCATCAATTCGAATATACATTTGTTGGCCATTCAAAAAGCCAATCAAAACAGATTTGCTCTTCTATAAGTTCCCATTTCTCTTTGTTTTCCAACACAAGAAAAGAAAATGGAAATTAAATGGAAATCTGAGAAAATGAGGAAAAAGGAAGAATAAGGTAATTATATTTTAATTAGGCCACAAAGTAAATATAGATAAGTCCCACTTACAGTGACCCATACTGTCTATTGTTTTATCAATCATGTACAAAAAGTATTTCTTCCAGTACAATGTTTACTTTAAATAGCTAGAGAAGACTTGACCTCACCTTATTCACTTATCAGAATAATTTTAAATGTGGATAAGTCTCACTAATGCACTAATGCTATATACATCAATATTTATCAAGCCTTATTACAGGCAATAATGTTTGTTTTAGAAAAGAACAAGAATAAGTATGCATGTAAGCACACACATATACATACATACACATGTATATATATGTTCATGTATGAACGTATATATAAAAATATATATATTTATGAATATAAATATATATATTTATGAACATAAATATATATATATTTATGAACATACATATGCAAATACACATATAATTTTGATATAATATATAATTTTTAGGCAGGTTTAAATTTATATTTTTATATTTCTTATAAATGGACATTCCTACAAGTCCTATTTTTACAATATCATTGAGATATATGATCAATGTGCAATAAGCTGAATATTTTTAAAATATGCAATTCATCAGTATTGATATATAGATCATAAAACCATTGCCAGAAAAGAAGCACAAATTTTTATTATCCTCCAAAGTGTGTCTATAACAATTTTTATCCAATTCTAGATAACCACTAATCTGCTTTATGTAACCAGTTTGCTTCTGAAGAAATTTAAATAAAAGGAATAAGATATGTGCTCCTTTCTGTGCAGCTTATTTTTCTTAGTATCATGAAAAGACACACAAAGATAGAAAAAGCCCAGTTTTTAAAAGAACAAAATTAATTTGCAGGAACTATTCATGAGAAAGTCTAGACTTCAGCATCACAAAGCAAAGACTTTGAAATCATAGAGTTAAGTATGCCCAAGTAAAAGAACAAAGCAGCAGCATCCCGGTATGCTGGGCCAGGCTGTGATCCCAGGACTTACAAAGCTGAGGCAAACTGATCACCACACCTTTGAAGCCAACCTTGGTTATACAGAAAGGTTTTGAAATAAACAATAAGATGGTATATGTATAAAGTGAGGATAAATGATATTTTTAAATTAAGAATCAAGTTGTAACCGTAGCACTAAAAAATACAAATGCAGTCATAAAAATCAACAGAACTTAAAACTAAGATGTGAACAAGTAGAGAAAATATTCAGGAAATTTAACACTTCAAGTGTGATCCAAATTAATATTAATTAATATTTCTTGGAGAACACATAACATGGCATCCAGTGTATCTACATATGCTCTGTCGAGTCCCAGGAGAAGAAAATACTTGAAAAAAATAAAGCCTGAAAACGTTCTACATTTAGTGAACACACACTCACGCAGATAGACAGACAGACAGACACACACACACACACACACACACACACACACACACACACAATTAACATTAACCCACTCAAGAATTTAATCCAAAAATCTCAATCAGCTTCAGGAAGGTTATACCAAAAAAGGCATACACTTGAGGCACATTATTGTCAAAAATCAAAGAAAAAGCATGAAAAGAGAAATATCTTGTCAACAAGTAGAGTTCCAATTTTTCATCAGAATTCATGGAGAACAGAAAACAGTGAGATGACACAATTCACTTGATAAATGCTGGGAAAAAACATCAACCAGAAAGCCTATGGGATAACAAAACTGCTTCAGAAAGGAGGGCATAATAAGATAAAAGCAAATTTAAAAGTCCGTGTGAGTTAATTCATCCAGGATTTCTTGAAAAATAATGACAAAATTGTTAATATAATTTTACTTAATGTTTAAAATTTAGAATTTCTCTGTGTCAAAAGATATGATTGAGAAAGTAAAAAGATAACCTTCAGAATAAGAAAAAGATGTATCTGCAAATCACACACTGTAAGGGACGATCGCACAGCATCTTTTAGTATATAGTATCTATTCTTATAATTTAATAAAGAGATAAAATACACTTCATAATCTGGCAAATGTTCAAATAAAAATTCATTTAAAGCAAATACGAAAATATCCATTAAACCTAGGAAAGGTGCTTGAGATTGTTTGGTATGCAAATGAAGCTCCCAAAGACAAATCATCCACACTGTAAGTACAATGTATGCCAAAATATGCAGAAATTCCAAGTGTGATGACTCTGTGGAGAGGACAGTGCTGGAAGCCTGGTATGACGGACACTATAGCCCAGTGTGATGCAGAAGGGTTTGGCATTCTCTTGCAAAGCTAACATAGAAATATCATACAAGAAAAATATCATCCATTGTCACTTCTCCAAAAAAAAATCACCATTTTTAAGATATCTTTAAGATATAGAAGAGCCTGATATTGGAGGAAGAATTGGTTGTATTAATGTTATGTCTTTTGCATTAATTTTATGCAAAACTAATGAAGAAACAGAGGGGACCAAGTTACGTTTTGAAGAGCTACAATAAATATTAGATACTGGTACATTTAGTTTTACTTAACATAGCAAAAGCATGCAGATTGCTGTTCCTAGTTTAGATATGTGTGATCAAGGAGATGACCTGGATTGTATCAGAAGCTGTATTGCCTAAGTTCTATGTTTCTTGAACTTCTCTGTGTTGATCTGAATGTCATCCTAGTGCAAGTGACCCATTCTTTATCATGATAAGAAGCACAGTGAAGAAAAAATGACACGATAAAAAATCTTTTACTGCACTTAGGCAAGAGTTCTTTATGTAGATATGGTTTACAATTGTGTGCTGGATTTCATTTTGACTCTTCTCCTCACAGATAAGTTTCTGGACTTACATCCACTGGTAGCAACAATGCAAAGGACATCATATTTCAGTTCAGCTTCTTCTTCAATGTAAAATGATAAAATACAATTAGACAATGTGGTGGTTTGACTGAGAAATGTCTGCCATAGGCTCATATATTTGAATATTCGGTCTCCAGTTACTAGCTGTTTAAGGATGTTATGAAATGTTTAAAACTTGGAGCCTTGATGAAGAACTATATCACTGGGGTATGCCATTATAGACTCTCTGACTAGAACCATAAACCAAATAAAATTTTTTCTTTTATAAGTAATTCTGGTTGTAGGTAGGGTGGCTGGGAATGCTGAGGGTTCCTACAGGAGGGAAGTTAGGCTACAGTGGCTCATTAAAGGCCTTCTCATGGCACAGCCCCAATGACATGAGAAAGTCCATGAGTTTTACAGGTTTTATTTTCATGGCTGATGTAGATGGATCTGGAATGCACACCCCTGAAACTCAGAGCAGACCTGGGAGTGAGGGGGGAAGCTGGGAAAGAATGCTTAATTGGTTCCACCCTCTGGCCTTCAGGTACCTCATTAGTATGTAAATCTCTCTAGGGCCTGAGGCCTGTTCCTCATGGCTGATGGTCATAGACCTCTCTGTGGGAGGGGCTGTGGAGGGCTGAAGGTAAATGAAAAGAACCAGGGCCCGGGAGCAGAGCCAAACTCCTGCCATCCAATAAGGGTCTGGGGTTTCAGGCTTATGCTCAACCAAGCACCCAGCTGCCCACCGCCCCACATTTGTTCATAATATTTATCATAGCAAAATAAAGGAACTAATACAGATAGGATTTTGGCAAATAGAAGTCAGTTTTAGCTACATTCTTAGCTACAACTGACAGAGGAAAATGTAGATGTTTTTCTCACTTGACCAGAGGTAGCTAAGGAATTTAATCAACATATAAAATGATATATGAATGGTCAATGAGAAAATGTAAACTTCTTGAACTAGGTTGATTAAACTAGGTTGGTCCTGAATTTATCCGTATTTATTGTTTGTCATAGAAGCCTCTAACTTTCTCCTTTGATCCTGGAACTAGAAATCTCAGTGAGGAAAGATCATAACCAGAAATGGAAGCAGATAAGTCTGTCTTTTGGTTTTTGAAAGAACATCAGCAACCAGGTTAGCATAGTAGTCTTTTTTGGGGTCTTAAAACATTTGATTTACCTCAATGAAAGTTAATACTGAATCTTATGATTCAAAAAAAAAATGTTTCTGTAAAATTTAAAGTAGACATGTTCATTCTTTTCTCAGCTACTTCCCAAATAGGCACAGTTTGCCTCTGACCTCACTGAATACCTGTGTGAGTTTTGCTATTCAAAATGCACCCTTTTCTGAGGAGTGAGTAATTGACTTTGCAGAGCCAGCTTTATACTAATTTAATGACTAGTACTGATATCAAGACAGATATACTTCAACTATAGTCTGCATTTCTTCAAATTGATACTAAATATTCCATTACTTGTACTAACCAGACAGAATTGAACTAGATTTCAGACTAAAACTTGCTTTTGAAAAATTAGTAAGGTTAGAGTTTCCTGTATCTATAATTCAGTAAATGTATTTTAATAAATGGCATATTTACTAAGATGGATATAAGGCTGAAATTTGCAGCTATTCCAAAAGTGTATACAGTAGTCACTAGATATGGGTGGCTACTTATTTTTGATTGGTTTATTTCATTTTGATTAGCCATGTTGTTGGTTTTGGCAGTTCAAAAATAGTAACTTAAAATGTTACATTCCCAGAACATAATTCCTAAGTCAGCTGGTTCCCAAACTTGTGATATGTCAACTACCAGATGTTAAGGGAAAGCACATTTTTTCATCTAAAATTTCTATGTGAAGTGAAATGTCTTCTCTGTATCTGATGCTGGTGTTCAGTCATAAGGCAGGCTACAGACATATGACCACTCATGTATTATGAAGTACCCACAGAGACTCTTCCTCTTAAACAAAATCCATTTGTTTCCTTTTTCCATAATTAGAAAAGAATATCTGCATTGCATTTGGTTCTAATAGCCATGTATTGCTCAGTTAAAGTTATGTGTACATTTTAAATTATTTTTAAAAATGATTTCTGATTATTTTGTGTTTTGCTTATATATACTGTGCCTGGGGTCCCATGAGATCAAAAGAGAGCATTAGGTCTCCTAAAAGTGGAGAATACACGAAGAATACAAATATAAGAAGTGGTATTTGTGTCATATTATTATATTTTATTTCTTTCTGTAATTTAGTGGATTTTGTTGGAGTTTGGTTTTTGATAGAGAGACATGGAGTCCAGTCTGGCTTTAAATTCTCTAAAGTTGACATAGGAATCCTGATTATCCTTCCTTCATCTCCAAAGTGTTCAGAGTAGGTTTTAACCCGCTGTGACTGGCTTCATGATATTTTCTGTTATGTGACTTTAAAGATAGTGTAGAAACACATAAGTAATACATTCAGTAAATGGCTTAATATGCTATGGTCACTAAATGAAAAAAGAGCTCGCAATAATATTTAACACACTGTATAAAACAAAAACTTGTGCATCAACAAGAGCAGATTAAATGATTCATGCCATGCTGAACCCCATATTATATCCTCTGAGTGTTTGCATCAGTTAGAATAAGACATACTCAAATCATTACCAAGATCTTTCCCTGTGATAGACCACCTAAGAATTATCAATTTGATCAATTTAGATTAAAAAAAAAGACTGGAAAAATGGGTAGACCAAAGAAAAAATGTCTTTCCTACAGTGTAAAATGAAGTTTTTAAATGAACAAATTTATTTTTGAATGGGGAAAAAAACGTAACAAATAAAAATGAAAATATCTGAATAAATTAACTGTGACATTAAAGTTCTGTTTTTTATTTCTATTTGAACATGCCATCTTAAACCTAAACATAAATTCTATAATGTCATAATATACAAGTAATTGTTTCAGGTAGATGACAAGAGAATTCAAGTTCCATGTTCCCACAATTTTCTAAATGAAGATTTTCTTGAAGTTGTCTCCAGAAATTGTTACCACTATGTACCACTTTGTTTCTCAATGTCTAGGACAATAAAGAAGCTGCCTCTGGATGGTGGACACAGTGCAAGGCCCAGGAGTTTCACTTTAATGAACAGTACACAGATTGCAATTGCTGCCTTTCTCTTCAGTCTTTTCTTACTGTCCCTTCCTCTAGCAGTAGACTATGGCCAGCCAGCCACAGTCCTGTTCTGAGCAATGTCTTGATTGAGGCTTCTAGAGCATGACAGAAGAACATGTTTTAAGAGCTTTGGTTGACAGAGCTTATTTCTTCACACCATCATTTATAAAACATTCAACAGCAGACTGGACCTCTGATGGTAACACCACGCTTAGTGATTAGCAGTGGAGGTGCTGGGCTTTAAAAGGCTTTTCAATTATACTCTGAAAAGCTCTTTCATTATGCCGGGTGAAGTCTACATGTTCCATCCATTTATCAAGCTCTTCTTTTAGAGTCACTCACAAAGATTGACAGCTGGAAATTTGCTAAACTCAAGACTTACAGAGTAACATATTTGTAAATGGAAACCTGATTTCATATGGAAATTGCCTTTTTTATTTTTGCTTTGAGTGGTCTAATGAACAAACTTCAAAAAGTTCTTTAAAATTGATTCGAGCTTATCTAAAGTAGATCCAACAGTATCCATAGCTCTTTGAACTGGAAAAATGCATAATCTTTTCTTCAGTAATAGACCCAAAGAACTGGAAACCACAGAAGCAGAGAAGTGTTCCCAGTGAATCCTGTGCAGCGAAGTAGGTAAAAAAGATAGGCGTCTCAACCCCGAACTGTTCTCTAACCAAAAACTATTCCTAGATAACTAGAAATCATTTTCAAGTAAAACCAGTTGCTTTGTACACACTGTTATTGTCAGAGATTCCAGTTTCAGTGGAATAGACTTGACTGCAGGAGAGAGAGAGAGAGAGAGGGGGGGGGTGGAAGAGATCACTTAACCATCAGGTACCCAGGAAAAGCAAGTGGTTGGCTTACAAACATGAGTCTGATCTTTACTGAGTTATTTTCTACAGTGGTGATGTCACTGTGCTATTTGAAAGAAAAATAAAAGCAAGTCCAGGGCAACTGGCCATAGGAAAATATGGGGAGACAGCTCAGTGAGTAAAGGGCTCACTTTCCAGGCATGAGGACCCGTGTTATATCTCCAGAATTCACATGTAAAAATCAGGCATGATGGAGTCCCTCTGTAACTCCAGCTTTGAGAAGGTGAAGACCGACCAGCAAATACTTGGAGCTGGCTAGTCAGCTACCCTGTCCTACTGGCAAGCTCCAAGCCAGTGAGAGGAAAAAAGAAAACCAGAATGGTACCTAAGCAAGACACTTGAGATTGTCCTTTGTCTATCCAACATAGATACACATTTATGTACCTACACCCTCATGAACTTCCTACCCATACAAAGCACAATCCAAATACACAAAGTAGGTAGAAGCTGAGTTTTCATTCTTGCCAGTATAACAACCTTAAGTTAATTCTTTTAGGTTTGTTGATGGCTGTGAGCTTGTTTGCAAAGACAACATAGTACATCAGTCTGACAGTCAGTGGACATTCCTCAGAAGGAATATTTAAATACCATAGACCCCATGCTGTCAGGACCAAAGACTGATTTATCTTTCAGAGGAATCTATCCTAGAACCTAAAGTCTTCATCTGAGAATAGGCTACTAAAACCAAACCTGAATGATCCTCATTTTTCTTTACTCAGAAGACTAGCTACCGCTCAGACAATGCCATCTACCTCTCTGCTGCCAGCTTCTAGAACTGAGATGATTCCCACACCCCACCCCAAATACAGACAAGCTAACACATCAAATGGACCTTTCCAGTCCAAGAGAATCTCTGAGGTTTATTGCCTTAATGGTTATAGTTATATAAGCCCAGTTAGCACAATTCTTTGACATTTCAGGAGATAAAACTTGCCATCGTGAGAAAGTGTCTCTGAAGTCCTGGGGGTTTCCCTAAAGATTCACTGATGACAATTTACACAACTTGAAGTTTTCTGTCAATTTTCTTTTATGATTAGATGGAAATTATTACTGTAATTTTATGTTCTACTAATATAATTTTGACAATTAGCCTTATTGTTCAGTTGGTGAAGGATCATATGGAAAGGAAATATATCATCAGCACTTTCTAAATAGTTTTGTTTTGCATAGTCTCTGCTGCTCTTCCTTCCTCTCTGCTGTTCTCCAGTGTCTGTGTGTTAACCACTCACTTTCTTCTCATTCACTGCCTTGTAACAAACTGAGGAAACAATAGTTTTGAATCCACATAATTTGAATGTAAATGTCAAAAAGCAGATTATTTTGATTCTTCTCAGATGCATTTGGCTGGGTTGCTGACCTTCCACATCCTTGGATTCAGATCCTTGAGATGTTCCTGGTGCTTCTGGAAAAAATGCTGCTGATGGAAGAAAGGGCTCTGTCTCCTGGGAGATTCAGCTTCTGTAGCCTTTGTGGAAAAAAAGAACCCTCCCATAATAAACATATGTTTACAGAGGCACTGGGACTGCACAGTCACATGCACACTTCCATGTTCCCATAAAATGAACTTCCCACTCCCCATGTTTTCTTTTGAAGAAGGTGAAACAGAAGTGCAAGGCTTCTGCTTGTACATACAAGCTTCCCCTGACCCCGCTACTCTCCACCCTTATTACCGTATGACAGAAAAAGATGGCAGACAGACCGTGGATCACCAGCCAGTGATACTAGTTTCCGGTCCTGAGACAGACACCATGAGCCATGTGGACTTAGATGAGTCACTAGAACTGTCTTATACCAGTTTTCTCATTGATGAACTAGACACAATGATGTAGTCCATTCTCTTCTCAAGGCCACAAAAAACTAATTTTTAAATTAGATTTAAATACAACATAAAATTTCATTAAATAATGATACAAATGACACATAACTGAAAGCTAAAATTCTGTTAATAAGGTAAAGAATTAAGAGGATATTAAATTTATTTACACAGTTTTTGAAGATTGATCAGTTTTCCAATTGTTGCTTCATTTATGTACTTATTTATTTATTTATTTTGAGATAAGATCTCACTGTGAAACTCAGACTGGCTTCATAGTCATGGAATGAAACAGTTCTCCTGGGTGATTAATTATTAATAGGGAAGCATATACCTTTCTGATGCTTATACAAGCTCATAAAATATACACTAAAACTGTTAACCTGTTTTTTAACTTTAAAATAATATATCAAAATTGAAAATGAAAAACATTCCTTTTGAATACTTAAAACAACTACATTCCTAAGTGAAGAAGAATGGCATGGCTAGATATAGCATGAAAATAGAAATAATGAATTCCCAGCACATGCAAATAATCATTTTTGTGTCATATATATATATATATATATATATATATATATATATATATAGTTATGTGGTACTATAGTTATATATAGTTATATTTGGTTTATTGCCTTTGTGTTGAAGTAAAGTAGTACTTGTAAATCAAATGCAGAATAGATTCAATTATTCAATTTTGAATTATTATTATTTTTTGCTCCTCTGGTTTATGGCATTCTGTTTTCAGGGCTTCCTCCATGTCTGAGAAAAGAAGTAACTTTTGCTGTGAGCTGTCCTTTGCCATCACCTTTGCTGTCACTGTGCTCCAGGTCCATGGGCCTGCCATGGTGAGTGAGCACTTTCCAATGACGCACCTGCCAAGAAACAACTGTCGTTTGGAGACCTCAACTTGACATAGAAAACAGATGAGTGAAGAAAGACTATACATAATATATATTATATATAATATATGATTACATGTATATATATTACATATTATATAGTAATATATAATTATGTTATATATTGTACATAATATTACATATTATATATTATATACAATTATATATATATATATGTATATATGTATATGATCCTACTGTATTAGATGTCTATAGCAAATTACCTGACTCTTCTGTTTCACTGTGACCTCCTTAAATTTCATTTATTTCGTTAGGAGGTTACCATAAACTATAAACAAACTGGTCAGGTTAAGATGACTCTAGCAACTCTAGTATATTTTCATGTAAATTATCAGCATGTTGGGGATGCCATGGGTGTATAGAAGATGTTACAATTCACTAAAAACTTATATGTAGAAAAGATCACCAAGGCTGACCATGTCATAGTAGGAAAATTAAAAACTAAAGAATTCTTAATTCACATGCCTTTGCTTATATTTCACATGATTTTTCTTATGTCTCTCAAAAAATTTTATGTCCTCCCAGATAAAATGACAGTCTTTCTCCAGCTCATCTGTTTTCTATGATGTCAAGTTGAGGTCTCCAAACGACAGTTGTTTCTTGGCAGGTGCGTTATTGGAAAGTGCTCACTCACCATGGCAGGAGCATGGACCTGGAGGACAGTGACAGCGAAGGTGATAGCCAAGGACAGCTCACAGCAAAAGTTACTTCTTTCCTCAGACATAGAGAAAGGACATGAAAACAGGATGCACATAAACAGGGGCAGCAAAAAAAAAAAAAAATCAGCATTGAACAACTGAATTAACTCTGCATTGAGATTTGCACTTACTATTCTACCTCCACGCCAAGGCAACAAACCAAATGCAAGTAAGCTTCCTCTGTATCTGAAAGGTGCATTTGATTTTGAGAAGCCCAAGATACAGATTATCCTTTGCACACCCAAAATAGTATATACACCGTTATCCAATGAGTTATGATTCTTGAATGTTAATCCCTGATACCCTAGGCAGTCCATATTACTTTCTTACTACACTATATAGGTTGTCTTCACACAGTAATGGGAAATGTTACTGAAATAAAGGGGCCCAAAGCGGGGAGTCTGCACTTCACTAAACCAAATACCATGTTTAAATACAATAGAAACTCATTTCATGTCTCTGAAGGACTTATGACATAATATAATCTTTTCAACATAGTTCTTCTTTACATATTCCTTCAGAGTGTCTTTAAGCTTTCTATAACTGATGCTTCCAAATCTTGGAGTTAGAGACGAATACTGGAGTCATATTCTAAATGGTTCAACAACACAGCCTAGGTGCTGTGGATATGCTGGCGAGGGAGACATCTAGCAATAACTCCACCCCACTTCTTTTTTTTTTTAACCAATGATTTGGAAAGTATGGAAGACTGTGTTGTATACTCAGTACAGTGATCACTTGGGCGATGGGAGTTAGAAATTGCAATACCTGCGAGGCAATTTCTAGCCTGAGAAATGAAGTAGCTCAGGAGAAAGAAAAATGGCATTTTTGTTTAGTGAAATGCCAACCCCATACCTTGGAACTCTTTACTTATGGCACATTTCTATGAAAGTTTGGACGAGATCTGAAGGCCTACCATACTTCTCAGGGAGTCTTACATCAAACCACTTCTGCTGCGTGAGCACCACAGAAACTTTTCTGGAATATGCATCACTTGGATCCCAGGGAGAATAAGTAACTCCTCCTAGAGGTTCTGTCATGGATGAACAACACCCATGAATGATTCATCACTAGAAATAGAAGTTTCAAAGCCCAGCACCCCTCACCTTGGGGAGTATTCTTAACCCACAATCTGTACTAGGAACCTAGATATGTTCACCTAGACCAAGGATTGGAAAATGACAGACTATGTCCCAGTTTGGCCTGTTTTGTGAGTAGCATTCTGAGAGGAAGTTAATCTCACTCTATTGTCTGTGGCTGCTATGTACAGACATGCTATGTTCTATCAGTTTGTAGATCTTAAGGTAGTTATCATTTGGAACCCTGGAGAAACTATTTACTAATGTTCTAGGCAAACTCTCAGGAAAAGTCAAGTACCAGAGAATGAGAAGAACTCAGCATGCAATAAACTTCCCAAGAAAATGGATCACAGACCTACTGGCAAACTCTTTCTATCGCCAAAGAATTGCATTAATAGAAATAGCCTCATTGTCACATTTACATTGTTCTGAAAACTTCCTAATACAATTCTTTAATTAAGTTCAACTTTCACATCACATGATCTCCCAATCATTTATTTAGAAACTGCTATATTTTGGTCCTGTAACTACATAAATGACAGGGCATATATTCTGTAAAATGTCAGAAGTGAATGCATTCCAGAACTCCATGTGTAGGAAGATATTTTGGTCTACATGGTAAAAAGAGTTATGGTTGAGACAGAGAATTGATCATAGAGAATGCACTGATTGGCCCGAGATTTACAGAATGAATAGTAACTATTGAGGTGGATGAAGTGGTGAATGATTCTAGCAGGGAAAGATGATACGGAAAGCATTGCCTATGATTTAGGGGAAGACCAATACCTGTGGGTAATAAGAGGTAAGAGAGAGGCTCAAGAAATGTTGCTAAGGAACCAAATGTCTTAACTTTGATGAGGTGTGCTGAGGGGTTTAGAATATTTATTTTTTTAAAAAAAATAATGATGATACAATCCTATCTACCTGGCACAATGATAATTCCATGCCCTGTCTGAAAAACGTAAATAGCCAGGAGACATGTTGAGAACAAGAAAACAAGCAAGATAATTTTTGGTCAAGTTTTACTTTCCTTTTAGGAAACAAACAGTAGATGGACTGGCAGAAGAATGGCCACAGATTTGAAAGATGCCATAGTTAAAACCAGAACAACCCAGGAGTAGTGTGAAGATTGAGGGGGTACAAATGCCTGTCTTAAATCCTGTCTTAAGTGACTTAAGTAAAAGCATTAAATTAGCAAGAATCTCTCTCCAAATTGCCTTGTTTTTAGAATGAATCCTGACAGAGATGAGATCCTAATTGTATGGATTTTGATGAGAAACAGAATCAGAGAGAGAGAGAAAGTGAGAGAGACAGAGACAGAGAAGGAGGGAGGGAGAGAAAAAGAGAGAGAGAAGATGAGGGAGAGGGCAAGAGAGACAGACAGACAGACACAGAGAGACAGAGACACACACGCTCGCGCGCGCACACACACACACACACACACAGAGAGAGAGAGAGAGAGAGAGAGAGATACAGAAAGACAGAGATAGAGATAGAGAGATATCAAAGCTGAAAGCTAAATATCTTCTCCTAGTCAGATTTCAATGTCAGCTAACAAACAAAGAGAAGGAAGAGCAAACACTCTCTCAACTTTATCTCATAGAATTTAGGTTACCTAAAAATACTTCTTGCTGTGATGGGAAAACTGGTGAAGGCAAACATTAACAGCAAACCTTTGATATGTGATCTATTTGATGTCAAACTATCAATAGCAGCATATTTTTCGAAAATCTTACTTAAAAGTTCTTCTACAATAGAAAGCAGAAATCATTTCATTAAATATGTCATCTACAGAAAAACACAAAACGTAAGAAAAGAGAAAGAACCTAACCAGTGTTAGATTTTGCTACATTCCTTTTTGGTACTAAAGATCACTTCTACTTATGATACTTTTTTCTTGTCAGTGTGAATTAACATTTGTTTTCTTATATTGCTGAATAAAATTTGTCCAAGCCCTTAGTTTGTATTCCTTTTCTTCCTTTCGAGCTAAAATTGACACAAACATCAAGACATTTATAGTAGAAATTTTATGAATATTCTGTATATTTATAGAATTTTTTATTAACTTGTGTGTGTGCACGGATATGCGTTGTGTTTACATATGCACCTGTGCATCCATGCAGAGACCAAATTGAATAGTGGTCCTGCTTTATCACTATCCATCCTCCTTGAGCCAACATCTATCACTGAACCTGGAGCTATGTAATCAGCCAGACAATTCCATGACAAGTCCTTTCTCAGAGGAGGGATTTTACAGAGCAGGGATTATAAACTCACGCAAGGTTATTCCCAGTTTTGTAAGTATGCAGCAGTCCAATTCTGATCCTCATGCTTCAACACCAAGCATTCTTCCCCACTATCCCATCTTTCTAGACTGTTTCTGCAATGTCCTTAAAAAGTGCGTCTTCTTCCAGGATTTAATTTCTCATTTCATTGAATTCTTGATGTTGTCTCTGTATGTCATCACTGTTAGGTATATCAGTTTACCAATGTTGATGTGAACAACCTCTAAGAAATTTATTCCACAGTTTATTAGCCCAGAGACTATATATATATATATATATATATATATATATATATATATATATTCACTTTACTAAAGTCCTCATAAATGGAAAGCAACATTATTTTCTTGGCAGGATAGAAAAGATATAAAATTGAGTAGTTGATCTTTATCTTAAAAATGTCATCAATCCTCATATTGTATTATTAATCTCACATCATTTTCCTCCGCAGTAGAATTCTTCTTGTTGTAAATAACATTTTCACATTCTATACAAAGGTAAATATATCATGTTTTCCATAGTGTACAATATTAACATTATACTACTCATCATTCATGAAAAATATAAGTTCATACATAATTCTATAAATTCAAAAACTAAGTTTTCATGTGTGTGTTGGATGAGATGTACTATGGAAAACCATATAGTTCATGTTAATCTGAATGAAAGGGCAGTAGGTGATCATCTCAGACTGAAATCTTCTGGAAGGAATGGAATTTATCTAGAGAGGCAAAATGGTGGAAATATAGTCCAGCCAGGTGGAGAAAGTAAGGAAAGAGTCATGACAGGATATAGGAATATGGTGGAAAGGAAAAATGGAGTATGGTAATAGAAGAGCTACTTTGTCATCTAGTGGAGTCTGTGAGTTTCAGTTGAGAGAGCATGGCAGAATATCTGTCTGCAAATGACTACAGTTGTCTTGAAACAAAAAAATCATCTGTGATCAAGCCTAGAAAACTGAGCCCATAAATATACCCCATGTAAAGAAAGTGGAGAGGCTCACTCTGGTTCTGAGTTCTGCCTCTCCTCGTGGGGTGTCCGGGGAAACTGGTATACAGGCTTGGGGAGAAGAAGACAGAGCTGTGGTTACAGGTTCTGCCTTTCCTGCAAGAGTCAGATTGAGCTGCCAGTCAGCCTAGGAGAGGGTGGAGTCCAGGACCAGCAGGAACCCAGTAAGGTTGAGAGCAAGTCGGAGGCAACAGGATGGAGGAAAGGCCTTCTCCAATGATCTTTAATGAAGCATCTCTTTGACACCATTTTAACTTGTTTGTATTTCTTTATTGTGGTATGGTAGATTTGAACACATATCCTTTTTTTATTTGGGATGAACCTAGGATTATATAGTTTGGGGGAAAGTGTGAGAATGTCCAGGGACAGAAAGGTCATTGGCTGAAGGCTAAGGCTGTTGAGTTGCCTCATCAGCATTGAGTGGCTTTCCAGGTCCTTGTTAGTAACTGACTGCCTGAGGCAACTTGGTTGGAGGTCTTCTGTGTACAAAATCTGCCAATCTCAAGTTCTACAATTTCTGGGGTTTGAACTTGCTCTACCTAGCCATTCCTCTGGTGACTCCAGAGTACCCTCCAGCTCATGATGGGAAGGGCTAATAATCCCTTCATGAGATCCTTAGGGGATCCCCTCCTAACTATAATATTACATAAAAGATAAAGAATTATCTGGGGTAGAATTATTCACTTTTTCAGTTCTTGAGAAGCAGTCATACTGGCAGCAGACTTCTTGGCAATAAAGCTAAATTTGAGTGGCCCATGCTTCTGCAAGTAACCCTTCTGCAAGTAATGATAACTTCATTAGTATGTAGGTTGGACTAAGTGCTTGTTATTCTTGATTGTCAACTTTACTATATCTGCAATGAATGAAAACCAAGAAATGAAGGGCACACTAATGAGGGATTTTTGCTTAATTTCACGTGTGACAATCTACTTCTAATCCATATTTTAAGACAGGACAACACACCTTAAATCCAGATCTTTTGAGCTGAGAAAACCCACCTCCAAATCTTGGCCACACTTTCTTCTGGAAGCCTATATAAGGTCATGAAAGAAGGAAGCCTTGCTCTTTGCCTTCTTGCCTTTTGCCTTGTTAGTAAGTCCATTCTTTCACTGACATCAGAGACCCTACTTCCTCAGGATTCCAGGATATTCATAAAGCCAGTTAAGACATAGACCTCATGGATTGAACTCCTAGAATCCTTGTATCTTCTGTTTATAGGCAGACATTTTTGGATTAGCTGGACCACAGCCTATAAGTCATTCTAATGCATTCCTTTTCTGTATATAGATGAATTCATTCAGTAGGTTTGTTACTCTAAAGAATGCTGACTAATACAGGTAATATGATAGGATTCTTTCCTTGAAAAGAGACTAGCTGGGGTAGACAGATGTTTTCTTACATCTCTCAAGTAAAAGCCATGCCACAAATAACCACTGAAAAAGTCTTAAGAAAGTGTAGCATGTTTGTGTGTTAGAAGCTTTTCAGTTTCCACATGATAGAGGATGTATTCTATAGAGAAAGGATAGAAAGTTCTAGAAGACATAGAAAAATTAGGTTAGAGCATTCATACAGCATCCTGGAGTAGACTAGTATCAACACAAATATGAAAACTCAAATTCACAAGTAGTCATATAAGTAAAATTGGAAATTCTTGCTAATGGATATTTATGTAAGACCAGTGGGTAGAGGGGGAAAAGTTGAAGAAATAGTGGTAAATTTTCTTTTTTGATCAGTGAAGTGTGCAATAGACCTGGAAGACATCTTTATTTTAAACCTCCATCCAAGCGGCTGAAATCAAGCCAGTTATTTATAATTCTCACAGGCCCTTTTGAATACCTTTCCAACTATTTTTAAAATCATTTTTCACTTAATGTTAGAGTTCAGATAAACTTTCCAAGGCAGCATGATTAGGTAGAGAAGAAGGAACATTCGTTTTTTTTTCATGGACTTTCATACTTAATCCTGTCTGTTTCTGTGACACCACACAAGATTCATGCTGCTAGGCATCCTTGGGGTGACCCCATATAGTTAAAGTGCTTTCATTCTCTCCCAACTTTCATCACCTCTAATGGGACCCTCAGTTACACATTCTCTTTCATTCTTCGTTATATTTTTACAGAAGAAGATATGCCTGAAGCACTTTCCGTGCTCATACAACCTCTCCTTTCAACTCTCTCTGAGAAAGAACTTTCACAAACTAGGTTAGATAAGAATATCTCAGCTGTAAATGTTGACAGAGAGAAGAAGCTCTGCATGTTGAGAAAACAGCCTTAAAAATGCCCAGTGTGGCTCCTTTGAAAAGCATAGGCTTGCTATCAAACTGCAGCGTCATAACTCTTCCATCTCACTTTTCAGAAAGGAAGCTCTCCAATTAATTGTTATATAAAAAGGACTACACGTCTATAATACACAACAAAGTGTACATTAAAGCATGATTGCCCTACCAAATGTTGAAAAATATTAGGGAAATTAGATGTCTATCCCCCTATAGATGGAAGTTGGTAGAATTAGGAGGCAACTTGTCTCTCTGGGAGTGTGGACTCTTGCACTGTGATGAACATTTTATCATATGGGCTGAGTAAATGCACACATATGCTAGAATTCAAGAATATGACATTGCCAAAATTTATACCACAAAGTTCTCAGCTGTTTACCCAGAACTCGTTGTGCTGGTAGCGAATCTAGAATATCCTAGATGTACCAAACTATAAGTAGATGGGCAAAATGTAGTCTGTTCTCTTCATAATTATAAGAAAAATAGATACACATATGGTTCTCAGATGAGGCTTAAGAACACAATGTTTCATGTGAGCTAAAAGAATACATCACAACACTGTTTATGTAAACTGAGCTACATTGCAAATAAAACAATGTACATTTTGTGAAAATGCGTAGCATCAAGGCAAATTTAAATACACTGGAAAGTTAATTATGTGAAAGATGTAATGAAATTTGAATTGGAAAAAAAATAAAGTTATTACATTTTATGTGATAAATGTCAATTACCTTCTTTCACACTTTACTCCTGGTTTCTCTTTATTAGCTTATTTCTTATTTAAACAATTTTTTATATAATATATTTTGTTCATAACCCTTCAACCTCCCCCAAATCCTTCTACATCCTCCCCATCTCCCTACCAATCTAACCAAGTTCATGTTCTCTGATTTTTGATGGTCTTTTCTTTTCTTTTGCTTTCTTCTCCATTATAACCAGTTTCAAACTGAAAAATAAAAATTCCCAGGAAATAAATATTCAAAGTACAGAGCAGAACTGTGACATGGCTCAAGGGATAAACTACTTACTAGCAAGAATTAGCATGAGAACTCATACCCCCAGAACACGCATAATTGCTGAGTGGTCACCTGAACCAACTTGTAATCTCAAACCATAGCAGTCTCAGACCAGAGATTCTTAGAGAAGGTTCTTTATTGGACTTGCTGAGTAGCTGAATCCTAGGTTCAACTAATAAATTATGCCTCAATATATAACGACAAAAGCAAATGAAAGAGACATATCGTATCACCTTTAAGACCATACATCTATACATACACAATTTGCACATGCACATAATCACTGACAAACATGTGAGCACACAAACACATGTCCACATGACACACATATACACACAAATGCAAAATGAAATGTGCAAAATGAAAATGTTTGAAATAATAGATGGTGGCTATGGCTGCCTATCAAGTGGCAACTATATAATAACATGTATGATTCATTTTAATGCTGGAGTTTTATATACACTGCCATAATTTCCCAAACATTTGACCAATAGAACCATTCAGATGTTCATTTGATATATACTCCAAACACTCCAAATCCTTTAAATGCTCAAAAACAAAAAGTCTAGTGAGTACATATATGAAAAAATATAAAAATAGTACAATTTTATGAGAAAATTGTTATTGGCTTTCCCATGAACATGGAAATAAAAATATAGTTTCAATTTGTTTTCCTGTTGACTGGAACATTGTTTTGAATTGGGATTTCTATAAAATAAAGGGTCACCATCATACCTAAAAAATGAGGATGCATGAGCTACAGGAAAAAAATATGACTTGCCAATTGTTCAAATTAATTAGTGGTAAAAATAGGTCTTGAAATTGAGTTGGCCAGCTGCCTGAGTGTCATAACAGCATGTGTTGATATTTATTTATTTAGAAGGTAAATGGTAGACTTTAAAGTACATACAAGGTTGTTATTTTTGTTTGTTTCTTCCCTTTTCTATCAAACATCAGCAAGATTATAGTTTTTATAAACTAAAATAAACAGATAACTTAAGGTCTGGTCATTTAGATGGAGAAGAAAAAAAGATCCATTTCCAAATCATAACCTATATCATGTTTGACCTCATTTGACTGTGTTCAGTTATTGCTTAAGAAAAGATTCATTTACTGTGTCAAGGATCAGCTTGCCCAGATATCCTAGAAACTTGTCACAGCCTTCCATTTGCTTAAGGCTGTAATTATCTCTAAAGCCTGAATTCAAAACTAGTAGAGCGACTAACTGTCCTTTGGGAGAAAAGGAAGTTGATCCTTGTTATAGTCAGTGGCTAGACTATGTAGAAGAAGGATCTCAGGATAAAAATAGGATTGTCTATTCTTAAATGATGCTCTAGAGGTTTCTATTCTCAGAAGGACTCTGGATGAATTTTTTTCAGAGTCAAGCCAGTTACTAAACCATAACTGGATGTGCTGAGAATGAGTTTGACCATTGGAGGGCATACATATGATAAACAAGCAACATTTAGAACTGTTTCCAAGCTGGAAGAAAATAGGTACGTTTCTTAAGAACTTCTTTTGCTTAATGTCTCAAGTAAAAAGGTATCAAGCATAATATAGTTTTCTTATTCAGAATGACAGACTATGAATCATAAATGACTCACAGAAAGTTATTTTGAAATATAAATAATAGAAGATACTGTGATAACATGTGTGATTCAGAATTAAAGGATGGCATATAAGGAAGCTTATTCGTTATCATTCAGCAATTGCAGTATTGGCTGTAAACTATAATCTCTATGTAGGGCTGTTTTTACTTAAACATGCACCAAAACTTTTACTTCCAGCCCCAACTCTGCCAACACAAATGGCCAAACGACTCTGAAAATAAGAAATTGTTTATGGATTCAGGGAACTAAAGAAGGTAATTATCAATTTAAATGAGATATGTTAAAGACAGAGGTGAACCAAAGAGACTATGAAAGATCTATTTGAACACTCCTTTATAAAAAAAAAAAAAAAAAAAAAAAAAAAGCACACAGGTAACATGACACTGCTAGGAAATCCCAGCACGAAGCTTTATGTCTCTGAACTGGAGCAGCTATTTATCTATTTCCACCTGTTTGATTGGCTTTCAAGAGATGAGTGACTGGATACTTTAACTCATCATAATGGCAAACTGGTGGACTTCATTCCAGTCGAGTGTTCTGACTGGAGTTCTTCTTCACTGAGATTTCTTTTTTCATGGAGGCTATAATTTACCCTGAAAGAAAAAGCAAAATTCCATCCTCTCTTATTTTTCAAGAAGTGAGTTGATGCACCCTCCAAAAGGCCTTGAGGATGTTGCCTTTCATGCATTTCTCTCTAATGTCGTTTTCATGATGATTTTAATGATGTAGTATGTTCTAATCAGTTTTTCACTTTAATGTTTGAGTGACAGTGTAGACATGGATCGTTTCTTTGAGCAGGATCTAATGGAGTTTTAGTACAAGCTGTATTGGAATGCTTACTTGCATTACACCAAAACAAAATAAAACAAAAAACAAAACAAAACAAAAACAAAAAGCTGTATTTCCTATGAAACACCTAGGAGCACATTGGTCCTGAATTTGCAGAATCATTTCATAAAAGATAATGGTCTTCTTTAAGATAACGAATGAAAGTTATAAATTAAAATGCAATACAATGCATATACTTATAATAGAATGCAAAATTGAATATTAATTTAAAATATTTAAATGGAATGACTAAATAAGTCATAATAAATTACAATGTTGTTAAAGTAAGCATTCTATAAACGTCACAAAATCTAGAAAAGATGCAATACATTTCTCTTAATTAACATTATAAACACATTTGCAGTTGTCTTCTTCACATTTGGTCTAAATTCTTTTTATATGACAAATTTATGGTATCTTCTAAATAGATTATAGAGAAGTAATTTTATTTTTCCTCAATAATGGGTACAGCAAAGGGTACTTATTGTCATTAAAGAATGTTATCAATTTGTTGAAAACCACCAAGTTTTTTTCATAATTAGATTCCTATTTTGGAATAATTTTAAATCATCTCTCGAATGTATGCATATATATATATATATATATGTATGTATATATATATATATATTAAATTTTATGTCTTTTACTATTTTTATAATGTCATGATTAGGAAAGAATTTCCGTAACCTTGGTCTTGCACCTTCTAGTAGCATTGATTAGGTAGTGGAGTGTGTTCTAAGTGAGAGGAACTATTTTTACAGGCAATGGTAAAGCACTTGAGTTTATTCCGAACAATCTGTTCTCAGATTTCCTTTACCACAATCTCCAAAGTGCCCACAGCTAATGAAAATGAACCAGTAAAAGAAGACCTGCCAAAGAGAAAATCCAAAACTAAAGTTATGCCAAAGTGAAACTAATTTCAATGAAAACTATATTTGTTTGGAAGAAGGAAAGTATTACCATGGAGCATAGAGCTAAGGCCCTTTCCTGAAATTTAGTAGGGCTTCAGGCACATAAAGAGACTTGAAACATGTGTCTTTGCAATCACAGGGATACCATCTCAACCAAGAGCAACAAGTTGTTTCTAGGACTTAGTGTCTATACTTGAAACTTGTTTACTACAAAGTTGCCATTGCTTCTGATGTTTCCACTAAATTAGAAAATATTAGGCTTAAATAAAGAAAACATTGCTCCTTGCACTAATGTTTGAATTTCAACTGTGAAATAGCATAGTCTTTAAATTCTTTAATTTATACTTATAAGTCTGTTTTGATGATGAAAATCTTTATATATATATATATATATATATATATATATATATATATATTACTTTTTGTAGAATATAATTACATCATTTCTCCCTTCTCTGCTTCCTCTCTAAACTCTATAGTATATCTCATCTTGCCCATGGCCTCTTTTTCATTCATCATTGTTGCATGCGTGTGTGTGTGTGTGTGTGTGTGTGTGTGTGTGTGTGTGAGAGAGAGAGAGAGAGAGAGAGAGAGAGAGATGTATGTACACATATAATCCTAGATACATAAACACAAATAGAGTCTTCTTAGTCTGTGTAGTATTACTTGTATATATGCCATCAAGGCTGATCATTTGGTATTGGATAATCAACTGGTATACTCCTTTCAGTGAAGACTATTTCTCCCACTTTCAGTATTCTTCTGTTGCCTGTAGTTCTTTGTGTAAAGTTGAGGCCTCCTGGGCTTTCCCGAATCCATTCTGGCATGTCTATTATTGAAGTACTAATTCCATAAAAGTTTAGACAATTGTATTGATAAGAATTTATGGGTGTAGATTTATAAGGTGAAAAATATCTCATAGCAAATTCCCTGATCCTCTCTCTGTCTCTTGTTCTTTTTCTGCCTTTCTTCTGTAAATTTCCTTGAGCCTTAGGTGGAAAAGTTGTATTATAGATAGTTCTTGGGACAAAACTCCACATGGATATATTCTACTTGTATTTTTTCTGTAATACTCTACATTTGTCACAAAGAAAGTTTCCTGTATGGAGTGGTAAGTATAAGAACACACATTTAGAACACAGTTAGGGATTATGCTGGCTTAATTTTTCCATTAATTAATTTATTTATTCACTTTACATTCAAATTGCAACACCCACTCCTCACAATACTCCCTCACATAGTTCCCTTTTCATCCCTCCTCCCCTTCTCCCCTGAGACGGAGGCGATCCTCTCTGGGTACCAACCCACCCCGGAATGTCAAGTCACTGCAGGACTAGGTACATCCTCTCTCACTGAGACCAGACAAGGAAGGCTAGTTAGGGGAACAGGATCCATAGGTAGGCAACAGAGTCAAGGACAGTCTCTGCTCCAATTGTTGGGGAATCTGCAGAGACAAAGCTGCACATCTGCTACATATGTGTGGGATGGATGGGCCTGAGTCTAGCCCATATATGATCTTCGGATGGTGGTTCAGTCTCTGGAAGCCCCCAAGTGTCCAGGTTAATAGACTCTGTTGGTCTTCCTTTGGAGTCCTTATCCCTCTGAGTCACTCAGACTTTGTTCAAACTCTTCTACAAGAGGCCTGGAGACTTGTCTCATATTTGTCTGTGGATCTCCACATCATTTCTGTCAGCTGCTTGGTGGAACTTCTCAAAAGGTGGTTATGCTAGGCTCCTGTCTGCAAGCACAATAAAGTGTCATTATGTGTTGGGGGCAGGAGAGGTATCTCTAGGACTCAAGAGACACGGGATGTGGGGAGATGGAGGAGGTTTCTAGCTTATTAAAGTTACAGTTGTTCTCCTCCAAGATAAATGGCTTTACTCACCCTGAGTGGTTGATTTCCAATACTAAGTATATTTTTCCTCTTAATAAAAAGGACTTAATTCCCATTAGAGAGTTGTTGATTACTGGGTAAATATGTGTGCCATTACTGTACACTAAGAATTTTCTTGATGTACTCATCATTGTTGTTCATAGATATCATATCTTCATAGGACTTCGTCTGCTTCTCTCCTTTAGAAGCTCAGATATCACCTTTCATACCAGGAAAGCTACTCCTCAGGGAAGAGGCTTTCAATTCAGTTCTAATTCAAGAGGCCTCTGAACTTCGTGTCTGAAGCTCATTGTATAATATGCAATAGGGACTTATCTTCTGGGGGACAACCAATGGCAAGAGAAGTAGCCTGTAATATTTTGGGTGTGTGTTAGACAATACTGACCTAAATCTCAAAAGAGGGCTTCACACGTCTGTCGTTGGAATTTGTTAGATGATCTTTGGCTCTCTAGAGGCAGCATTGTCAAACAGAAACTTCAGTTAAACTATACATGCGTATTCATACACAGGTTTCCATGTATTGTAAGCATTTTAGGTAATATCCTTATGACTGTTTCAGGTGTCCTTACTGTTACTTTATTCTCTTCTACTTTTTTTTTTTTTTTGAATTTGGGTGCTAGAAATCTTTATCTTTGTGGTGGTAACTTTCCAGATAGATGACTTGGTTTTTTTTTGTTTGTTTGTTTGTTTTTGTTTTTTCTAAAATAAACATAGTGTGTGCTCCAAATAACAATACCAATAATGAATTTAACTAGAATTCAAAGAACAAGTAAAAACTCAAGATTAAGCTGGTGGTCATAGATTAACAACTTGTACAAAATCTAGAGCTCAATTTAACTGTAGGAAAGAATACACTTGTGAGAAAACACACAAACCAAATGTGGAATTTGTAGGGTACTACACTAAGTAGTGTTTACATTATTTTGAGGACCTGAAGAACAAACATTTATTTATTATTTTAACATAATGTTTTTATTAATTATTTGGGAATTTCATGTAATGCACCCTGATCATATTCACTTACTAGTCCTCTCAAGTCCCTCCATCCTTGTGCCCTTCCCTCAAAAAAAAAAGAACTAGAAATATAGAAATAGAAGGAGGAGGAGGAGAAAATATACACCAAGTTCAATTAGTGTTGTCCATGTACTCGTAGCATGGTCAAACTCCCAGTGGTCTGTCTCTTAAAGAAATCTAAATGCTTCCCATCGTCCCATTCCTGCCAGAGACCATCAACTATGAAAAGCTACAGGGCAGCATCCCTATCACAATTTTTAGAACTCTCTTCTATGGCTTCCTGTCAAGACTGTTTGGAGGACGGGCAGACGGAGTAGTCACAACATCCTTCAGTGTCTCAGCTGAGTCTGTAGTCATCTACGTTTTTTGCGAAAGAAGTATCCTTGCCTACTACAATGAGCTTCAGCAAAGCCCACAGACATCACAGGGTCTCAGTCAGCAACACAGATCGTAGATGCTAACATGGCCTCCTACAGGAGCATAAACCATCCATATCCACATGGGCCACAGGCATCAATATGACCTCGGACTGCAGCATGGACAATTGACACCTAAATGTCCTCTGGTGGCAGCATGGAGAGTGGAAGTCTTTCCAGGAAGCCCAGTCCAGAAGACGAACTAATTTCCATTTTGGACATCCTGACATTGCCCAGAGCCAGGGCAATTGTATTGCTGGGCCCGAAGTTTGGGAGCAGAGCTTGCACAAGCTCCTGCTGTCCCTATTTAACAGCAACATGCTCTCAGACCTCTGCAGCAGCATTCTCACACAGATCCCCAGGTGGTTGTTGTTGTTGTTGCTGCTGCTGCTGCTGCTGCTGCTGCTGCTGCTGCTGTTGCTGCTGCTTCTGCTGCTGCTGTTGCTGTTGTTTGGTTGGTTTTTGGTTTTGTTTGTTTGTTTGCTTTTTGTTTGTTCAACAGCTTTACATGCAAATACTGCAATGAATCATAGTCTGGTTCAAGATTGCGGTTTCTGAAGCACCATAAATACTGGATTATCATTGAAATTCATCTCGGATATCCTGTTGTTGCCCAGAGTCCTGGTGATATTGTGGCTAGACAGGGCATCTGGAGGCAGAACCCACACAAGCTCCAAGCTGCTACACATCTCCCTGACCTTGGTGCCAGCTACTCTGAGGCTCACTAGGTAAAGCAAATTTGCTTGCACCCAGTGGCCAGCACCATAACCCTGTGCTCTCCCAGTCCCAGAAGGGAAAGCAGCTCCGGCTGGAGTGAGTCCCTGTGGGGGAAGGGAGAGTGAGTGGGGGAGGGGAAAAACACAGGATGAAGGTCTGGCCCTGTTCAATGAGAACGTGTTCATCGGCTATGGCTTGGGGGCACAGGGTGGGGCACCCATATCACTCCCATTTCCTTCCCTGCCCACCAGTGGCTCTGCTCTGCCATCTTTCCAATTTCGTGAATTTCCTGAGTCCACTTTTTAAAAGCATCTTCTCAGAGGACCTACTTTTGTTGTTGTTGTTGTTGTTATTGCTCTGAAGGTACTGTGGGTAGTGCAGAATCCCCCATGGGTCTCTCAGGCTCCTTGGAGTTGCTCCTCCGACCCTAGGGTGCCTGTGACCACCCCCATCTAATCTTGTGTCCACTTATTCTGACATGGAGAATAAAATTATCTGCTTTGAATTTGTTAAATAAAAAAGAAGGAACCAAAGGACAAACAAGCAGGTAGCAACCTGTGTGGAAAGCACGACAGGGGAGAAGCTTGAGTGAGGGTGGAAATTGAAAACCCACCCAGGCACTGTGGATGTTTCCTGGGCTCACAGCCCTGTAGTTATGGAACAATGAAGACTGCTGAAGGCAACGACTGAGCTCATTCACACATTTGGGCAATTGTGGGGAGATGATCAGCAATGAGAAAAGAGTGAAAAATAACCTTTTTTGTTTCACTCCATTCTGTTAGTCAATAAAGAATTACTGAGCTTTTTTACATGCCAGAAACTGGAGGAAAACATAATACAAAGACAAGCCCACAGTTTTGCAAGAATAAGTCAGTAAATAAAAAATAATGCATTCTTAAAGTAAAGTAAGATAATGGTCAGCCCTGATGCTGTACTTGTCATGATTATAACACTACATTTCGGGTGTTGTCAAGAAAGGATATAAAAGGTTATTACTACCACCCTGTATTCCACATAACTCATCAGTCCCCAAATCATACATTGCTACTGAGTCTAAAACCACCAGGCTTGAACTTATTCTTAAAAATTAGTTAAATGACAATATATAAAAACATTGAACAAATTCTTATAATCCATACTCAGTGTAATTATGTTTTTGCCAACTTTTATTTGTTTATTTAAATACAATTTTGTTAAAAGACAAAATGAATAAAACCAGGTGAAAGTAAGATATATTAAGGTGCAATGTTGAAAAGAGATCTTTCTTGGGAAATCTGATATAGAACACTGGAAATACCTCACAGACACACAGAAGAGCTCTGAATATCAGGATTGAGCTGCTACTAATTCTCCCTAGAGAGTCATATTGTTCACCCTGAAATCCTATTTATTTGCCAACTGCCTAGGTCCACTCATCCAGAAAGGTTTTTATTCACTCTAACATCCCTTCCCTTGATTGTGAATGGCCAGCACTTCACCATAATCTTACTAATCATTGCCACAGTAACTGGGACATACTCATGCCCAACGATTAATAAGAGTTCACACTTGGGGTACAGAATAGGAGTTATCTTCTGCCAAGTCATCCGCATTATTCTTCCAACCAATACAACAATATAAGAGACTATTTTGTCAAACCCAGTGTGAAATTAGCCTGACTGTATTTTGTGGGCCTTATGTCTTAGATATCATTCTTTGTGACTGGCTATTATTTTAGGAAGGTGCACCATTTAAAAGTACTGGATTTGCTTTATAAAATCTAAATATATGTTTAAAATTGAGTTACAAGATGATGGAAAGTATTTGCTTAGCTCTCCCACTTGACATATTGTTAAGGTCAAAAGCAGAATAAATAAGAACATTTACATAACATATCTGTAAATTATGAGGAAAATTAGTCATCTAAGGAAATATATTTATCATCTTGAGGAGCAGGAACTGTGAATCTCTCTCTCAAGAAACGGATATACAGTAACAGTTACAGATTTGTAAATTATAATAACTGGAAGGGATTAATCTATGCCACAGAAAGTGATGCAAGGAAGGTGGAGATCCTGTGGTGAATGCAGAAACCTAGGAAGAATTAGTTGCTAGCATGTCCTAAGTGTGTAAACTCTGTAAAGCTCTATGCCAGGGCTGATCATATATTAACTACCGCACTTCTCATAGAAAACCAGTGTAACGAGTATTACAATAATATGCAGTTTCAACAGAGAGTTTAGCTACCTGATTCAAAGTCACTCACCTTGTCTGAATTCAAGTGGAGCCCTGTCTACAATCACTGTTTATCCTAATAACATCCTCACTTCCTGCTCCGTTGAGTACACAAGACAAAGGTAGAAGATCAAAAACAAGCATGAAAAATGGAATTTCATAAATATGAAGCCACACCTGAACAAATGAGTATAATATGTAGAACTGTACAGTAGACTAGCCCACTGTAGCGTGTAGTTATAAAAAACAATCCCCGCTACGTCAGGTTATGCTCTGGCACTAGCCGCGGGCACGTTCCAGCCTGTAATCTGCTGCGGTTACCTCCACCCTGGAGCACGGTCCTAGCCCAATCTTCCCATTCCAAAGCCTGGCCGAATTCTGTCCGGCTAATTTCCCTCTGCCTCACCTCTGTCGCTGCAAATGGAAACCACCTGACAAAATGAGTTTAGAATCAACAGATATCACAACCACTGGGCTCAGAATCTATCATCCTAAACTCATTAACTATTCTGTTAGAAATCTTCCAGTGGCGGAATCCGCTACCAGGTCTAACCATTCCTGGTCCACATCTTGCTTCCTTTCGCTCCTGTCTGCAGTATAAAAAAAGACCATTCCTCTCTCTGGTGTCCCCTCTTCCTCTCTAGGACCCGGAAGACCCACCTCCTCCTTTTCGCCCAGTGGTTAGCTTCTTGTCTTTATTTATCCAATCGACTAATTAGGGGAAAATTCTGCTACAACCCACAAACATGTTATCATGAATCCTTCAGCAAGTATGTTTCAGACTCTAGTCACCCATGATCCAAAGTTAGATTTTTAAAGAATTTTAAAGTCACAGAACCATTCTTAAAAGGTGGTTTATAGAAGCTGGTAATTCCAGTATTTGGGGGTTGAGGCAGGATTATAGATTCACGATGGCTACAGAGTGAGTGTCTCAAAGGTGCGTCAACAACTTTATAGGAAGTAGATTATTACAAAGAGACAAACTCTTCACCAATATATATGTGTTTTTCTACTACACTGTTTTTTATTGTTGGTGGTTTTTGTTGTTGTTGTTTTACTTGTTTTGTTTTGTTTTTTACTAGAAATGGGAATTAGGGGTTTTTGTTTGCTTTTTTCACATTTAATTTTTTTCTCCTGTTGTAAATTTCCACCTTAGTAATTTCTTTTAGCTTACCTTGTTATTTTTTCCTGTGTTTGAATTGCATAATTGTATTCTTTGTAGGAAAATGTTAACCAGTATAACCCTGTTAATCATTACTTACTAAATTCTGTCTAAAACTACAACATGTTCAGAGAAATCAACTTTATCATTGTGTTTCAAAATCTTCATTTTACCTACCCTTAGGTATAACTGCACAAAAAACAGGTTACTATATAGAGTAGTAACCATGATGTTTGTAATAATGAATTACAGGAATCTTCTTGTCTGATAAGGAATAATTTTTTTTTTCTGAATGGTCAGTGTCCCAAAGGATGACTTTGAAGAGCTACAAGGCCTCATATGTCTTTCTTCTTCATGGATAGGGTATAAGTTCTTAAAGTGGATATAACGACCCTATTTGATATTGTTCTAATTCTTCTCAAATGTTGACATTCCAGTTGTAGTATTTAATTTATAAGTTATTATCAATTATTATGATTATTCCTTCTAGATTTAAAAAATTTGGTAGTGAGAGTCATTTTAGTTATCTGTTCATCATCATGCTTAGTGTTTTGCCTACCATGGAGTTCACTGTAAAGAACTTTTGCTCTTCATAATATTATTATTAATTATTTTGAAAATTTCACTACATGAACCTTGATTCCCACTCACTTCCCAGTCCTCTCATCTACTCCCACTGTAGTTACCTCTCCCCCAGAAAGAAGTAGAAGGATGAGGAAGAGGAAGAAGAAGAGGAGGAGGAGGAGGAGGAGGAGGAGGAGGAGGAGGAAGAAGACAAAAGAAAATACATCTCTAGAGCATGGTCAAACTCTAGGTAGCTAGATCCTTAAAACTGAGGTTTCCCTCACCTGCACTCCTCAGAAGCCATCAGTTGTGGAGAGCTACACTTTAGCATCCTCAACACAATCTTTAAGATTTCTCTTCAATTGCTTTTTCTCTAGGCTGCCACTTTTTTGGAATCATCATAAAGATTGGCACAGAAGTCCTTCTTTGTCAACTGCAATTCTGTAGTCATGAGTATCATGGCAAAAGTAGCTTCCTTGCCCTTTACAGTCCGCAGGAGCATAATCATAAACTTCCACATGGTTCCTGGTGACAGTATGGATCTCAGACACCCATATGGTCTCCAGTACATGCTACACACATCATCATAGCCTGCAGCGGCAATAGAGACCACAGATATCAATAGAGCTGTATGCCACAGCATTGGCATAGACACCATCATAGTTCTCAGTAGCAACACAGGCCAAAAACATTAACATGGCCTCAGGTGACAGCACAAACCACTCATATCAACATGGCTTCAGGCAGTAGCATAGTCCACAGACATCTTCATGGCCTTCTATGGCAACATGGGCTACAGGCATCAACCTAGCCTCAGGCTGCAGTAGAACCAAGAACCCAGACATGGCCCTCTGCAACAGCACGAACCATGGGTATCATCCCTCAAGAACTCTTCAATGGATAATGGAGTAGAAGAATAACTATTAGGCTAATGTGTTTATGACATTCAACAATAGCATAATAATATGATATAAAATATAAAATTCTATTAATAAAAGTTTAAATTTTCCTGATCTGGTAAGATGAATGTGGATTATTTTTTTCATAATTAGACAAATAAAACTGGCATAGTCTAAAATAGCCAAAAAATTTCTCATTATTTAAAAGAAAATAAAATGTTCTGTGATTACAGAAGAATAGTACTTGATGCTTTTCTTTTCACCCCTCCCCAACCAGAGCAAAAATAATTAAATGTACAGATGAGATGAGTAAATGACAAAGTAATAGATGATAAATAAATGACTGGAGATCTATAATTAAAAGTAAACACACACACACACACACACACACACACACATATATATGTATATGTACATATACATATATGTATATATACATATATGTATCTCTTTTTCTGTATTTAGTAATTTAGAAAAATGGCTATGAAACATTTCAAGATATTTTGATCATCAAGTTAACATTTGCAAATGCATATTTCATTTGAAAATATTTGCAAACATCACCCTTTTATTTTATACTCCAATTAACTTGGAGTGTAGAAATATTTTCACAGGGTAGAAATTTTCTCACTACTTTTGTAAAAGAAATTTTAATTGTGGTTTAGTGACTAAGTCACACTTCAGGCAATTTTACACCTATCTTGCAACTGAAGGGTTTATTGAAAACATTTCCTTTATAAAGTGTCAGAAATGACTAGATTAAATTATTAATATACTTCATCTACATAAGAAATTATAGAAGTCAAGATTTTTAAGATTTATTTTGTTTAAGTGTATATGTGTACACATATGTGTGTCACATGTGTGCAGGTGCCTGTGGGAGCAAGAAAAGAGTGTCAGATGTCCTGAAGCTAAGTTACCGGAAGTTGTGATCTGTCCTATTTGGGTTCTGGGAATAAAACTCAAATCCTCTAATGGAGCAGTCACTGTTCTTAACCGCTGAGCCATCTCTCCGACCCAATAATCTAACATCTTGTTGCTAAATCAGAATTGCTCAATGAATTGATAAAATAAAATAGTGCAAAATGAAAATAGAAGTACTGGACCAATTCTAGATTCACTATCAAGGCAGGGATCTTGGAATTCATATTCTAAGAGGAAAAGCAGTTGATTCCTAAGTATATTTGATCTACAATAACTAAACTGGCCAAAGAATGTTTGCCTTTAACATCAGAAGCAGAAAAGGCACTAGCTGTACTAGAGACAGAAGAGATGTATTTGTCAGAATTTAAGATTTACGTTGGAAACTTAAGCTCAGGCTCCTGGTACAAATTTAGAATATTCCATTTTACCTTGGGAAACAACTCATGTCTTAACACAAATTTTGGAATCAAAACTCAGTAGTAAGTGAAACTTTGGGCATATATATTCACAATATAGAGAATACACGATAAAGAGATGAGAACTAAGGTCAAAATCAGACATGAAGAAGAAAAGATAACTAAATCAATGAAAGGGTAGATCCTCAACACCAAGGTTCTTTTCTGAGAACTCGTACAAGTCAACTAAAGATATACTTTCACTGTGATTTGTAAGTACAGAATAACTTCAAATTAGATTTTATTATCTGAAAGCAATGCAGACAACATACAAAAACAACTTCAAAGTTGTTTGATATTCTGCTTCCTCATCAGAGTTTAAAACTAGAAATACGTGAAACATAATAAAATTTGAATACCAGATAAGTAATTATTACTATTCCAACTGTTACTATACTACTGACATGCTCCAAATTTTGTATAGACCATACTTTACTAGAAAACAGTGGATTATTTGAAGTTCACATTTAATTGGATAGGCTGTATTATATCTGGTTGCCCATTTATGAATCTTGTTCAACTTTAACCCTCAGACTGGACATACATGAATTTTGGATTAAATAATCAACCCTGTTAGCAAGTCTTATAAGAATTTAATAGAGAAGTTAATTGATAAGATGATTAATTAACTGACCAAAGACCTCATAAACTTCCTCAACTACAAAGAAATTTTTTTTTCATTACTATTGGCTAATATATGACAAAATATATAAAATTATTCATATTCTCTTTTATATTCTAGTTGTAAATGTAAATTTTCTTTCTGAAAATACATAAAAAAAAAACAAAAAAACAGATGTTAGGGCCACTTGGCAGCAAGTGCCATTTCCAAGTCACCAGGCTTGAATAAACTATCTAGCTGAGTCAGCACACATTCCGTTTTCTTCTCATTACACTAGGGCCCCATGTGTATTCCTCTGGAATATGCACATTCTTTGGAAGAAGATGACCTTTCCCAATGTAGAATGACTGTTCTTTGGTCAAGGGTATAGAAGGAGTTGCTCAACCCCACTAGAACCTCCAAACAATCTCTTGAAATCCATTTGCAGGAGAAAGTGGGTAATTGAGGCTCCAGACACAGACAAACGAGATGTTACATCAAGCCATTTGGCTTTCTTGGATGAATGAAAAGAAAGAAGAAAGGGAAGGAGGGAGAGATGGAGGAAGCAAGAGAAGCAGGAGTCAAAAAGAAGGAAGGGAATGAGGGAAGCAGGAGGAAAAAAGTCAAGAAGTAAAGTAGGTTGGAGATACTATCTTTCAGTCAGAAGACAGGCATTCATCAGAGACCTAAGTCAGGTTACAATGGAAAAGGAATGGGTGCTTTATCAAAGAATTTGCCTGAACTTGCCAAGAAGGAATTTCCAGACTAGCTTATCAAGGCTTCTACATGAATTATCATAAATGACAGGAGTGCACATAAGACAGAAACTCATTTTCATCTCCTAATATTTCAGGTTTAGGCTTTACATTTAGTATCTAATTTCAAATCTAACTAGATATTACTCTAAGCTGAACTAAGTAGAATGGAATTGGTACGTACTCAGCCCAGTATTAGCCCCTTCAATAAAGCAGTGTGTGGCCTATGCACCATGCAGATGCCATTAAATGTTGAGGATGGATGTCATCCCTCCCAAAGGACAGATTCAACAAAAACTGCTTAGATAAGAGTTCCATCTATTCTCAGGCATACTCCCTAACCAGCCCTCCATTCCCAAGCATCAGCTCAAGGCAACTCAGTTCTCAGTTTCTACAGCCCCCCTTCATGGAATTGAACCATACAAGGCAGAGCCTATTTTCTCCCACAAATTTGGTTACCTTAGCTCTTCCAGATATAGATCCAGATATTGTCCTTTCATAAATGTTCTGAAAGCTAGCCTCTTTCAGAGTATGTATTCTTGTAGATCCAACCTCTGACAATGTGACCTGCAAAACAGGACAATAAGGGCACACTGTGGAGTCAGGTGAGCTAAACAAAAGAACAAAGTGCACAAACAAAATTTAAATATCTTATTGTTTGCACTCATATTCAAGATACCATATACCGGGAGGCTATAGCTGCTATTGTTTGGGTTTAGAATGTACCGTAGTTCATGTCTTGAAGGTCTGATTTCACCATGTGGTGCTATTTGGGACTGGTTGAACCTTTAGAGATGGGCCTAATTGTAAGAATTTTGATTATTAGGACTGTTCTCTTAAAAGAAGTCATTAATTCTGTGCCTTTTTTTGTTCATACTTTGTTCCTTAGCAATTTAGATGTAACTTAGGCCTCCTCTGGCACACACTCTTGTTACAGTGTAAAAGACCAAGAGAAACAAGATCAAGTGACCATAGACTAAAATTACTAATGTACTTTTTTCTTCATTAATTTGTTGCTTAAGGTATATCATTACAGTAATAAAAATCTCAGAATACTAGAAAAGTACCTTATAGTAGGATTTTACAGGTATATATAAAAATGTTTAATAAATAGGTATGCTTAATTGAAAACTTCACTTAAATCAGACATATAGTCAAGTTATTGATAGTTTCCTAAACTGTATATAGTTTCTTACATTAGCCATCTCTTCTCATTTTGAGAACTTACTTTACAATACTTTAGTCTTTGATATGATTATAGAAATAAATGTTTATTTAATCTTTCCCCTAAGGTCTCTTACTTAATATTTAGGTTTTAATTATATAGCGACACTACAAAAAAAAATTGAAAAGGGCTTTAAAAGATTCTAATTATGAGGCCATGCAGTAGAAGCAAGAGGCAATTTAGAGAAAGTGTTCACATTTCTGTTTCTGTACGAGAAGTAGAACTATTTGGTCTGACTTTCCCATTCCTGGTGTATATCAAGAATAAATGATGTAAGAGTACAAAAGAGACACCTGCACACACATCTGCATGCTCTACTGTTACAAAGTACAGCTGTAGGTAGCCATCAGTGAGTGAATGGACAAACATTTACATCTATCTCTGTCTCTATATAGACATAGATAATAGATAGATGATAGATAGATAGATGATAGATAGATAGATAGATAGATAGATGATAGATAGATAGATAGATAGATAGATAGATAGATAGATAGATAGATAGATAGACAGACATACACAATGAATATTATTCAGCCATAAAGAGGAATGGCACTCTTTAATTTATAGAAAAATAAGTGAGCACTGGAGCTTTTCATGTTAATAAAAATAAGCTAGACACATAATGACAATTATCAGGTTTTCTCTCATATGTGGAAACTTAAGAAAAGAAGAAGAAAAACATGCAAGTGGAGGAGATCCTATAGGATACTGAGACGAGGGAGCAAGGAAAGGGCTGGACAGTAGAAAGAGAAATGACAATGTGTGGGGGAGGGTGAAAATAGCAAGTCAAGTCCATTATTTTGTTCACTAATACCAATTAGTATTTCATATGTCAATTATAGTAAGTATGGCCGGGCAGTGGTGGCAGACACCTTTAATCCCAGCACTTGGGAGGCAGAGGCAGGCGGATTTCTGAGTTCGAGGCCAGCCTGGTCTACAGCGTGAGTTCAGGACAGCCCAGGGCTACACAGAGAAACCGTGTCTCGAAAAACCAAAAAAAAAAAAAAAAAAAAAAAAAAAAAAAAAAAAAAAAAAAAAAAATTGTATGTACTAGCGCTTTTAGTGAATGATTTAAATTTTCAAATATTTCTCCTTGTCACGTGGCTTTCTGAACACAGTGTTTTCTAGAAGTATAATACAATACATCTATTCTCTGAAGAAAATTGTGAGAGGCCCTGCAGTCTTACACCTAAAATGGGGATAGTTCCATCCTCTTCATATTGTGCTAGTGGATGAGGTCACAGTTCTATCCTGTCTGTGTTGTGGCATCTGATACAGTGTCCTTGTGTCTCTAGGAGCCTCTGTGAGGACCTGCAGGCACTGATCTGGTGTCTACTCATTCCACCGCTTCCTTAACCGATTTTCTAACCACTCTGGATTTCCTTGCATACTTTTTATTACCTATGAAGATTAAAATTCACTTTATCCAATATGCCTACAATGCTATTTCACACACACTTATAAATAAATAGAAAAATACACATACATTTACATGTTTTATACATTCCAAATTATTACACAATAATTTGTAATATTATGTAATATTGAGTATCGCTTAGCCATTAAAAGAAAGAAATCATGAAAAATACAGAGAGTTAAATGGATGAAACTAGAAAAATATCATCTTATGTGAGGGAACCCAGATTCAGAAAAGCAAATAATGTAAGCATCTGTTTATATGTGAATGCTAGCAGTTAACTCAATGATAACTCAGTTACAATCCATAGAACTGCAGAGATTAGGTAAAGAGTAAGAGACTTGAGCATAGGTACAGATAGATCTCACTAGGAAAGGCAGTAAGAATAGATAGTTATGGGTGGATTCAGAGGGCTGGAATGGAAGGATCAAGAGTGGAGGGGAGGGGGAAGATGGGTATAACAGAGGGGTACAGAAAAAAACAGCTAAAATTAAGAATCTAATATAGTGGAAATTTCCTAAAACATATATACATATGAAAGTGATCTAAGTGCAATGTCAAATAATGAGAGAGACAGAGCCCTAACTGGTTGTTTCTTGTCACCAAGTGAGTCTTCTACTGCTGGGATTGTGTCACATTTATTTTATTTGTTTTGCAAATGGTTCCCATGAGAAAACCCAGACAACCCAGACTGTTGTCAAGACTATAGTTGGCTTTTCACAAACTAACAGCGAGGTCCAGTTGCTGAAAACAATACATACACAATTCACAGAACACAGAGAAGTTGCGCTGGTACATGGAGTCTTTACCCTACATGCTAACATCTTGGTACAGAAGCAACATACACTAAGAAAGGAAAAATGTAAACACCAAGCCAGCCATAAGCCCTTTTGCTACAGTCATGTACTGCCTCAAGATATACTAGTGCTATGGTGGCAGAAAGCTTGTGGGAATAACCAAGCACTATCTGACATGAAAGAAAGACCACACTATGAGATAGAACCCATACCCAACATTGCTTGGGTGACCAGGACCTGAAATTAGATAAGCTAGGGACATAGGGTAAAACCAAATATCACTGTTCTTCAAACAAAACAAACGAACAAACAGGAAAATTATTCCTAACATCATTCTGCTATACTCATAAATCAGTGCTTTGCTCGGCTATCAATTTCTTCCCCTTGGAGCTCAGGGAAACCTGTGTAAGGGCAGGCTAAAAAGCATAAGAGAGAGGGAATGGAGAACACCAAGAAAACACGGCCCTTCAAGTCAACAAGAATGATGTACAAATAAACTCACAGAGACTAAGCATGTTCAGAGTCTACACGGATTTATACTAGATAGACCCCTAGAGCTGAAAGAAGTGGACATATGCTCCAATCCTTAACCCTGAAGCAATCTCAAACTGATATCCCCTTGCAAATGAAAGTGTAGTTTCCTCCAAGTGGGTATCCTAAGCAAACATACAGGCTGCACATGCAGCTTAGAAGTCCACCAGGAAATGGGCTGAGTGGCATCGCTGGAGATTCCTTGTCTCATGGTGTCAGGTTAGGACTTTTATTTTTAATCTAAGTTTTAGTTTAATTTTACTTATGTATTTTCTCTTTTCACCTTTAACCTACAGGTCCTCTGCATGTATATTACAGCTTTCAGCTTAATGTTTTTATCGGATTTCTAAGTATGAAAAACTAGTGGGCCTCTGTTTCATGAGCCTTCTTAAAGGCTCCTTTCCTTCTGTTTTTGTCCTAATATGATGTTTTTTATTGTCTCTTTTTATTTTATTAGTATGCAATAGAAGCCTCTGTTTTTTAAAAAATGAGATGCAGAAAGGGAGTGAATCTGGATGAGATGGATGTGGAGAAGCTGAGAGGAGTAAAGGGAGGGAAACTTGTAATCAGGATACATTATGTGAGAAAAATCTATATAGTCTTAGAAATTATCTTTTTATCAAGTCATTAAATTTTAGGCTTATTTTATTAATGCAGAAATACTAAGAAGTATTATCATAGAATTCTTTTTATTTGAAATGTTAGGTCAGAGAAAGGCAATGTATGTTAATGAATAATATTATGAACTTTGGATCAAATGAACTAGATTTAATACACAGCCCTGAATGTATGATAGACATGACCCTAGAAATGATATACTGTCTTTCTACATTTTTATTTCCTCATTTTAGTTTTTTTCTGTTTTAAATGAGACCCATATGTATCTCAAACTTGCTGTATGGCCAATGATAATCTTCTGCTTCTGATGCTTTTTGCTCTTCTCCCAGTGTAGGGATTGTAAGCATGCATGCCCTTCCCTACTTATGAAGGGCTGGGGATGAAACACAGAATTTCATACACGCCAAGTAGTCACAGTACCAACAGAGCGACAGCCCCGGCCCTGTTTTATATTTTTTAAGTTTAGCAACAATAACTTTCTTTACTTTCTCAATGGTAGTTGAAGACTGAATCATTGTAAAGGTTGGCCCATGATAATCACAGTAAGAAAATTCATTTTATTACTTTATTTCCTAAAGAACAATGATGGGATATTCAACAACCTTTTGATAGTTGTATCACATATTTTAAAATAATGTTTTAAATTATTCTTTGAGAGTTTCATACAGTAAATTTTGATTATACTCATTTCCCCCATCATTTCTCCACAACTCTTCCCTTCCTCCATACTGACCCAACTTCCTACTTTCTCAGACTCTTAAAAAAAAGTCCATGGAGTTGTCTTTATGTTGGCTGACTCATACTGAGCATAGCACATACCACAACTGAGTTTATTCACAAGTATTTTATAATATTCATTAGATATAAGCAAGTATTATACCTCTGTAATTATTACTGATAGTGAAACTGTTTATTCTGTATATTGATTTGACACCCTTCTGCTTTGTCTAATTCTTCTGAAAATGTGAGATAATTTTGTCTAAGCCATAGGGGCTATTTGTGTGGTATAACTTGGGAAATGGGTTAGAGGAAGGAAAGATGGCAGAAGAGAGAGAGGAATAGAGAAAAGATAAATTGAGCATGTCTTTGTCTATATGCTTATTTTTAGCATCAAAAGCTATGATGAATAAAATTAAGAATAATGTTTATGTCACATCTCTGACTTTAAATTTTTTATTGGATATTTTATTTGCATTTCAGATGTTACTCCCTTTCCCCATTTCCTCCCCACCCAGAAACCGCCATTCCATTCCCCCTCCTCATGCTTATATGAAGATGCGCCACCACCCACCTACCCACTCCCACCTCCCCACCCTCGAATTCCCCAACACTGGGGCATCCAGCCTTCAAGGGACCAAGGCTCTCCTCTCCCACCTATGTCTGACAAGGTCATCTTCCCCTACATATACAGCTGGAGTCATGGGTCCCTCCCTGTGTGCTCCCAGGCTGGTGGTTTAGACTCTGGGAGCTCTGGTTGGTTGGAATTGTTACTTTTCATGGGGCCACAAACCCTTTGAGCTCCTTTAGTCTTCTCTCTAATTCCTCTATTAAAACCCTACTGATCAGTTCAATGTTTGGCTATAAACATCCACCTCTGTATATGATAGAGGGCTAATATTCAATATATACAAAGAATTCAAGAAATTAGACTCCAGACAACCAAAAAAATGGTTAAAATTCAACCTATTAAAAATGGGGTACAGAGTTAAACAAAGAATTCTCAACTAAGGACACTCAAATGACCAAGAAGCACCTAAAGAAATGTTTAACATCCTTAGTCATCAGGGAAATGCAAATCAAAACAACCCTGAGATTCCACCTCACACAAGTCAGAATGACTAAGATCAAAAACTCAGGTGATAGTAGATGCTGGCAAAGATGTGAAGAAAGAGGAGCAATCCTCCATTGTTGGTGGGATTGCAAAATGGTGCAACCACTATGGAAATCAGTCTGGCAGTTCCTCAGAAAATTAGACATAGCATTACCTGAGGACCCAGCTATACCACTCCTGGGCATATACCCAGAAGATGCTTCAACATATCACAAGGACATATGCTCCACTATGTTCACAACAGCCTTATTTATAATAGCCAGAAGCTGGAAAGAACCCAGATATCCTTCTACAAAGGACTAGATACAAAAAATGTGGTACATTTACACAATGGAGTATTACTCAGTGATTAAAAACAATGAATTTGTGGAATTTTTAGGAAAATGGATGGAACTAGAAAATATCCTGAGTGAGTTAACACAATCACAAAAGAACACACATGGTACGCACTCACTGATAATTGGATATTAGCCCAGAAGCTCACAATACCCATGATACAACTCACAGACCACATGAAGCTCATGAAAGAAGGAAGACCAAAGTGTGGGTGCTTTGGTCCTTCTTAGAAGGAGAAACAAAATACTCAAGGGAACAAATGTGGAGACAAAGTGTGGGACGGAAACTGAAGAAGGGGACATCCAGAGACCATTCCACCTTGGTATCCATCCCTTGTGCAGTCACCAAAGGTAGATGCTGATGTGGATGTCAGGAAGGGCATCCTGAGAGGAGCCTGATGTAGCTGTCTCCTTAGAGGTCTGCCAGAGCCTGGCATATACAGAGGTGGATGCTCACAGCTGACTTTAAATTTTTAAATGATGTTTATGAAAAGAATTTTAATAGAGTATGTTTATTAGCTTAGAAATAAAACTTTTATATATTTTATGATGAATGGTTTCTTTTCTTAAACACCTGTAATTTATGTCATTTATGGCTATGTAATTTTCATTTTAATTTTTTATTGTAAATAATATTATTTTTGTTAAATGAATTTCTGACTTAAACCCCATTTGGTCACAGTATTCTGGTGCTCTGGTAAATGCTGCTTAGCCCATTTCACTTAGAATTTTCTCTATCATTTTTATTAGTCAGATTCAGCTAAAGCTGTTGTTTCTCAATCACCTTCACAATTTTATGCTAAATTTTATTCCATAAAGCACTGAAAGTTATTTTTAAACAGTGACTTTGGCTTTTGAGTCAGAGTGTTTCTACAGGGTCTTTCTGGCTGTCTACTGTGTCTACTGTTTACTATGTAGACCAGACTGCCCTAGAACTCACAGAGATCTACCTGTATCTGCCTCCTCAGTGTGGTGATTAAGAGTGTGTACCATGACTCCCAGCAACACTGAAAATTCTTATGTATTCTCAGCCCGACTGAGTTAAGGCATCTGATAAAGTCTGAAGAGTGATTTAACTCATAAGAAACATGCATAGTACTGGGTTATGGAGAAATAGTTATAAGCACCTCCTCTTTTATAGCTCAAGTCTCTTTTCTTTTAATCCAAAACAGATTTATTATCATTTATGATTTGTCTGTTGGATGAACTCTTCAGTCAAAGCAAACAACATTCCCAGCTCACCTGAGCAAGGTGTAGAGAACTTGGATCCTCCAGGTTTTTGACCATTGCTTAAAATGAAAACTTCATATAAGCTTGCCTGGATCGTCTTACAGATTCTGTAAAAGAAGTATAAACAGTTTCAAATCATGCTCAAGATGCCATCAGTGATCATTCATCAGAAAAAATAAATAAGTGTGTAAATAAAACCTAATGTTTTATCAATTCCCATATGCTGCACAAGATACATAATGTGTTTAAGTCTGGGGATAATTAATGTCAGTTTTTAACACAACCGTATTTACACCTTCGTGAATTCTTTTAATCATTCTTGCATATTACAAATGATGTGTGTTTCCTTGGTTACACGACAGAGAATAAATATGACCTTCAATGAAAATTTAATTAAGGAGCATAGTTCATAGGACTCATAGTACTTAGGTTATATCAATTCATTTAACACCTAGAAGAACTTAAACCATGACACCTAGCCCATGATACTTCCTTCCTAGGGTGTAGGTCCTATAGGTCACCCACTCTCTCATTGACCATGCAGAACACTCCATTGTATGATATCAGGGAAAGCTGGAGATAAATCTCAATGTCCCCAGGTTTACTATCAGGAATGTCCTCATATTAATAATATTATTCAAGGAATTGTGGATTTTACAATATATAATAAATGCAAACTGTTATATCAGAATTTAACATGTGGAATTAGTGGATGATGTGTTTAAGATATGAACTTCAGAAATTATTCCACAATAGATAAATTATGCTTTGAAAATTGTACTTAAATTCATATTCATATTCAGTTCATATTCTAAACAATGCTGGTTTGTCTTTCTTACTAAGTACTTTCTCATGTGTGTGACCCAGAGAAAGCATAGAGCAGTACTGCAAAGCCATAGCCTGCAGCCTTCCTACCTCTCATCCCACATGTTCTTATTTCAACCAGAGAATGTGCATCATTCTTAATTCATTTCTTTTCCATGTCTTTCATGACCTATTCTCGTGTCTATTTTACTTCTCATATGCTTATTCTACCTATAAACCTACACCACATCCAGTGCTCTCTCTAGTCCATATTTCCGTGATCTTTTATATGGAAAAAGTATTTGTTACTACTCTATAAATTCTGTATTGTTCTAGGTTGAGTAACTTTTATGACCCTTGATTACCTCTAGCCTCACTTCCCATGTACTCTTCCCTTTAATCTTTAACTCTGCAAACAGTAGATGGTCTTTTCTATTTCTCTGAGTACAGCAATACCCATACTGCCCTATGAACTTTAAACATGGCTCTTTTCAGACATGTTTATTACTTTAGCATGATCTCAACTACATAATTCTTATTGCCACAGTTGGTTGTTATATATTTCATTTTTATAGCCTTTAATCAAAAATCGTATCTATTGACTGCAATCTTTTTGAAGTTAGGAAACAAATGTTGGTTTTCTCAACTGCTAACCTATATATCGGATTTTTATAAACATAGAATATAAACCATAACCATAAATCATATATAATGGTTTGCTTATCAAAGCTTGTGAAACCTCTTTTAGCACAGAGAAAAAAATTGTTTGTCACATTTTTTAAAATGATAACATATGAAAAAGTTTTGAAATTCTTGCAAGGGACATACTGTTCAGGAAAGAAGGAAAAGCAAGGAAAGGAATAAAGAAAGAAGAAAAATGAAAGGAAGAAATGAAAGAGAAAGGGTGGCAAGTCAAAGAGGAAGATGATGAAAAGGAGGATGGAAGGAAGAAAAAGAAGTCATTGCTTATTTGAAAATCAAATGTAACCAAACATGCTACACTTTATACAAAAAGTCAATCAATATTCAAGTCAACACTTACAAAGTGGTACTTACTTCATCAATAAATACTAAGTAAATGAATGTAGTAATTTTTTTGTCTTTTATATTCATAATGAGCATTCTTTTAAAATTAAGGTATATCAAATAAAGAATATTTTCAAGTATAACTAAGAAGGACTGTAAAAATTGAACAAACTTTCTAGTATTTGGAGTCAAAATAATGACAATCAAAGCTACTAAATCTGGTTATAAATGTGCCTTTAATAGTGACCCCAGGGTGAACCTTGATCACTTCAGTATTTATAGTGCATTTACCTGATTTCAAACTGACTCAGCAAGTCAGCAAATCGAAGTGTCCTTTTTTGTTGCAAAACGAAACGAGTGATTTCTCATGCAGGGTCATTTGGTGAGCACCGAATATCAGTGAAAGGATATGATTTTCTTTGATTGTTAAATAAATTAGACTAAGAAACTCCTGGGAGATGCTTTTGTGTGTGTGTTTACATCATCTGTAGCAGGATATTTCGCCCACTACATTTTACAATAAAGCTCGGTAATTTGGAAGGAGCTAAGGTGGGAGGAGCTAAGATTGGAGGGAGGAGAAGGAAAAGGAGGAGCTAGGAGGAGGAGGTAGCAACCATGGAGAACCGCACCTGGGTCAAGAAAAGTCCTGGGTAACGATTTATATCTTAATGTTAGGTACCGGGTAACAACTCTTATTGTGTGGGCATCTTGTTAATTGAGCATTACCAAATATATGTACCATCAGTGTCTTGTGGGTGCCAGGCCAGTGTTTCTGGCCGGCCTGAGCCGCAGTCGTTGCCGTGGAGCAGCAGCTCTTGGCCTTGTCTAGTTGGGAACATGGCGGGCCCCATAAGAACAAGCCAGATTGGATACCGCCATTTTAAATATTGTCCTCAACAATCATCAACTAAGGGGAGGCCTTCCCTGAATGTGGGTGGCAGCACATCGTAGATCGAATAAAAACTAATAAAAAATGAAAAAAGAAAGAAGCCAACTCGCAAAAATGTTCTGTCTCTGTCTCTCTCTTTTTATATGTGTGTGTATCTGTCTTTGTGTGTGTGTTGTCTCTGACTGCATGTGTTTGTTTCCTGTATTCTATGATGCCTGTTTCTTGCTTTTTCTCAGGAATTTGTCACAGCAATGCAGATCACAAATCAAACTCAACTTAGAAAATTCTATGTTTATAGTTAAAAGTTTTAGAAACATTCTACCTAGGTAGAAACACAGGTGTTTCTTTTCGTTTTTTCTTTTTTTTCTTTCTTTTTTCTTTTTGCTTTTTGCTTTTTGTCTTAGTACTTCCAACATTTTTCTCTCCGTTGTTTCTTGTAAGGGTCTGTGGTATTTATTTTTACAGTAATACAAGTACTTTTCTACTTGAATGACAGTAGCATGTCTCTGTAGTAACAACCTTCTCCCCTTATGAAAAGCAAAGCACACACACACACACACACACACACACACACACACACACACAGAGAGAGAGAGAGAGAGAGAGAGAGAGAGAGAGAGAGAGACAGAGAGAGAGAGTCCAAATATCCCTTGAAAAACATTCCCTACTTTTGAGAAGCACAACTTTAATTTTCCAGACAATGACTGATTATTAAATATTATTTACCACTTAATTACACATTATGACAATTATTGTGTTTTTCTACATGTTTGTTTTGTTGAAGTTAATGATTGTTTGCCTATGTTTGGTCACTTGGTTTCGTTTGTACATTCAATTGAAAACATTTTATTCTTAACAGTCACGTGGTGGAGAGAGGGACTATTGTCTTTGTTCTGAACTGATTGCTCTCTTGGTCTTATATACAGTTGTCATTTTGCTACTTTTTTCTCTACCGTTTTAAATTTTCCTTTGCCTCACTAATTTGATTAAGTCAACCTCTTGGATTTATGTATAATAACTTGAAATCTATAACAGTCATCAAAATAAATATATCTTGGTTAAAAAAAATAAATAAAACAACAGCCAAAAAAAAGAATGTCACTTGAGCCTAACTGCAGAGGCAAAAGGGCACAGCCAGAGCAGACAAAAAGACGACAGGTCCAAATTGCCTTTCTCTGATGGGAAAATAATTTCAGTTCAAAATTTTGAGCAAATTGATCATCCTGCTAATGAAGGCCCACTCCTGTGCTTCCTTTAATGTAATAAGCTTCAGGTCAACACAAGATCTCTTATTCTTTTAGAAGTACTTATTGCTGTCCAAACATTATGCTAAATGGGATTTTAAAATGACTTGGCTAGCTTGATTTTATTTTTTCAACTAAAAGCTAGTGGATGTCTTCCAATGCCCTTGACCATATAGAACTAACCAAGCTTTATATCTCATGAACTAAGATGAAGAAAACGTATAGACACAGTAGACCTTCTCGTGGCTTCAAGAATGGATGGAGATCCTATATTAAAAGTGGCATCTTTCACAAAAGAACAGACTCACACTTCTTCTAGTCTGGCAAAGTTACTGTTATATATGAGCTGATAAGAACAAAAGACAGTTATCACTTTGAAGCACCATGAATCAGAAGAACTTCCTTAAAGATGAAATTCCAGAACTTGTAATAATAATTGTTAACCGTGGGCACTTAGGTGAGTTCACTTAAACACCCTGATGTCCTGCTTTATTTCTTGAGGTAAGAAATAAAACCAGATCATGATAATATACACCCTAGCAATTACTTGCAGTTCTGCTGAAGACAAAGGGATAATAGAATGGAGAGGCTCTTCTAACCTGTGAAATTGGAATATCCACGCAATGTGATACAACGGGACTCAGTGGTCTTCAAGGATGTAAAGCAAGATAGCTGAAGCATTGAACTTGTTCCTATATGACAGAATCGTGTGTCTGACTTCACCTTTCTTTGAAATCCTTGTAAGAAAAATATATTTTATTGAGAACTGAATTGGGACTTAAATCAGGAATTCATAGATTTTTCTAATGAAACTCTTCTTCACACCTTTTGTTCTACAAAGCATGAAGAAGTTAAAGAGTAATTACATAAATAAATAAATAAATAAATTTATACATAACATTAGCAATCTGTGTATAGGGTTATTATTATATATAGACCATGTAAGAAAGAGAATCATTTGTATTAAGTTGTTTATCTAAGTAATTATGATTTATACCCAATTCCGAGAACTATGCAGTAAGAACCTGTATGCAACTCATCTGATTTTCCTCAGTGGTTAAATTGTGCAAATTTCTGCTACAGTTTCACAATCAAGTTATTAGCCACCATCTATCACTGGGGATGATATTAGGAGACTTCAACAACCCCTTACCACTTTGCAACCTATGATCTGCTATCTATTTCAGTCATTTTGTTTCTAGAAAGTGCCATAATTACAGAGATATGTAAATCACAATATGTGGTCTTCTGCCGTTGACATCTGAGTTGCCTATTTGGAGCCATTACAAACAATACTGCTATAAATGCTGGTGGGAAGATTTGGAAGTAAAGGTCAGATCTCAATTGTTGGGCTCCATTCTACAAATATAATTACTAGGGTAAGCTGGAGTTTCACATTTAGCACTGGTTTTCTTTTATGACTGCCAACTGTTTTCAAAATGGCTGGCACAGCTGACAGTGCCACCTGCAACACATGGGTGTTCTAGTTTCATTACATTTTTAGCAACATTACTGTTTTCATTTCTTTAATTAGATATTATGATAAAATATAGTTACAGCTGAACATGTTCTTATTTTACACTTTTCTTTGACCAGTCAAAACCCATATTTTCATAACTTAGCTGCCATCCAGAGATTTTCTTCAACAAAGTATCTTTATGCTTTTGATACATTTTTCAAATGCATTGCTATATTTTTTTAATGTTGAATGAGATTCCATGTATGAGAGATTTCCTCCTCTCTTTGTATTTAAGCAGTGAGAACATATGTTTATTAAGAGACAATGAGAAAAATTTCAAGACTGGAAAAGGTTAAAAAAAAATGTATTTTGTATGGACTCAACTTCTCAAGTTTCCTAACAATTTTCCTACTTCTTTAAAATATAAATATTTTATTATTTTTTGTGTTTTATCAATTCTGTGTTCTGTTTTGAGTTAACATTCATTTGAGTTGTGTAATTTAGACCAATATATGTTTGCTTTCTGTCTATTTTAAATTGTGGATATTTACCTAATGCCAGGTTTCCCTAAGAACATTTAGGCAAAGATAATTATTTCTTTAACAACCAAAAAAAATAAAAAATAAAGCTTGTTCAAAGGCCTGAAGAAGAATTATTATAGATCTATTTCTGAGTTTGTTATTCCAAATCAGCATGTCAACCAATGTCACATAGTCATTGCTACTATAGTCACAGAAGTACTTAAGTGATGAACACTGCTTAGTTCACAGGCTAAGTATTCATTCCAACAGAATGTTGAATACCAGTGGTGAGGTGGAGCTAACTCAAGTTCATTACTCTAAGCAATATTTTTTGTACTTTTCAATAAATATTATCAAATTAAATATTTTCCCTCTTTTCTATCTCATTGGAAACATTCTTACAGAATTTTTTCCTACACCTATTAATATCAGCCTGTATTCCCTTCATCTCTGGTTATTGAGCTAGATGACTTCGTTAACTTGTCTCATCATCACCTAACTGCAAATATCTTAAACCTCACTTTGCAATCTTGTATATATATTATAAACTATTAAACTATGTTTACTTCTATTTTATTTGTTAATGATCAATATGTCTAAGTTAAATAGTTTATTATTGGTTCTACAGTTCTCTTTTTTCTCTTCTTTGGGTTTTCCTCTTTTTCTATTTGTGTATCTATTTCTATCATTGGCTTTGGATAATACTGGTTTTTGAAAACAAATTTGAAAGTATTATTTCTTCCTCTAAATTACCTAATGCTAGTGTTGATTTTTTTTTTACACAAATATAGTAGTCATTAGTGGAAACATCTAAATATTATAGTATATTTATACAACTTAAAATTGTAAAATTAATCAATTTAAAATACAGTGAGATCTCCTGTCTGATTACTGGTAGGTATTTTTTATTGATTAATCCCTTAGTCATACATTGTCTTAAAACTGGTTGATCATCTTATCTAATAGCAATGTCTTTCTCTGCCTATATCAAATTCTTTACTACTTTACCTGAGATGTATGCAACATTCCCTGATTTATTTTGATTTTTAAAATAATTTATTTAATTTTAATTCTATCTGGTGGTTTTGCCCATATTCATATCTGTGTGATCATGTTAGATTCCCTGGGTCTAGAGTATCAGACAGTTGTGAGCTGCCTTGTGGGTGCTTGCAATTGAACCCTGATCCTCTGGAAGAGCCACCAGTACTTTTAACCACTGAGTCATCTCACCAACCCTCTTATTTTGATTTTTACTAGTATATCTTTCATTTTCTTATTATACTTTTAAGTTCATTTTTATAAATTATGGAGTTTAAACAGTATTTTAAATTCAATTTTCCATGCAGTATATTAATTATTGAATATAAAACACAAGTATTCAATGCAATTATTGGCATAGTAGGATTACAGCAAGCCATGGGGGGTGCTCTTCTTTCTTATTCTCTCTTCCTATGAGGCATTTGATCATTTTTAAAATTATGCTTTCAGACTGTATTTTTATTTTTCTCTATATGTAAATTTCCACTGGTTGGTTAAGTGAATTACTATAAAAGATAATTATTCATCATTAAACTATTTTGTCAGCCAAATGCGATAGTATATACTTTCATATTCATTTACTCTTTCATAGGTAATTATCTTAAATATTCCCTCTACACAAAACTAGACCCACTTTTAACAGGGAAACAATTCTTACAGAACCATGAACCATGTATTTAAAGCTGGAGAGATGAAAAATCAACCATGTATTTTCTTTGCTTATTTTGAACTTTCTGATATGCTGAAACTTCTTTTTATTATCTCTTTTCTTGCAGAGTGCTCTTAGTCATTCTGCCAGAGTAAATCTGCTGCTAAACAGTAAACAATTTTGTTTTATTTCATCTGAAAGATCTTGATCCCCCCTGCATTTCTAAGTAACATTTTCATGTTACATTTTGTTCTTGGTGGATAGGTCTTTGCCTTCAGCACTTGATAAATGTAGCTTCATTCCTTTTGGGCTGAGAAAGTGTTGTTTCTCTCTTACTGCTCAGCAGATACTTTTTCTTCATGATTAGTTTGCAGAAGTTTTACCACTGTGTGTCACAGACTGAATTTCTTTGGATTCATTATGTGCCTAGTTCATTCACCCTTATAATTCTTGATGTTTATATATTTTGTCCAAGTTGGAGAATTTTAATCTCATTTCTTTTAATATATTTTCAGATTCCCCTTTTTATCTCCTTGAGATCTTAGGGTAGGAGAATAAGAAATAAGGTGGCGAAATAGATCAAAGAAATGCACACACAAGTTGCAAAAGTGGAGCGAGTCTAGAAGCCCTTCCTCACCTGGGCTTCATAAACAGAACATGCACTAGGAAAGCTGAAGATGTCCAAGTATGAGAGTGATGGGTACTGTGCAAAAGCTCATAAAAGATCAGGAGGAGCCTGCTTTTTCTCTATCTTCCTGTTAGACTGGTCCAGGTTTGGCACAGTTGCATTCTCATCTGTCTCTCTCCTTTGATAAACCCATCTCCTTTCCTATAACTATTCATGTGTCCTTACAACAGATTGTAAAGGAAAACAAGAGCTTCGAAATTCATCTAGAGTCTTTTGGACTCAAATCCATTCCAGTAACAATTCCATGCAGTAGGCTGTTCTTTGTTGTACTCCATAAGATGTGTTAACTTCATATCAGGAAACCAGGAAACCAGCAATGGAAGTTGAAACTATCTGAAAGACAGAGAAAGATTTGCAGTGAGACGTAGTGGTAGAAACACTTGTCTGAATAAAAAAACCAAAGAATCCAGAGTGTTGATAACCAAGGGCAAGGATAGGTAGATGTCTCAGCTCAGGTCTAGGAGCAAACTTGCTTTTCTTCTGTCTTTATGTCTTCTGGAATGGATGAAATCTTCACTTACTTTACTTTCAAATGCTAGCTCCTTTGCAGACATCTTCAGAGATACATCTAAAGACGATGTTTTGTAGTGTGTATCTTTTAGCCCTGTCAACTTGACACATAAAGTTACTATCACTGATGCCTTTCTGAACATAAAAAAGTATACAAGATGAATATGCTCTGGAGACAAAAATGTAGTATAATAACCGTAGGTGAGCATACTGAGCTGTGTAAGAAGGAAAGTTCCTAAATGAGCCTCAGTAATTAGCTTTCCCTCATCTTCCCTGTAGTTCCAATCAGCGTGTACTAAGAATAAAGTGCTGTGAGATAGTAAAGAACCATCAGAAACATCCAGGCTTCATTTCCCCTAATACGGGATGTCCTCTAAGACATCTTAGCAGTCTCTAAGACCCACCAGAGTATAAAGCTGAGAAGAGGGTGTGTCGCAGTCCCTTCACTGAAGTGCAGTTTGGTGCATGTGGGGATGCATCTTTACCCACCTTCTGTAGCTTCTTTGAGCATCAGGGATTTGGTTCGTTAGAATACAGTTTTTTCTGCATTTCTATGAGTTATAAAGTTGTTTGAATGGTATGAGTGGCTCATCTTATTGAATGCCTACAATAGCAGCTGAGTTTGTGTAAAACCAACTAACACAGTAGTTTTCAACCTGTGGATCAGGAGTCCTTTGAGGGGGTCACATATCAGATATCCTGCATATTATATATTTATATTACAATCCATAGTAATAACCGAATTATAGTTAAGAAGTAGCAACAAAAGTAATTTTAGAGTTGGGGTCACGACAGCATGAGCAACTGTATTAAAGGGTTGCTGCATTAGGAAGGTTGAGAGCCACTGTCCTAGCAGATCTAGGACTCTATACAGAAAATGCTGTGGTATTTACTGTCCTCCTGTATATCTGACAAGTGATGGTTGATTTTTTTCTCACAGGTATTGGCACCAGTGCTTAACATACTGCAAAACTGAAATTTGTTAAGCAGGTCAACTATAGCAAAAGTAAAGCAACTGCAAGCTGATGAATATGTAAATCAATCTGATTTGGGTGATTAGTTTACAATAAATACGTTTATGAAATCATCAAGTTCTTTAAGTATATACAGTTAAAAAATCAGTATCATGTTGGAAGCAGAGCTTCCTGGGAAATGAAGACATCACTATAATCAAACAGCAAAATTAAACTGGTTTCTATTTTTAAAAATACTTTATCTTTAACTCAAATATATATATCAAGATTGCTCGGCTCATTTCTATAGATCTCATTCTTTGTGTATTTTATACTTCTGTATACATGGAGCACACACACACACACACACACACAGAGAGAGAGAGACAGAGAGAGACAGAGAGAGACAGAGACAGAGACAGAGACAGAGAGAGAAGGAAGGAGGGAGAGAGATTGTTTTCACTGATCAACTAATAGTATATTATGTCTATTTTTATCTTGTTTATCTTGTTCTTCTGGCTGATACATATGAAAATTGAGTCTTATGTAGAATGTGGTATCATGGGTGTTGGCTCAGACTAATGCTAACTTTCCCAAAAATGGTTCTATATTCACTGTGTTCAAAGAATCCAAACGTCGTAAGAGTAGTCACTTTTTCACAAATACATGCAGCAACTGTAGAAACACCAGTCCTTGCAACCTCATCAGTGTGAATTTGAGTAAAAGTAGTAAAAATCTCTAAAGCAAAATGAACTTACTTGGCTCCAAAAGAAATTATGCATCTGTATTTGCCTGTCCTTTTTCCTTCAGTTTTGGTATAAGAAACATTTTTGATGAATACTGCAGGACACATTTTAGCAAATAACTCTAACAAGAAGCAGTGTTTTTTGACAGAACTTTTGACTCCATGGAAGATTCTCCTAAAGTAATGAATACCAGTTTGATCTTTCATGGAAAGTTCACAAACAGGCCTTAAGTAATGACAAGGTCTTCACATCATAGAAACAGCATCTATGATGGGGGTTCAAGGAACTGCCTGCCCCCTCAAGTAGCCTTTATTTTGCATAAACAAAATGGATTTGTTTTCTCACTGTTAGTTCCCTGGGTGATAGGGCTAAAGTCACTATGTTTAAATCACCATTTCCGTAGATATTTTTCTTTTATTTTTAGCAAGTTCTTGAGTAATACTCATGAATTGAGATCTACTTTGAAAGAATGCCCTGCAACCAAACTTTTCAGCTAGCTACCTTACAAAAAATATAAAAAAATTTGACTCTAATGCTTTTCATGACCTGCCAAGCATCTTTTGTCACTGATTGTCAAATCATTATTCGTTAAGATGAAGTTTTGAAATTGTGTTCACGTGATAGAATTTAATCATTTTTCCTTGTTTTCCATGATTTTAGTAAACAAAGAATTTTATTTGTGGGTGGTCAAAATGAGAATTAATATCTATTGGCATAACTGTGCTGTATAGCTATGAAGCAGCAGACTGCTAAATGAAAAGAATCTATCTTTCAAAATTCATGCTACAAATGCTCTTGAAGGTTTGAATTTGTAAAAGTGTGCAAATGTGTTATTTACTTACTTATTTATTTATAAGACATTTGAAATCAGTCACAACATGTGCACTGTTGTATCGACATCAATCATCAGGACACATCAGGCTGCTCCCTGAGGGACAAGCAAGGGAGAAAAATGAGCTGATTCAGTGACGGAAACATTACTACAGTGGACAAAGAAAAGGTTCCCAGAAATACAATACAAAAAAAAAGGTTCAAAAGGCAGTTATTAGCCACATTTGAGGAGGCTGCTCATGGATTTCTTAAGGATAGCTCAGCACTCTCCACAACCTCAGTATCACAGAAAGATCACCGTGCTGTGGTGGGTATTTTTTGATGGAAGATGAACTTCCATAAAACATACTGGCTGATAGGAGCACTAATCATGAGTCACTTCGGTTCTTGGCATCAGACATTACTCTGGGAAGAATGGCTCAGTGCATTCTGGGAGATTGTGGGTAGAGACTTGTATGGCCACACTGATGAATGGTAGCACAAAGATTCTCCTATGGTGGCAGAATCATAGCCAAAGAGTACATGCTGGTTGTTCTGAGGAACTTCAGCTACTGTTCACTGCTTCTTCCCTGTGGGTGTTTTAGTATCTCTCTGGTATATATTTTTGGTTTCTATCCAGGAATTGTGATCGAGGATGTAAGACCAAGAATTAAGGTCCTTTTATGATCTTGTTTCAGGATTCACAAAATGTTACATTAACTGTGTCCTACTGATCACCCAGTCAGCAGTTATCCAGTCTGTTAAAAAGATTGCACTATATATAAATATATTTAGAGAGACTCTTTGGAAGAAAGAACAGAGACTGTTTAAGTATGGCAACCATTTTATGTGGCTTATAATTTAAATTTATGTTTTTACTCAAGAAAGTAAAGAACTGTCAACAAAACAAGACATCTCTATTGATAGTCTGTGAGGCTCTGGCCCAGCCGGAGTGGCCAAAGAGTTGCACTCTTAGAAAGGGAGGGGACTCAATCGTCTGAGTCCACTGCTACCCTGGAGTGGGCAGTCAGGTATAAGTGAGCTGCCATGTTTCTTCTGCTCTGGAGTCAGTGTGACACAGTAGCTAGGAGACAAAATCTGGGGGTACCTACTGAGCAGGAAGTGGAAGCAGGCTGAGCAGCTTCCATCAGTGAAAACTTTGGGAGAGAACTTTTTCCCAAAGTGTTACAGCTCATTATGACAGACAATGTTAGATGAAGTAACTCTCACACTTTATTCCTTCTGGACAGGGTCTTATATCCATTTTGGGGAGGCTTGGAATCTAAAAGCAGATGCTTTCTATTGGCTTGGTCTGAGATGTTAGGGATGCCTCATTTGAATGTGGAGGGGCTTCTGGAGCTGCCCCAATGTGAATGATTGTCACGGTCTTCTCCATGGGGTGACATGGTCACATGTTTCAGGACAGGAGCCTAGTCTGAAATAAATGAAACATCTACCACTCTCAGGTATACTGAGTACTGAGTTTTCTGAATCTATTTGACTTTACTAAGTTTTCTGGCATGGTCTACTGCCCCACACTCTCCTACAAACACATTGGTCCAGGGTAAGAAGGAATTTATCTCCTAATGCATGCCTCTTCAATCTTTTTACTACTAAGATAATGATAGATATAAATTTTCCCTAAAAATATACTGTGTGTTTTAAAACTTAAATTGGATTTAGAAAAGAGAGCATTAAAGTTTATAAAAGTTTGAGAAAAGATACCATTCACAGTGGTATGCAATATAAGTGTTCATTCGTATGAGCTCAAAAGTATTGTTCACATGCACAAATATATTGTTGATATGGTCACAGTTATTTCACATTCATACTTTTAAATGTATTGTTTCGTGTGTCCTAGGTTTTATTATACTAGCTGAAAAAAATCTCATAGTAATAGAAAAGCTTATTTTGGACATATTAACAGACCTGACTTGAAAATATTTACCAACAGAAAATAATTTTAACTCTAAACTACTTTCTAGCTACTCATCTTAATGACACAATTTGTGATGCCCAACAGTTATTCTTTGACTTCATTTAAATGTGTAGTCAAATAAACTGTTTCCTAATCATATTCTAATGTAATTTTCTCAAATTGCTACCCCCTTAATAAGTGTCCTTATTTTCAGGTATTGAAAAATTAATTAAATATGGAGATGTTTATTTCATAGCATTCATACCTAGTTTTATGCAAACACAACAACTTTTAAATATTAAACTTAGTCTTAATGTAATGCATGATAAAAGTTTATCAGACTAATTGAGAAGACATAGCACAAACTACAATCAAAAGGGTGGAGGAGAGACCCCGAACTAGAAGAGCAGTGATGTAAGAATGAACAGCCTTGGGGGCTCTAAGATCCAATCTTTCTGTTTATTTAGAGTGAAAGGAGACAAAGCTAAGGGAAAATAAAATGCATATGGGTAGATGTTTTTCATTTTTTCCTTAGGTAGTATTTCAATTGCTTCTCTAATAACCTTTATGAAGTAAAATTTAGAGAATAATTTTAAGCCCCGCCCATGAGTAAAGAAATAAAGGTGATTGAAAGGCGTACTTTTTAAATCATAAAAAGATTAAGTGAAAGAACAAATGGATAATTATCAGAATGCAAAAAAGTTGAAAATAAGATATTGAAGCTGAGATGATCTGGTATCATTATTGGTTTGTGTGCCTTCTTTTCTCTATTAAACCGGCAGTTCCACTGGGGAACTCTTCATCTTGTATTCCTGTCAGAAGAACACAGCCTGGAACATAAACACTCAAGAAACACTTGCTAAATTAATTTTTTAATTGTCTCATAATTTGCAAGAAAGTAGAGAGTCTCAGGTGACTGAGTATAAAATTCCCCTCTCTTTGCTAAAATCTGTTTTCTGAGTTTGGTGTTGAGTGCTCTAGTTTTCTCTTACATTTTCCTTTTTAAGGATTCAGATAACTTTTGTTTTTCTTATGGGTATGTCCACAAGAATGCACGTGTCTGCAGAAGCCAGATGCAGCAGATCCCCTGGATGCGGAGTTAGTGGTGGTTTGGGGCTGTCTGACACTAGTGCTTGGAGTCAAACTTGGATCCACTACAAGAACAGCAAGTTAACTTTGTAACATATTTTTATTAGCTTTCTGGGAATTTGATGCATGTATACAACCCACCTCTTCCCAACTTCTCCCCTTCCAACCTCATGCCCTCTGTCCTTTTCTTTTTCCCTTTGGAGCCATTGAATCAGTTCTGGCTGCTCATCTGTTCCTGAGTGTAGAGCCATACACTGGAGCATGGTTCCACCAGCAACCACACTCTTAAAGAATTTGACTCTCCCTCCCCTCCGAAGTCATCAGCTGCCAATAGCTGTTCAGCTAGAGATGTGGAACGATAAGCCCCTCCCACCTCAGTGATGGAATATTGGTTTATTTGATCTTGCTCACGCAACTATAGCAGCTGTGAGTTCAGGAGTGCACCAGTCTCTACAGCCCAGGAAATCTTTGAACTTTTGATCCCCTGTCTAAGCCTCCTGAGTAGCTGGAATTACAATCCTGACCCACCAGATCCAGTTTTTTAATTTGTTGTGCGTTTGAGGCATCTGAATCCACTACTGAGAGGTATTCACGGGCTGCAGAGGGAATTCATTTGGTGAGAAATATTTTTCAGTCCAAATCCACAACCTGGCTTTGCTAGTATAGAGATGAGCATAGCCACTATTCTGATATCACCCCTCCCCACTTTCCCATTTCCAGCTCTTAACTCCTAGAGCACCTTTAACTCCACAGCATGCAATCATGTTCTGCTGCCTCTCAGGCCCCTTTCCTGGGAGTTCTTGATGCTGCTATTCATAGCATGATTTTCACAGATCACTTTAAAAAGAAATCAGTTCTAACATTTGAGAAAAACCCACACCTAGGCACATAGCCTATAGGCTTTTTATTTACAGTAGCACCACCCTCCTAAATGTTCTTAGTTTTCAAGATGGATATCTCCACTTCCCTAGATAGCAACCTTTCATTTCCATTCTCAGATTCCCTAATTTTCTTAGTTTGGCATTGTGAGACAATGGAGATTGTTACAGAACATCTATAGTATTGCATATTCCCTTTCCTTGGCTTATCAGCTACATTTGGAATACTGACTGCTAGGCTTGTTAGGCTTGTGTTTCTACTTTTGTTTCTCTGCTACTGGTATCTTTACTTCCTGTTGAGCACCATGGGTTTCTCATATCACACCTATTGACTGTACAGTGGAGCATAGCACTGGCAGATCTTTACCAAGGTTCTATTTTCAGGCAGCTATCCCAAAGGCAACATCTTCTTCCAAGGCAGGAAGCATTCTTGCATAATGTCTGCTATAAAAGATGTTGGGCTGGTGAGATGGCCCAGGTGGTAATGGCAGGTGCTACCAAGCTTGATACCCTTCATAATCTAGGGTCAATCCCCAGAGCCCACATAGTAGAAGACAACTGATTCCCACAGTTTTTTTTCCTCTGATGACTATGCATGCTTCATAGCACATATACACAGAGAAATGCATACATAATCAATATTTCAAATGTTAGTCACAAAGTAGACTTTCCTGTACATGCAGTATCTCATTAGATTCACTGTGCTGGTTGAGTTTGTGGGTCTGATTGTTACCAGAGTTCCTGAGCAGCTAGCTCATGTTTAGCACAGTAATATTAAGCCTTAGAGCTTTCCTTGCTCCAGAGACTTTGATAGATAATCTTACTGTCCAAGATCCCTGAGTGGTAAGCTGTTTTCTTGTTGTGTCACAGACTCACTTGGTCTTTTATAGAATACTGCTAATAGTCCCTTAATCTTCAGGACTCAAGAGTTTCTTCTCACTTTGTATTCTCAACGATGTTCTATCTCAGAGTTAGCTTCATGAGAAATCCAACCTCCAGTGTGTGAACACCCTCACATAGCTAAGAATTTAAAATTGTAGCAGAACCTTTCTCTGTTATTACAGATTAGGTCAGGTATGTTTCTAATCATCTATATAGATACAAGGGGACACTGCATGCACAGGAAAATACAGTTGATGACGTAGCACCTGAAAATGTGTTACATGTGAGTGCTTATGTGGGTGCACATACACAAACAACATGCACACACATGGTGCACATACTATAGAGTATGTGAAGAGATAACACTTACAGGGGTCAGAGTAAGGTTTCTAGAACCTCACGTGTGCTCCTGTTCTCAGATGCCAGACAAGAGTATGTTTTGTTTGGAATTTAACAGCCACTGTATATGTCTAGATCTACCCCAAAGATTTTTTTCTTTAATATGTTTTAGATTCATTCTATTTTTTTCTAGATGAGTATTTCAACGATATGCATGTATCTGTACCACATGTGTGCCTTGTCCTTTCTGATGTAAGAAAGAGGCATAACATCCCTTGGAACTGGAGCTATGGATGGCTGTGAGCCACCATGTGGGACTAGGAAGTAAACCCAGGTCCTTGCAAGAACAAGAAGTGCTCTTAAACATTGATCCATCTCTCTAGACTTCGAAAGAATTTTTATATAAAGGCCATTGCTTGTTTGTATTATATTATTAAATAGACCCGTGGGGAAAAGAGGAATCAAAAGCTTCATTAATTACTTTTATTTTCAACTACCTTTATCATAAATATTTCCTCAGGTTTGTAGTTTCTTTTAATAATATATCTATTCTACTGCTACTAGATTTTTCTCTAGAATATTCTGTAATCTATTCTATCTTATTTTCCAGCATTGTCCTGTCTGCTTCCTAACTTCCAGAAGCCATTGAAAAATCCATTTCCTAGTAGTGGCCTTCTTGATATTCTTCTGTTGGATATTTGGCTTACTTGATCTCTGCATTCATATTTCAGTAGGTTCTAAACATGAATTAAGAGTGAAAATATCCAGTCTCTTACTCTAAACTGAAACTGCTTGTTCAGTGTAAATACTATTCTGCTTGAATGAGATTTCATATTTGTGTGTATGTGAAAACATATAAAAAAAGTCTCCAGGGTATCATGGGGGTAAGTTTTAATTTATAATTCAAGTAATTAACTGCAGGCATTAACTGAGACATTGCTTACTCTCATTTTCTTGCCCAAAAAGTTTTCTAAGAACTATTTAAAGATGGAGCAATACAGAGGTTGGAGAGCTATCTCATTTGGTAAACTCACTTCCCATCAAGTTTTGGGACCTGATACTATTCCAGGTATCCAGTTTGTGGAAGAACAGAATGGACTCTCACAAGTAGTCCTCTGACCTCTCTAGACGTACCATGGAATGCTAAAATTCTCCCCACACTCACAAATAAATGAATGTAAAAATAAATAAACAAAACATAGCAGAAATGTGTATCTGAATATTTGGAAGAACTCCAAATATTGATACAATGCAATGATGGAAAGAATAATGAACAAAGGCAAGCTTTGGTTTTTTGTGACAACTAAAAGCTGGTGTTTAATTCCTTCAGTGATTTAACAGACACCGCATTCAAATGCCTTTATATGGTGACCGAGACACTTTAATTTCACTAGCAGCTTCAGTGTAAAAATTGGAGTTGGCCTTGTTTTATTAGAGAAATAACTGCTATATGTTGGTCCTTTAGATTAGCCCTGAAACTTTCCCTTTGTGTCTATCAGCCCATCACTGGAGTGTCCAATGATTCGTGTCCATAAGCCTGTCACTGGGGTATCCTGGGGGACTTAAACTTCCTTAGGGTATCTTTGCTTTTCTCTACAAGTGCCTTTATGTAGTAAAAGAGTGAATTCATAAACTAAATGTCATTTACTCTGAATTTGGGCATCTTTAAATGGTCTGGCTTCATTTCCCTATTACATCCCAATTAAGATTCCTTTTGGGAATTTGAATCATAGGCAATCAGAGTTGATGTAGAGATAAAAAGAGTTCTACACATCCAGAATTCTCGTAGTGGCTGGCACAGAGTCAACATTTAGCCATAGCAATGGTAGTTATGGCTATGTGAATGCAGTACACTTACACATTTGTCATATTGCTAATTATTTACTAAAATTACCTTGGACATTTAATACTCTGAAACTTTTCAGAAAATCTAAATTTTTCAAATATTGAACTATCTTAACTTTATGCCAAACCACAGTCATTTGGGGAAGTCTACGTGTCAAACAGTATAAGAACATCATGGTGAATATAGCTTTCTTGCAGTGCAGGAGCTTAAAATTTACCAGTCATATAAGTAAGGTTCATGGAAAGTTCCTTACCTTCAATGTAGAGATGAACAGGGAGGGGAAGAGAAAATAAAATGACATTAAACTGTTGAGAAAAGGAAACTAACATTTGAAACAAGCATTGGAGTATATGTATAATTTCAAAAGACAGAGATTAAAAGAAGGAAATTCATGGAAAATATAGTATGTAATACATATATATATATATATGCCTGTGAAAACATAAATTAGAAAGTAAAAGAACGTTAGGTTGTCTATTCAAATTTGAATGCAGAAATAGTTTAAAAAAACATTGGTTACAAAGTTAATTAACTTGTTACTTAAATGATATATACACATAATGAAACCAATTTGAGCAATGCCTATTATTGTTCTTATCCAATTATAAAGCTAAAGCATATGAAAATTAGAAACAGAGGTCATAGGTTAGTAAAGGGTATAATATCTCCAGGGTTCCTACTTGATGCTGATACTTTAATGTAATATGCAATCCAGTCATTATAAAACACATGTGCATAGAAGAATGGGGAAGAATCTCCACCAGCTTCCACTGGAAAGTGGTTACAAGTACTCCATGGTTCTCTGCAGGGAGTATAAACAATGCCACATGCATCACTACCACAAGAGTGTAAAGACAGACCACCTTGTGACCATGTCTTAGAACAGCTGCAAACCCAGACAGCCCATGAAAATGACTCAACAGGGTACTCAGAGTTCACAGCAGTGACCATTTCCAAACCAACCCACTTGGCTCCTCATTCTCTTCCTTACATATCACAAATTAAATTTATTATGACACCAGATTATAGAAATATCCACATTCTCCACAAGAAAACATCCCAAAGCTCTATTAGACGTTCCTTAAAGTCTGAACACAGAACCATTCACACCCGAGTCCTTTACCAGCTTCCCATATGGTTGCATTTACTGTGAAACACAAATGATTGTGATTTTCCGTAACTATTTCTTTAACTCATCGTTGATAAGTAATCATTAAATTTGGAGCTTCATGAAAAGTGGTTGGCTAAGTAAGGGACAAACGGATTTGTGCATAAACACTTATCTATGCATACGCATTTTCACTCTGAGTTTAATTCTCTCAAAACCTAAAATAATAAGGGAAAAAACATAAAACCTGATAGATGTTAATTTGGCACCTTTAAGTTAGGCTGAAGTATCAGACAGAACACTTAATTCAAGAAAGCATAACCAGGTAACAACACAAAATAAGATGCAAAAGCAAGTATTATAAAAGTTAATAGTTTATTCAAATTACTCTTGTAAACTTTGTGTTCTTCATCAATAACCCAGTATGCATTTCCACTTCTTTTTAAGTTATACTTTTTCCCATAAGCAATTTCAACATCCAGACTACAAAATGGTTCTTTTACATTAAAGTCTTTTGCTTTCAGTCAAGAGATATATGTCAGTATTTTATAGAAGATATGTTGTAGGTAGTATTTTATAAGACAGAAAACCTACTTGTATCTCAATATGAGAAAGAAATGTAATCATAAACTCTTTCATTTAGTAATACCAGAGAAAACCCAAAATTTTAAAACATGCTTGAATGGGGCAGGTCATTGGTTTATTTATCTCCAGACTCTAAAGTCCAATAAATAAATAAATAGATAAATAAATAGATAAAAAAGCAGATGAATTCTGTTGCAGATCTGATGATGTTCCAACAGCAAACTGGCAATAACTTATATTCAACCTTGGAACAAAATGGTCTGAATTTTTCACATGTGTCATTCAGACTAGAAATTAGCTTTTGTAGTTGCTGTAATATTTTTTGGAATACTAAATTCAACATTTAAACCTGTTACTGCACAAAAGATAATTAAAAATTCAATCCAAGAAGTTGTGATATTTGTGTTGGAGTTTTTAAAAGTTAAATTGTGGTTACAATTTACAATACTTGTAGAATATACAAGGCTTGTGGGAAAAAGACAGGACTGGCCAGTGATCTACTGAGTCCTCAGAGGCTGAGTGTCAGAAAATGATATCAAGAGCATGATTGGATGTTAAGGTACAGGAGACTGAGGATTCATCACCAACCCTCAAATCTTCATTTATTGGAACAGAAGGAAAAAGGAGAAATCTATTTGCCTGAATCAGTGCTTGACTAAGAGTAAATATTGCATTCCAAATAAGGAATGGACTGAAAACTACATAATCTTAAGTGTCAGAGCGCCTTAGTAAACCCAGTTATGTCTGCATTCCAGAGTTCTAGTACTGAGCAATGGAAACAAAGGAAAGAGTTCCAAGAAAATAAGCATTTCATTAAAGGAGGCCAGCATGACAGCTATGTTAAAACAGAAACATACTGACTCCAGATGTTTCCTAGTTACCTTGACCTTGAGTCAGTATTCATTTTAAAGTCTTAAAAGGTAGCGCAAAATCTACATACGTGCATCCCAAATATAAAGATGATCTTGTCCATGAGAACTAGAGGAATGGAGGCAAAAACAAGTATATCTATAAAATAGGAACTTGCATTTGAACATAAATAATTTTAACATAAAATAAAAATAAAAACATTCTTCAAGTGAAAACAGCAAATGTTAATCTGCATAATTCAAGGTAATTAGATTTTGCTCACATGTCTCCTAATTAAAACAACAAGAATATTTACCTGGATCCATTTCAAAGTAAGTTGTTATATTATTAACTAAATAGTCCAGATTTTCTCTGCCACGTGTCTTCTAACAGCAATGACATAAATTTGAGGAGGACTAATTAGTGAAGGCACCAACATATATCTCAGAAGAATAACCTTACCACTTCATTTTCTCAGCCATATGGCTGAGAGATCACACTAGGTATGACCTTTCCAGCAGTGAGGTCAGAATTTCATTTATAAATAGATAATTGGAAATTCATCCTTCTGAGCTTCCATGGTGCTAAAGAACTAAATTTTTCAGATGGAGCTATTTAAAGACCAAAAGAATAACTCTCTTGATTGAAAACCATGCCAGCAAGCCTGGAGAATTCTGAAATAATGTAAAAATTACATGAAATTATGTGTTTGCATGTGTTTCTTTCTACTTCTTCAGATATAAAGACGAGCTGTAGAAGAACCAATTCAAATGTATCTCAAGGGAATTGAATCACCCACAAATCATTTGAAATAATACAAATGTTTTCCTTTATTTTGAAGGTTTAAAAAAAAATGTCCTGCTTCCCTACACCTGCTGTTAATCCTTGCCTGAGGACTGTGTCAAGATACTAATTTTACATATCTCACTCTAAAAATTTAGAATTAATTAGGCCAGGATAAGATTTAGCAATTTTTCTAGGATGTTCAGCCAGGGTTGAAACCTCATCTGAGTTATGGGTGTGATAGAACTGAGATCTTGCTGAAGAAAGGACTTCTTTATTTTATTTTATGGGGTACTATAATTATATTTCAGATTTTATCCCCTTACCCCACTTCTCCCAACATCACTTATCCCATACCCCCTCTTCATGCTTCTATAAGGCTGTGCCCCCACTTTTCCCCCACCCTCGATACCCCCTCCCCACACTAACACCCCCCCCACTCGGTGTTCAGCCTTCATGGGACCAAGAATCTCCTCTCCCACCTATGCCCTATAAGGCCATCCTCCCCTTCATATACAGCTAGAGTCATGGGTCACTCCCTCTGTGCTCCCAGTCTGGTGGTTTAGACCCTGGGGAGCTCGGCTTGATTGGTATTGTTGCTCTCCTCATGGGGTCACAAACCCTTTCCACTCCTTCAGTCTTCTCTCTAACTTTCCATTGGGAAACCCTTGATCATATCAGTGGTTAGCTGTGAGCATCATCCTCTGAATGTGTAAGTTTCTGGCAGACCTCTAAGGAGACAGCTATATCATGTTCTTGTCAGCATGCACTTCCAGCCATCCACATCAGTGTCTAGTTTAGGTGACTGTACATGGGATGGATACCCAGGTGGAATGGTCTCCAGATGGCCCCTCCTTCAGTTTCTGTCCCACATTTTGTTTCCATATTTGCTCCCTTGAGTATTTTTGTTACTCGTTCTAAGTATGACTGAGGCATCCCCACTTGGTCTTCCTTCTTCATGAGCTTCATGTGGTCTGTGAGTTGAGTCTTCTTATTCCAAGCTTTTGGGCTAACATTTGTTTATCAGTGAGTAAATACCATGTGTATTATTTTGTGATTGGGTTAACTCACTCAGGATGATAATTTCTAGTTCCACCCATTTACCTAAGAATTTTTTGAATTCATTATTTTTAATAGCTGAGTAATACTCCATTGTTTAAATGTACCACATTTTTTGTATCCATTCCTCTGTTGAGGGACATCTTGGTTCTTTCCAGCTTCTGGCTATTATAAACAAGGCTGCTATGAACATAGTGGAGCATATGTCCTTGTTATATGTTGGAGCATCTTCTGGGTATATGCCCAGGAGTGGTATAGCTGGGTCCTCAGGTAATACTATATCCAATTTTCTGAGAAACCGCCAGACTGATTTCCAGAGTGGTTGTACCAGCTTGCAATCACACCAACAATGGAGGAGTGTTCCTCTTTCCCCACATCCTTGCCAGCATCTACTATCACCTGAGTTTTTGATCTTAGCCATTCTGACTGGTGTGAGGTGGTATCTCAATGTTGTTTTGATTTGCATTTCCCTGGTGACTAAGGATGCTGAGCATTTCTTAAGGTGCTCCTTGTCCATTTGAGTTTCCTCTGTTGAGAATTCTTTGTTTAGCTCTGTACCCCATTTTTTAATAGGGTTATATGGTTTTCTGAAGTATAATTTCTTGAGTTCTTTGTAAATCTTGGATATTAGCCCTCTATCAGATGTAGGATTGGTAATGATCTTTTCCCAATCTGTTGGTTGCCATTTTGTCTTATTAACAGTGTCCTTTGCCTTACAGAAGCTTTGCAATTTTATGAGGTCTCATTTGTCAATTCTTGATCTTAGAGCATAAGTGATTGGTGTTCTGTTCAGGAACTTTTCCCCTGTGCCAAGGTATTCGAGGGTCTTCTCCACCTTCTCTTCTATTAGTTTCAGGGTATCTGGTTTTAAGTGAAGGTCTTTTATCCACTTGAATTTGAGCTTTGTACAAGGAGATATGAATGGGTCGATTTGCATTCTTCTACATGTTGACCTCCAGTTGAACCAACACCATTTGCTGAAAATGCTGTCCTTTTTCCACTGGATGGTTTTAGCTCCTTTGTCAAAGATCAAGTGATCATAGGTGTGTGGGTTCATTTCTGGATCTTCAATTCTAGTCCATTGATCTTCCTGCCTGCCTCTGTACCAATACCATGCAGTTTTTATTACTATTGCCCTGTAGTACAGTTTGAGGTCAGGGACGGTGATTCCCCCAGAAGTTCTTTTATTGTTGAGAATAGTTCTCACTATCCTGAGTTTTTCGTTATTCCAAATGAATTTGCAAACTGCTCTTTCTATCTCTATGAAGAATTGATTTGAAATTTTGATGGAGATTGCATTGAATCTATAGATTGCTTTTGGCAAGATGGCCATTTTTACTAAATTAATCCTGCCAATCCAGGAGCATGGCAGATCTTTCCATCTTCTGATGTCTTCTATTTCTTTCTTCAGAGACTTGAAGTTTTTGTCATACAGATCTTTTACTTGCTTAGTTAGATTCACTCCAAGGTATTTTATATTGTTTGTAACTATTGTGAAGGGTGTCATTTCCCTAATTTCTTTCTCAGCCTGTTTATCCTTTAACTAGAGGAAGGCTACTGATTTATTTGAGTTGATTTCACTTTGGTGAAGTTATTTATCAGGTATAGGAGTTCTCTGGTGGAAATTTTAGGGTCACTTAAGTAAGTATACTATCATATCATCTGCAAATAGTGAAATTTTGACTTCTTCCTTTCCTATTTGTATCCCTTTGAATTCCTTTTGTTGTCTAATCACTCTAGCTAGGACTTCAAGTACTATATTGAATAGGTAGAGTGAGAATGGACAGCCTTGTCTAGTCCCTGATCTTAGTGGGATTGCTTCCAGATTCTCTCCATTTAGTTTGATGTTGGCTACTGGCTTGCTGTATATTGCTTTTTACTATGTTTAGGTATGGGTCTTGAATTCCTGATCTTTCTAAGACTTTTAAAATGAAAGGATGTTGAATTTTGTCAAATGCTTTCTCAGTATCTAGTGTGATGATCATGTGGTTTTTTTCTTTGAGTTTATTTATGTAGTGGATTACATTAATGGATTTCCGAATATTGAACCAACCCTGCATTCCTGGGATAAAGCCTACTTGATCATGATGGATGATTGTTTTGATGTGTTCTTGGATTCAGTTTGCGAGAATTTTTTTTCTTTTTTTTATTTTTTTTTTTTTTAGTTTGCGAGAATCTTATTGAGTATTTTTGCATCAATATTCATAAAAGAGATTGGTCTTTAGTTCTCTTTCTTTGTTGGGTCTTTGTGAGGCTTAGGTATGAACGTAATTATAGCTTCATAGAACGAATTGGTTATTGTTCCTTCTGTTTCTATTGTGTGGAATAGTTTGAAGAGAATGGGTATTGGGTCTTCCTGGAAAGTCTGGTAGAATTCTGCACTAAAACCATCTGGCCCCAGACTTTTTTTGGTGGGGAGACTTTTAATGACTTCTACTATTTCATTAAGGGTTATGGGGCTGTTTAGATGATTTATCTGCTCCAAGTTGAAACAGAAAGAACTATAAAAAATATCAATAAAACCAGGAGCTGGTTCTTTGAGAAAATCAACAAGATAGACAAACCCTTAGCCTGACAGCACTCAAATTAATAAAATCAGAACTCAAAAGGGATTCATAACAACAGAAACAGAGGAAATTTAAAAAAAAATCCTCAGATCCTACTACAAAGGCCTATACTCAACAAAATTAGAAAATTTGGATGAAATGGACAATTTTCTAGACAGATACCAAGTATCAAAATTAAAACAAGAAACGACTTCTTTTTCAGCTTTGAGAATAGAAAACAACAGGCAGCCCCCTCTGTGAGTTACCCTAGTTCCCTCACCAGACAACACTCATTTTAACCAAAGCCACTCCCTTCCCAAGTTAACCTGGTGACTGGGTGAAGACATGGATCTTGCAGAGTTTTATCTAGTTGACCAAGAGTTGTTTAAATTAGTCATTAAAGTTTGACTTGTTACCTCACCATTCACATGTGTTATCTCTACTAATAGAATTCCTAAATTCCTGCTTGGCTTCTGCTTTAGAGAAACATTTATGACAACATGCTCACATTGTATATATGAGGATTTTTGTTGTTGTTGTTGTTTTATTTACAACAAAATACAGTTAGAGTGAAAATACAACAAATACAGTTAGAGCATAACTATATCAATTTGTGTCAGCAAGGTGCAAGATAGACCTAATACTCAGTCCATCATTTTGTTGACTAACCAGAACCTCTGTCACCTCTCTTAACTAAAAGCCTTAGTTCTGAACCTGGCTATAGGCCCTTAACTCACAGGCTAACCATCAAAAAAAGTTAAAGAAGGACTGGGTCTAAGCCTTGTACTCCTAAATGTGTTATAAAGTCAAAATGCCTATGTAAGTAACAATATTCATCTCACTTTTATATCAATAAGAAGCTTGTACCAATGAAAACCTTAAATTTGAAATCAAAGTTAATTTTGTACCATTTAAGAAATTATAACTTCATCTTAGTAACAATTATACATATTTCTACCAATAGGTTATGGCTATGCAATAAATCCTAGCTAATCCTCCCTGTTCCAACAAAACCACTACTTTTCCCTAGAAAGACAGCCCAATATTAACCACCTCAGTCCCCAAGCCCAGGGAATAGGGGCACCAACTCTTCATTAACTTTCTTCAAGCTGATTACAGACATTGAGATATTAGAAGAGGGGCAGAGTGGGATAAGAGTAAGTTGATAAGCCTCTGATACTGTGTTTTTCTTATTATCTTGGTTGTATAAGAACTGTGTGGGGTGGGTGTTACTAGTGGGGTAAGAGCTGGGGCCCAAAATCTTCTCAGTGCTCATAAGCAGGAAAGAACCAGTGTTCCTGGCCAGAAGTGACTTCCTGGGTCCTTGTGGGTCCCAGTTACTCTCTGTTTGGGGCAGGCATTGCTGTCTGCTTACCTAAGATACTGCCTGGGTTAGAGCTCCTAGGAGACCTGCTTCCTCTGGCTTCTGAGAGATTCTGGGGATGTTTTATATGCCTGCCTCTCATCTTTTCTTTTTCCTTTCATGGGTAAACAAATGGTTTGTTACTTTGGTATTCATTTTCTGGAAACTTGATTAAGTTGTTATGTCAATATATCAATACATATGCATGTTTCATATACTTATGTATGTATACACCCATACATAGACATCTTACTAAGAACTAAGTATCTATAAAGAATTGAAAATGAGTTTCTCCTGACTTTCACAGTTATACCTTACTTAGTAGAGTAGGCATAGTCTCCAAGGTAAAGGGCTTGATCTGAATCAACTTCAGAGAAAGAGAGAGAGAGAGAGAGAGAGAGAGAGAGAGAGAGAGAGCATCTTGTGGGTTAAATGTTCTTTAGTAATCAACATATCCACAAATATACAGGTAATAAAACTGTACTTGATGGGTTTTAGGAATATGAAGAAGAAAGGAATTTAAATGAGTAAAGGAAGAGAAATGGATCTGGAAGAAGTGCAGGGAGGGCTAAACATATCAGAAACATTGCTGGAAATTCTTTAAGAACTATTAAAATAAAAAGAAAATAATGTCATTTGGATTGTTTGTTTGATAATAGAACAATAGATTCATACGTATACACATACATACATACATACATACATACATACATGATAGATAAACTGACTGACTCTCCCTCCATTAGGAGGTTGTTGTCCAGTATTTTGTCATAGTGATGAGGAACATGGGCAGACTTTATGTGGAATAAAATCTTTTCACTCGTTATCATAGCAAAGCATGATTTGGTCAATATTATACAAATATGTATATATATATATATATATATTATTTCTCCAAGCTGCCTCCAACTGTGAGGTTTTAGAAGGGTTACAACTTTCAAAGCTTAGAATAATTCTTTTCTTTCATGGTTATTTGCAAATATTTCTCTAGTCATATTAAGTATGGGATGGTCTTAGAATGGAGGTCACTGGCATAAGTATCCATAATGCACAGGAAAGCATTCACAACTTAGGACAAACTGGCCCAAAAGGACAGCAGTGCTGAAGTTCAGAAACCTTGGGCTACAACATGGGAAGCATACACAGTGAGCATATCTGAGCAGGGCAGTGAGGGGAACTCGGCTCTTCAGCCATTTTCTCAATTCTCCCTGACTTGCTATATGTGAAAATGTACTCTGCATACTTGTTCCAATTATCTAAGTCTAATTATATACACTTTTTTTTTAAAGAGAAGACAAAGGCATGTGTTAAATAAAACCTAAAGATATCTCTTTTTGATATGAAAGATTAGATTTAAGGTAGAAGGACTTATATCCTAAGAAGAAAATAACCTTATCAATAAAATTATAAATCTATATGAAAATTACATTGTGGCATAATAAAATGCTTATGTTCACTGAAGTACCAAGCCAGCTTTACTGATTACTGATTAAAGACATTTGAGCAATCATAAGTAGCTTGAGGAACGTAAGCGCTAGAATACATGTTTGGATGAAAATAAATGGTGCCAGTTCCCTCTTTGTAAAGCAAAGAGGAAGCAAGCACTGCATGGTGTTGTGAGTGTGGAACCTGTCACACAAGACAAACCTTTAAAATATATTCTGTTCTTTCAAAACATTTTAGAGTAAAACATGCTATCTACATCTGTACATTTAAAATTCTTTATTTTAGTCATCAAAAATGTATTAAAACGTGTATGTATACTCCCACACAAAATCCTCACCGAATGGTTCTAAGAGGAGTGGGTGCTATCATCCATGGAAAGTGTATGATTCCAGTCTGAGGCTCACTGTCATATAGGATTAGCAGAGCTATGTCTGAAAGAGCTGCATTCATGTTTTCAATGCACTGCTGAATAAACTTGAGTACTTTATATATCTAGGTAAATATTAGTGTTTTTGTCTTTTAAATGGTAATTGTCTGTTTGAACCTGTTTAAAATTTAAAAGACAATATACATAATAGTGTTTAACAAATTACAGCTGATGTTTTTTCTTCTACAATGATCCACTAATAGGCCTAGAAAGAGAGATTGGGGGCTGGATAGATGGCTCAGTGGTTAAGAGCACTGACTGCTCTCCTGAAAGTCCCAAGTTCAATTCCCATCAACCACATGGTGGCTCACAACCATCTGTAATAATATCTGATGCCTTCTTAGCGTGTGTCTAAAAACAGCTACAGTGTACTCATGTTAAATAAATAAATAAATAAATAAATAAATAAATAAATAAATCTTTAAAAAGAGAGAGAGAGAGAGAGAGATTGGGGGTTAAGAGCAGTTTCTGTTTTTACACAGGACCTGAGTTCAGTTCCCACCACATATGTGAGATGACTCCCAACCACTCTAGCTCCAGGGGATCCAATTTCTCTGGCCTCTAATGGTTCCTACACCCAAATGCCTTTATCTGAATGAAGATACTGATCCACACAAATAATTTTAAATTCAAAAATTAAATCCATCAAGAAATGAAAATAAACAAACAAAAGAACAAAACAAAAAAACACCATGTGGGACTACAAATATACAAATATACGGGTTAGAGGAACCCTAAATCAGTAACTTCAAACTAGCCCCTTACCTTCACATACTGCTGCCAATTCTAGTCTGATTCTGCTTTCACAATGTGCACATTATTTTTACTTACTTACTTACTTACTCACTTACTTACTTATTTAACATTCCAGATTTTATTCCCCTCCAGGTCCACCCTCTGAATGTTGCCCATCCCATACCACCTCCCTGCCTCCCTGTCTCCACAAGAATGTCCCCACCCTACCCCCACCCCATCAGTGTTCTAAACCCCATGGAGCATCCAGTCTCTTGAGGGTTATAGGTGCCTCTTTTCTGACTGATCCCAGACCCAGCAGTCCTCTGCAGTATATGTATTGGGGGTCTCATATCAACTGCTGTATGCTGCCTGGTTGGTGATCCAATCAGTGTCTGAGATCTCGGGGGTCCAGGTTAATTTTAACTGCTGATCCTCCTACAGGGTAGCCCTCCTCCTCAACTTCTTCCAGCTTTTCTCTAATTCAATCACAGGGATAAGCAGCTTCTGTCCATTGGTTGGATGCAAATATCTGCATCTGACACTTTCAGCTGCTTCTTAGGTCTTTCAGAGGACAATCCCATTTTGTGAGTGTTCCATAGCCTCAGTAAAAGTACCAGGCCTAGTGACCTCCCGTTGAGTTGGATTTCACTTTGGCTCTGTCCCTGAACCTTCTCTTCCTCGGGCTCTTCTCCATTTCCATCCCTGCAGTTCTTTCAGACAGGAATAATTATGGGTCAGAGATTTAACTGTCAGATACCAGCCCCATCCCTCACTTGATGCCCTGCCTTTCTGCTGGAGGTGAACTCTACAAGTTCCCTCTCTCCACTGTAGGGCATTTCATCTAGGGTTCCTCCTTTTGAGTGCTGAGAGTCTCTCATATCCCAGGTCTCTGTTACATTCAGTAGGGTACCAGAAGTACCCTACCTCCTACCTCCTGAGGTGGCCTGTTTCCATTTTTATTGCTGGCCCTCAGGTGTGTTGTTAAGTTGCTAGTGTAAGGTCTCTCCGGTTTCTTTACTGGAGCACTTAGTGCTATGAATTTTCCTCTTAGCACTGCTTTCATTGTGTCCCATAAGTTTGGGTATGATATGTCAAGGTTTTCATTAAATTTCAGGAAGTCTTTAATTTCTTTCCTTATTTCTTCCCTGGCCAAGTTATCATTGAGTAGAGAGCTGCTCAGTTTCCATGTGTACGTGGGCTGTCTGTTGCTTTCATTGTTGTTGAAGAACAGCCTTAGGCCATGATGATCTTATAGGATGCATGGGATTATTTCAATCTTCTTGTATTGGTTGACCAATTATAAGGTCGATTTTGAAGAAGGTACCATGAGGTGCTAAGAAGAAGATGTATTCTTTTGTTTTAGTCTGAAATGTTTTATAGATATCTGTTAAGTCCATTTGGTTCATAATCTCTATTAGTTTCACTGTTTTTCTCTTTGTTTTCTGTTTCAATGACTTGTCTATTGGTAAGAGTGGGGTGTTGAAGTTTCTCACTATTTTTGTGTGGGGTTCAAATCAGTTTTGAGCTTTAGCAAAGTTTCTTTTATGAATGTGGGTGCTGTTACATTTGGGACATAGATATTCAGAATTGAGACTTTCTCTTGGTAGATTTTCTTTTGATGAGTATGAAGTATCCTTCCTCATCATGCTTGATAACTTTTGGTTGAAAACCTATTATATTGGATATTATAATGACAACTCCAGCTTATTTTTTGAAACTCTTTGCTTTAAAGACCTTTTTTCCAGCCTTTTACTCTGAGAAAGTGCCTGTCTTTGTTATTGAGATGTGTTTCTGTATGCAGCAAAATTCTGGATCTTGCTTGAGCATCCAGTCTGATAAATTATGCCTTTTTATAAGTGAGTTGAGTCCATTAATATTGAGAGATATTAAAGACAGATGACTGTTGGTTCCTGTTATATTTGTTTTTGTAGACAATTTGAATATTTTATATAAACAGATGAGTTATTTAAAATATGACAACTAAGTACACTTACAACTTGAACAGTAGTTTATTTTGTCACCATAAAGGAAGGAATAGTGTTGGTTATTATAGGATGTTAAAAAAAAGGTTAGCAGAAATCCTTGATTGTTTAGTAAATATCTCTCTGAGATATCATAATATATTTTTGGTTATAATTTGATAAGATACTATAATTTATTATGTTTTATTTAAAACTAGTCCAGTAAAAATATTATTTTTTTATGAGTACTGTATTTTTATTCAATTGGTCAATCATAAAATTTGGAGATCTATTAATTTGCTAATTTATCTAGAAGCTTATGTTAAGAAGTTTCGTGTTTTGAAAGACTGGTTGTCTCCTGACAAATCTGATCACTGAGTTAAGTCAGTTAAACCCTTGGTGGATTTATGACCTCATAGCATTATGGGAGGTGGTGGAGACCTTCAAATGGTAAGGCTGGAAGTAGATCACTACAACACTAACTCCTTGGGGTCTACATTTTGTCCTTCTCTATGTTTTGTGGATACTGCCACATGGGCAGCTCTTATCCACCAATGCCCTTCATGGGTGATGCTTGGGCCTCATCCCATGCCCAGAGACTATTGAGTCTGTCAGCCATGGACTAAAAACTCTAAGACTGGTCCAGAGTAACTTTTTTCTCTCTTGAGTTATTAGATGTTTTGTCCCAGTGACATAAACCTGAGTACCACCACTTGTAATTTTATTTTCTTCATGTTTTACTTTTCAACTTTATGTTTCACTGTCTAATTGTATCTTGAGCACTCTGAAGTATCCTTCCTTTACGTCTACATTGCAGCTTTATAAGAACAGAACATGTTTATGTGATATAACAAAATATATCATAGAAACATGTAAGCTAAAAGAGAAAGTTAACAAATGAATATATTATTTCCAAAGAAAATTGACTTTAAAACTTAGAATATCTTCAGTGAAACATACAAAAAAGTTTTACTTATGGACTTACTTGGGTTAAAGCAATAGACAAACTTATAAAGGAGCATGTCTGTGTATGATTTTTAAAAGTGCTTCTATTATGGGCCTTGTTGGGATAATTTTAGAACTTGATGGAAAGATGTTCAAGGGGAAACTTTTCACACTATGCTCCCCCTGAGCTTACACTGTGAGGACAGAGATGTTACGGAGAGAAAAGTTTAAAGTAGCAAAGCACAAAGTCAAATCTTCTGTGAATAAAAATGATTATTTCTTCAGGAGACTTAAAGAGACTAAAGATGAGTAAGTGGCTTATGACCTCCACTATCATACATGAATCCATTTGAAATCATGACTCTCAGTGAAATTAAAGTTAATTTTTGATGCCTACAAAATTATATATATATATATATATATATATATATATATATATATATATATATAATTATGACCAAAGTTATTGGAAAATTAATCTATCTCAAACCTATGTTAAGTAAATATCTTCAGTATTTTCAAGATATTGTGTTTATGCATGTAACATTTAATTGTCACTTGATTATTTCTAACATCAGAGTGTTTCTAATTATTTATTTGGAAATTCATGTTATACTAAATTCTTCATACTTATACCTCTTTTTCCATCACATATATTTCAATAATAATATTGCCTAAAATCATAATAAATGAAGCAATGCTCACAAATATCTTCAATATTTCAATACATATTACCTGACTATTTTAAAAAGGTAACTGAAACTCATTTATATTGTAGGTGTAATGTGACAATATTGTACTGTACATTATATTACTAGACTATAAGGTACAATTGAGTTATACAATACAAAGACTGTAAACTGTATCTGAGCTAGACCCTCCCTTCTTGCTGACTAGCTTTCTTATTTCTGAAAGGAGCTATGTAGACTGCTTTAGGAAAATAGACGCCTTTGTTATTCAGCTGTCAGATAAGATGTTTCTATTGATGGAATGGTGGAATGACTGTTATAAGGGCAAGGAACTAGATTCTAGTTTGATTTGAAGCCTGACTCATTGAAGGGATATTATTCAAGATACTATAAAGCTAATCAATAGCCCATTCTAGCCCAATCATATGCTCTAATTAGAAATCTACTACTGCTGTTTTGGTGTAAATAAATATATGGTCAGACCAGTTCCTTAATTATACAAAAGATTAGCGTATTTCATAGTTTTTCTCAGAGAAGCTTCTTTTACAGTGAGTGATTGTTAAGGCAAAAGCACATTACAGAAAAAAATTATGGGAATAAGTGACTATTTTATTCAGTACTAAATAGACATCTATATTATCCTTTGAAAGATCATGGGAAATTGAAGTAGAGGAGGAAAGAAAAAAAATATAAGAACAAAAACAGGAGAGAACTATGAGCCAATGTCTTTTAGATACCTCATAATTGTTGTATCCACAAAATCACAGCCACGATGGTTCCACAGTCAAGAAGTGTTCAATGTAGGTGTCATCAACACTCATCATGGATGAATGAGGAACTTGTGGTGTCCCATATCTTCTTGAATGGCTATTGAAGCTAATTGTTGATGAAAAAGGGAAAGCATAGACATTGTAACTTGCCCTTGATCAAGTAAATAACCAAGCCACCCTTGCTTCTGAAAGAAATTTTGATTGAACAATGTGGGTCACTAAAAACTGTGATAATTTGATTACATAAAACCTTCAAAGTTTTTTAAATGTTAATATTTTTATCAGAGGATGTAAAAAATAAATTTATTTTCCCATTGAATGGCAGAAGCAATATGCCTTCCTCAACAAACCTTAGCATCATTCACTTGTCTCTATTACGATATTTTTCAAACTAAATAAAGAAGTCATGTGGATATTTTAAAACAGGAGAAAGCATAGACAGAAAACAAAATATGACAAGAATCCATGCTATAAAAGTATAGTTGCCTAGTTTTGTGAACTACTTGAATTATCTGAGGTAAGAAAAATAGTCTAAATATCATTACATCTTCCTGGGAGGTGATGTTATTAATTTATGAAGTGGGAAATGCATGACTGAGCCATAATTCATTTAAAACAATCTTTGAAACAGGTTTTTGTTTTATTTTCTGACCATGGATTTCAACATTTTCTTATCTTTTCCAGTTCTCTAAAGAGAAATTTAAGATATTACATAAAAGGTTTTTTTAGTGTTACACGTATGAAACTACCATAGCTTAAATAAGGAACAGCTATGTTTAATAAATAAACATAATTTATTAAATAAATTTATAATTTATTTATTTATAATGTTAAATAATAAAACAGCTAATGTTTCTTGGTAACAAGAATTCTAGATCTATACAGGCATTTAAATTTGTTCACTACGGAAACATTCAAAGCAGAGGTTGAAAACTATGTTGCATTAACCAAATCTATTTTGTCATGTATTTCGCAATGAATCCATATGACAGAAAAAGGCTGAGGAAGGAGACGGTATCATTGTTCCCGGCTGAGTGAGAATGAAGTGCCAATCCTGGTGTCAATCTTTGACTGACTAGTAATAAGGAAACACTTCTCCCTTCATGCTAGAATGGAAAAAAAAAGATGGAACAGTGACTTTTATCACTGATCTGCAGTCAAGTAGCCACTTTTCTCAGCAGTGCCACAGGAAACTGCACAGCCAGCAAAAAAAAATCCAAATACCTATGCTTCTTCTAATCAGAATAACATCAGGAGAGACCTACAGAGAACTGGATCATTTCTACCATTCCCAGTAATAGTCACAGTTATCCCTTCATCACTGTTATTATAGACCAAATAGGAAACCTGGACATCTATCCTGATACATCAATATCCTTCAAATTACATCCTACAACTGTAGATGCCTAAAACATGCCAGAGTGGAGCCAGTCACCACACCATCTGCAAAATAACCAACAATAACAAAATTTCATCCCCCAAACAAACAAAAATTCACAAGAACATCAAAATTGAAACGAGACAGTCAATCAGCAAATATCTACAGCAAGATGAATTAATTTATGAATTATCTAATATTTTGTATTGAAAATGCTTCAATAATCATTTTAAACTATAGTTTTCACAAATGAACAAATAAGAAGTTTTAAAATGCATATAAAAACATTAGGAAAAACCAACAGAAACTTGAGAACTCAAAAGGACAGTGTTAGAGCCCTTACCTGAGAGAGTCAACAATAAAATAGGGAAGAACAGGAAGGAATTTGTGAACCGAGTATAAAAGACAAGAATAAAGAACTATTCAAACCCAGCAACACAGAAATCCTGTTCAGGGAAAATTTAAAATGTATGTTTGGAATCTATCAAATAATCTGATATTTATACTATTCGGCTCTCAGGAAAGGAGGATGAAGATATATTTTTTAAAAATTTGAGTAAACAGTGGCTAAATTTTCCAAGTTTTGCAAAGCAGTAACAAAGTAAATTTGTAAATTTAAGGTTCTGAGTTTATCTTCAACAAGATAAACCAACAATTATAGACCAAGAGAAGTCCATAATCTGCTATAGAAGACAAAAGAAATACCATTAGGATATCAAGAAAAATTATAAAGAAAAACAATCCACAAAATCAAAGGCAAAACAAAAATCAAAACTTCTACACATTTCTTGCCAGAAGAAAATGAAACTGTATTTTCAAGAAATGAATCAATCAATAATCTGTCAACCCATGATTTTATTGTCAGCCAGTGTTTAAAATGGAACTAAAATAAACATACTTATGGAAAAAAGGAAAAAAGAATTCTTCAGTGGTAGTTCTGCCCTGAAAGAATAGCTAAAGAAGTCCTTTAATAATGAACAAATCATAAAAGAGAAAAACTTGGAATATCAGAAAATATTCTATTTCGCTTTGTGTTACTGTGATAAACATCATGACCAAAAGCATCTTTGGAGAGAAAAAAGCTTTTTTCTTTTTTCTTTTTTTTTCATTTTTTTAAAATAAATTAAAATTTTCAAATTTAAAACACTTAGATACTTCCCGGGTTAGAGCTCCTGGTAGCCCCATTTCATCTAGGTTTTGTGAGGTTGGGTGCAGAGCTGCCACTGGTGATCCCGCTCAGTTCTCGGGCCCAGACCGGAAGTCCAGCTTATTTCATTTTAGAGTTGTAACTATCATTGAGAGAAGCCAAGGCAGGAACGCAGGGCAGTTTGATGTAGGCAGCACCAGGAAGGAAGAACTGAAGAAGAGAACACAGAGGAATGGTGATTACTGATTTATTTCCCCTTATTTGCTCAGCTATTTTTCTTATATAGCACAGAAGTACGACTAGGTATGGTACTACCGACAGTGGGCTAGTCTCCCATGCATCAATTGGCAAATAAGAATTGCCTCCACAGACAATCACAGGCCAATGTGACAGAAACAATTCAATTCACTTTCTCCTTTTCCTGGTGAATCCAGGTAACTTATATCAAGTTTATAAAAAAAAAAAAAGCAAATAAATGATTAAATAAGATGTATTCTTTTTTGCCTCTTGAATTTTCAAACTTATATCTGATGTTCCAATAGACTATGGTAAGATCTGCATATATAACAATACCCACAGAAACCACAAAAGACACAAAATGCCCAGTAAAATACTAAAATATCAAGGTGAAACGTGAAATATAGTTTAAACTTCCTTCAGGAAAGAAAAAAAGAATATATGGGTGAGAGATGAAGAAAAAAATAACAAATTAAAAACATAAGCATCAGATTATCAACATCAACATTTGTAAGTAAATATTCTAATAAAATATGTGTTTTTAGAATAGTAGGTTTAAGAAAAGCTATCTATATTCTGTCTACTAGAAATTTACTTCAAATATATTTACAAAACAAGTTTGATAGAGAAAAAAGTATGAAAAAACTATAGCATTCAACTGTGAATCAAAAAGAACACTAGAAAATCCAAAAATTACTGTAAATATAAGAGACAATACAAACCAGAGGAAAAAATAAATCTTCCAAGAAAAGGGATATTATAAAAAAAAAATTAAAATGCCAGTATTCAAAGAAATCATAGCAATCCTACAATATATGTGTTGGAAACAATGATATTCAAAATATGTGAAAATCATTATTTTAAATTTTTATTTAAAAATAATATATTTTGATATTTTTCCCTAACATCCCCTCTCAGAATCCCCCTGCCTCCCTCACTCCCCAAATTCATGTTCATTCTCTTTATATCAAAATAATTTAAAGTCAAAAACAACTTAAACTATAAAATGTACAATGAAACAAAAAAAATACTGAAACCAACAAAAACACACAAAACAAACAAGCACCACTAAACGTTGTGTTGTCAACTACTTCTGGGAGTGGGACTCTTCTTGCAGCGTGGCTGACATGCCCAATTGATATCATATCAGGTTTCAACTGCTAGCATATTAGTGATGGAATTCTCTACACAGTTCCACTTCTCAGTGCTGAGATTTTGTCTTGTGTGAGCCTGTGTATGTCTTGTGCTTGCAATCATGATTTCTATAAGCTTATGTGTTTATCAGTCCTGTTATGTCCCTGGTCTCATCATTACTTCAGACTCTTCCAATGTTTATCTCTCTCCTTTTTCTAGATCCCTGAACCTTGAGGAGAGGCATATAGTAAAGCTTTGACAAGATATAACCTACTCCTGGTTCTGGATTATTACTTGGTGGCATAAGATGCCTAGTTGGGTCATTGTCTCTCTTGTTATATGTTAATTCCATTTAAATTTCTTTGTGTCTCTGTTTTAGGAAGCGTCTATGGTAGTCCACTTGCAAACGGCTTCTCCGAAGGCCTTAGTGGTAGTGGTTGTTCCCATCATTGCTTTCATATGCTTCTCTTCCAACCCCCTCCCCATTAGTCACATTATAGTTTCTCATTTATCTCTTTATCACACTACACTAAGATCCAAATCCAATCTTTTTCCTTGGTCATTTACTAGGTACATATTTTCTGTGGTTATTAAGAGTGAAATAAATATATGTACAGCATAAGAGATAATATCCATGTTTAAGACAAAACACACAACATTTGTCTTTTAGTGTCTGGATTACCAAGCTCAGGATAAGCATTGCTAACTCCATTTATTTACCTGCAAATTTCATCATTTCATTGTTCTTAATAGCTGAATAATACTCCACTGTGTAAATGGACCATATTTTCATAAAGCTGCTCATGAGCTGATGAACATGTAGGCTGTTTCCAGTTTCTTGCAATTACAGAATAAGCACCAATAAAAATGGATGAACAAGTATGTGTGTAGTAATGTAACAGGCCCCCAAACCACAGAGCAACTGACTCCACAATGGAAGTTCCATTTAGACCATAAAATTTAGCACACAAATGACATCGCCCACCAAATAAAAATAAAAACCTAATCCATTTAAGTTTATAGTTCAGAGAGTGTTTTAAATGTATTGACCTTGGTGTTTTGTTGCTGTTGTTTTGTTGTTGTTGCTGTTTTGTTTTACTGTTTTGTTTTTGTTTTTTGGTTATTTGGCTTCTCTAGTTCTGCTTTTGGGTAGCTATTCTTGTTAAATGTAGTATGTCAAACCATAACAAGGTTTTTGTGCCTAGAAACTCACTCAGACTAAGACCCAGGGCTATACTGGGATCCCAACACTCAGTGTAGTAGTTGGCTGACTACTACAAATTTTTTAGTGGCTTAAACCCATATCTGAGTAGTGTTCTCTGGTGGACACCCCACAATGGTAAGATATAGAGTCCCTTGGGTATATGCCCTAAAGTGGTATAGCTGGATCTTACAGTAAATCAATTATCAGATATCTGAGAAACTTCACAGTGATTTCCATAGAGGCTATACCAATTTTCACTTAACTAGCAATTAATAAATGTTCCCTGTTCCCTGATTATTGCCAGTGTGTGTAGTCATTTCTTTTGTTGATGATGGCCATTATGCCTGAATGAAATTTCAAGATATTTGAATTTGAGTTTCCCGCAGATCTAGGGATGTTGAACATTTTAAATGTTTATCAGCCATTTGTGTTTCATCTTTTGAGAACTCTCCTTTTAGTTCTACTCTGGAGTTTAATTAAGTTATTTGTTTTCTTGATGTTTAAGATTTTTCTTTTTTAGTTTTTAAATAACATATTTTATATACTATTAAATGTGCAATTGGTGAAGCTTTTCCCCATGCTGTAGGCTGCTGCTTTATTCAAATGATAGTATACTTTGCTGTATAAGAATTTTGTTGTTGTTAGTGGTGGTTTGTGTTTTCTTTTTTATTTTTTTTTTAGGTTAATAAGTCCTCACCTTTACCAATTATACATATGACCTCAATATTATTATCTTGGTTATTATTTTGGTTAAGGTTATCTCAAGGTATTTTTCATGTTACTGTCAAACATTCTGTTGTCAGATTTTTTTTCAGTATGTTTTGTGTTTATATTTAGAAAGGTTACTGATTTTATGCATTAATATTGTATCTGCTTTTTTGCAGATGGTGTCTATCAGCTGTAGAAATTTCTTAGAGGGGCCCTTAGGGGGGGTTGGTAAAAGTAACGTTTATTCACCAGATGTAATTGTCACCTCAGAGACTTACTGCAGAATAAGTTCACCCTTTTCTAGTTCTTCTGTACTCTGGCTGGCTGATTCAACTCAGCTGTTCTGACTCAACTCCTGATTCAATCTTACTTCTCTTGGCTTCTTACTGAATTGCTCTGCTTGGAAGAACTGCCTCTAAATTCCAAGATCTGATCTGTACTGACTTCATGAACACAACTCAACTTCACTGCTCTGCACTCACTGCACTGACTCCCAACAGACTGACAGAACTACTGAACTGACTTGAACTCAGCTGATTCACCTCCCAACTCGCTGTGTTGTTCTTAAACAGCTTCTCTCTCCCGTGCTGTTCTTCGGAGAGTTGGCTGTATCCTACCTCTGACTCATGCTGTCAAATCTTTCTCTGGTTTGTCAGTTAGTCTGCCCTGTAATTAAATGTCACTTTCAAATATGGATGTCTCCATCTACAAGGGCATGACTGTATTCCAGCCAGAGGAATTAAGGGGGTGCGGGCTGTCTACATTCCAGCCAGAACACATACACCTAGGACTTTGGATATGATTCCTTGCCAGGATAGCCATGTTGCTGGATTAAAATTCCTTTTTAAGTTTTTAATGTATAAAATCATATCATCAGCATAACGATATTTTGTCTTCTTCCTTTTGTATTTGAGTCCTTGAATCCTCTAGTTGTCTTATTGCTTTAATTAAAAGTTTAAGTACTATGTAGGATATGGTGGGAGTGAATTTTTTGTCTTGTTTCTGATTTTAGCAGAAATGCATTGATTTTCTATCGTTTCAGAAAGATGTTGACTGTGGATTTACTGAAAATTGCCTTTATTATGTTGAGGTATGTTCCTTGTATTCCTAGTCTCTCCAGAACTTTTATCATGAAGGGGTAGTAGATTCTGTCAAAGGCTCTTGGTAACATCTAATGAGATGATTTTTTTTTAAATCTTTTTATGTAGTGGATGAAGTTTATTTTTTGTATGTTGAACCATCCCTGCCTTTCTAGGATGAAACTGATTTAACCAAGCTGGACAAGCTTTTTTTTATTAGTTCTTAAATTTGGTTTATAAATATTTTATTGAGAATATTTACATCTATGTTCATTAGGTTTTATAATTTTTTTGTTGTTGTTAAGTATTGAGTGGTTTTGGTGTCTGGGTAATAGTAGCTTCATTCTAAGTATTAGGTAGGTTCTTCTTTATAGGTCTAGTTTATTTCTGCTCTGAATCCAACTGTCCTCGGGCTTTATTTATTTATTTATTTATTTATTTTCATTTTTTGGGTTAAAGATTTTTTATTACTGCTTCATTTTCATTAAGTATTATTGCTCTGCTTAAATTGTTTAGTTATACCTTGCTTCAAAATTAGTAGTATACATATATGTGTGTGTGTACGCATATATAATGAAAAACAAAAATGAATGATTTACTTTATATATATATATATATATATTATATATTTTATGTAAATATATATATATATATATATATATATATATGCCTTAAAGTTTGGTAAATTACAATTTTTTAAAAGTGTGTACATGTGATTCTCTCAATTTCTTCGATATCTATTGTAATGTCTCATTTTTTATCTCTAATTTTATTAGATCTAAATAGATTATTTGGATTTTTTACATTTGTTATTTTTCAATAATTTGGTAAGATGGTTGTCATTTATTTTTTTAAGAATCAACTCTTCATTTCACTGGTTATTTGTATTTTTTCATTTCTATTTCACTGATTTCATTCTTGAGTTTAATATTTCTTTTCATCTATTATTTTGTCAGTATTATTCTTTTTCTTCTTATAGAACCTTCGTGTGTGTTATTGTGTTATTAAATTATTAATGTGAGATTTCTCCAGGTTTCAGTGTAGGCACTTAGTGATGTAAACTTGCCTCTAACAACTGCCTTCATTGATCCCATAGGGCTGGTTATGTTGTATTTTCATTTGTAAAATAAAATAAAGACAGACTCTTTAGAATAACATATGACTTTTAATGGAGATTCTGAAAACCAGAGGGGCCAGGATGGATGCTCTACAAGCAATGAAAGACCAAGGATGCCAGTTCAGACTTTCATATATAGTAAAATTGCCAATTGAATTCTATGGATAAAAATAATTCTATAATTAAAGCTAAAATAAGCAATTTCTATCCATCAATCCAGCTCTATAGATTATACTATTAGAAAAACTTCAGTTTGATGAGAATGTTAAGTAATAAATTACTTAAGAGAACACAAGTAATAAATAATTTCAGAACAGTAAATCAAAAGAGGGAAGGGAAACCCCACATCTCAACAAAATAAGAATTGATGAGTTCTGCTTATTAATAATGCATGATAACAATGTTCTCTATTCACTAGTAAAAGTACATAGAATAAGACTGAATTAGAAAACAGGATCAATATCTCTGCTGCATCCAAGAAATATACCTCACCATCAAGGATAAACACCACCCCAGGGCAAAAGAATGAAAAATATATTCCAAGCAAATGGGCCCACGGAGCAAGAAGAATAGCTATTGAAATATCTGATAAAATAGACCTCAAGCAAAACTTATTCAAAGAGAAGGAAGTACATTACATACTCATTAAATGAAAAATCCTCTCCAAGTGGGTATTACCATTCTGTGTATTATTTCAAATTAAAAGGATTACAAACCATGTACCCTAAATTATTCTAATAGTAAAATTCTGTATATGGATAAATGAGGCAAAGGGTAGATACACCTTTTTTTACTAGTTAGAAATTTGTGTCCTTATAACAGATAAGTGAGATCTGAAATCATTATTTTGCTCTCATATGCATAAGATCCATATATTTTAAATTAAGTCTTTGATTATTAATAACATAAAATTGTCAATTTTAGCTCTCTGAATTGAGACCACATTAGTTTCACATTAATGGACCTAGAACTGTATGCTTACAATAGACATATTACATGCAATTAAATTTAGTCAAATGCATGTGTATCACTAGTGTGCCTACTTCATATTAATTCTTCATAGAATTCCATTAAGTTAAATTAAGCCACATAAAAATAATAATGCTTAATATTTAATTCAGTCTGACAGTAGGCAATATTAAATGATCTATAAAGATAAACAGGAACTGCCAGGCTTCCAGCATGTAGATGCTAATTTGTGCAAATTTTTACATAGGAAATGCTCAAGCTAGACCAAAGAACAATGTATAGACTAATATGGTCAGCAAACCATATATTAAAAATATAGAAACCAATTAATTTTTCTGGAAGTTCTAGCTCATAAATGTTGTTTGTAAAAATCATGTAACATCAGGTGGCAATTGACAATAACTTAATTAGTGAGAACATCTTCATCTTTATAGTTTGAAGAAAGGCATCCTTTGTGCTAATAAGCGATGTCACCAATGTCAAATTAGAGATATTATAGGTCAAGGTGGCAGACTCAGAATATGCAATTATGTCTACTGTCTACTTGGAATCCAGATGAAACATAAGTGGGTGCAGAGATTAATGAGCTTATAGCAACACTGACAATGAGTGGAGCCTCTCAAAACCATGTAATTTTGTCAACTTAGAAGAAAAAAAAAACATGACACTACATTGGCAAAGCAAATCAGAAAGCCCCAAAAAACATCATTCAAGGAAGTTGAAGAGAAGGAAGGGGCCTTTACTTCATCAGGCTTTCAAATACTTTCATTATTTCTACCTTTAATTTTCTGAGTTTCATCATTTGTTTATGTGAGGAGATACCTTGATTCTTTTACTCATTATACAGCAAATCTTTCCAGAGTCTTTATTTCATCTTCCATCTGATGAAACCTGAGTTATTTAAACATGTAGAATCCAGGACAGAGGTCATGTTTTATTCAAAGATATGTTCTCATAAGGCAGGAATGAAAGATCAATAATAATAAAAGAAGAAAAATCTAAGCTTCATCTTGCATAACTAAACTTGACTAGTTTCTCAGTATGGTTAGGAAACAGGGATCGGAAATACCCATCCATATCTTGAAGAAACATCCACCTATTAACTCTCATTGTATCTCCAGCTGCATGTGTCAGTCAGATGGTCTCCTGCAAGTTACTAGAGATGCCATAAGGATGGGAGCACACACTTTTAAGAAAAACCTAATAGCATGAGTATAGGTGATTAGGGCCTTGAAGAACTTGTGCCAGTGTGGGACTCAATAGAAAATCTGGATGAGGAAGTGGACTTTCTGACATACCTTCCTGTCTCCACTGGTGTACAGGGCTCATTCATACAAACAGTAGATTTTCCATATACATCTCTTCCCAGAGCCTTTGTTTTGAAAGCACTGATCACTGCTTTTAAGTCAATGAACCCAAGCTTTTGCAGTACTTTTATAGTATAATTTAATATGTGTGAGGTACCTGGTAGGTACCTCATAACCACTCTTTTAAATGTGTAATAGATTTTTTCTGCTATGGCTTATATAGCCAATGAACTTTAGAATTTTTTTATTATAAATTAAAAATCTGTTCAGACTTAAAATGGAATTGTTTTTAACTAATTCATTTTAAGAGAGCTGAGAAGTGTGTAAAATGTTTACTATCCATGAAGATAGTAAACACTTGTACTTATCCTATCCACTTTCCACATCTTTCAGTTGGGATTGTAAGTTTTTATGTAGAAGAATTGAGTATTTTCTCTCAATTTACCCTTCTTATGATAGTTAATATTGATTGTCAACTTATTTGAATTGATGCATAGGTCATTGATAAAGCACAACTCTGGACGAATCTAAAAGTGTTTGCAAGCCTAGATTATGAAGTGTGTAATGTATGCTTTAATCCATTGATGGATGGATACACTGAACAAACTGTAGAGAAAGTAGTTCAATAGCAGTGTGCCTTCCCCTGGCATGTCTTACCCTGGCTCCTTCCTCCCTTGACTTTGTTTCTTAGTGATGGTGAATTAAATTGCTCTGCTCCGCCATACTTTTCTGTCACAAAAGACAAAAATTCTAAAAGCAAGCACATGATAAGAACTGCATGCTCTAAGCTGCTGCCACCTGGTGTTTTGACATATAATGAAATGACTCTCCAGCACAACTAGAGATTTCATAAATGCTAGTAAAATTTTTATTATACCTTACAACTGGAACTGTCATATAGCAAAGATGTGGCATTTTGTACAGAGATTCTCTGCATAGTTATTAAATAAACAAAAGCATCTTCCACTTTACTTTATTACTTTTGCTTCATTTATCTGCTTTATTATTTTGCTTTTAATGATGAACTTTCATTATTTCTATATTTTGAATTAACTTGCCTAGATATTTAAATATCCACCCATAATCTACAACTTATCTATACTGAAATTTATTTAATTTTCAACAATCTGATCAAAACATTTCACAGCAAGATGACAGCACCATTAGATCTATAGTGTTTTTCATGAAGTAACTCAAAATATTTTTAAATGTTATGAGATTCTCTTTAAGGCCAGTATGTAAAGCTTGGTCCAGGGATGGTTGTCTGATAAGAGATTCTCTGTTTCCACAGAATATAGTTCAGTAAGGAAGTACCAGCAATTTTGTGATGAAATGGAGGCTCATAAATAGAGTTCATGGATTGTCATTTCTTAATAGAGAAAAAAATCATTAGAACAAGTCAAACAAATATAGCTTTTCCTAATGATCCGGTCTGTGAAGAGCCAGAATGGAATGGTTAAGTGGAGAATGAAGTGGAAGGTTTTGGTTGTGTCATGTGATACAGACTCGCGGTATTTTGCAGAGTTAAGACCAATATGAGATGACATGCAATGTTTGGAGAGAGTACAAGTAGGACTCATTGGACAGTGACAGAGCACTTGCATAGCTAATCTTGCAGTGCCTCACTGGTCTTCAGTCTTCCTTTGTTGATCGAGGTACAGCCATTATCCTGGCATATGGAATGGTTCTGGTCCCTCACACTAGCTCATGCTTAGTCCATGGAGGCCTGGCAGCTTCTGTTTGATCATGCCAACAGATCATGTTTGGTATCCTGACCCTACTGAACTGGGCTGCTGGTATCCTGAAAAATAGAGATTGGAATCACCCCAAAGAACTACCGCTAAATGTGTCCATATCCCCTTGTCCTATTTACCATCTTTTCTCCCTCACATTTGGACAGTGTATAAAAAGGGAGGGCAAAGAATTTGAAAACCCTTATTAGAAGTAGATTTTCAAAAATCTAAGCCTTGCCATACCTATCTTTCACTTGCTTGGTTAGAGTCATACTAAAATATTTTATTTCATTTGTGACTATTGTGAAGGGTGTCATTTCCATAATTTCTTTCTCAGCCTGTTTATCCTTTGAGTAGAGGAAGGCTACTGACTTGTTAAAATTAATTTTATATGTAGCCACTTTGCTGATGTTGTTTATCAACTGTAGGAGTTCTCTGTAGAACTTTTGAGATCACTTATGTGTACTATTATAACCTCTGCAGATAGTAATATCTTGACTTCCTCCTTCCCAATTTGTATCCCTTTGATCTCCTTGTATTGTCTAATTGCTTTGGCTAGAACTTTGAGTACGATATTGAATAGATAGGGAGAGGGTGGGTAGCCTTGTCTTGTCTTGTCTCTCTGATATTAACGAGATTGCTTTGAGTTTCTCTCCATTTAGTTTGATATTGGCTATCAGTTTGCTGTATATAGATTTTATTATGTTTAGGTATGACCTTTGAATTCCTGATCTCTTCAATACTTTTAACATGAAGGGGTGTTATATTTTGTCAAAAGCTTTTTCAGCATCTAATGAAATGATCATGTAGGGTTTTTTTAATTTCATGTTTATATAGTGGATTGCATTGATAAATTTATGTATCTTGAACCAGCCCTGCATCCCTGTTATGAAGCCTACTTGAGCAAGATGGATGATCATTTTGATGGGTTTTTGGATTCAGTTTGCAAGAATTTTATTGTATATCTTTGCATCAATATTCATAAGGAAAGTTGGTCTAAAGATCTCTTTCTTTGTTGGGTCTTTGTGTCGTTTAGGTATCAATATAACTGTGGCTTCACAGAAAGTATTGAGTAGTATACCTTCTGTTTTTATTTTGTGGAAGAGTGAGAAGGATTGGTATTAGGTCGTCTTTGAAGAACTGATAGAAGTCTACACTAAAACCATCCAATCTTGGGCTTTTTTTGACTTGGAGACTTCTACTGACGGTTTTTATTTTTTTTAGAGGTTATGAGACTGTTTAGATGGTATATCTGATCCTGATTTAACTTGGTACCTGGTGTTTCTCTAGAAAATCATCCATTTCATCTAGATTTTCCAGTTTTGTCAAGTATAGATTTTTGTAGTAGGATCTGATGATTTTCTTAATTTCCTCAGTGTCTGTTGTTATGCCTCCCTTTTCATTTCTGATTTTGTTAATTTGGATCCTGTCTCTGTGCCTTCTAATTAATATGGCTAAGGGTTAGGGTTGGGGTTGGGGTTAGGGTTAGGGTTAGGGTTATGTCATTTTGCTTGTTGACTTTCTCAGAGAACCAGGTCCTAGAATATCAAGTCTCTGAAGAAAGAAATCAAAGAAGACCTCAGAAGATGGAAAGATCTCCCATACTAACAGATTGGCAAGATTAACATAGTAAAAAACCATACAATCCCCATCAAAATTCCATCTCAATTCTTCACAAAGATAGAAAGAGCAATTGTCAAATAAAAGCAAAAACTATTCTCAACAATAAAATAACTTTTGGGGGAATAACCATCTCTGACTTCAAGCTGTACTACAGAGCAATAGTGATTAAATAAAATTATTGGTACAGAGACAGACAGGTAGATGAATGGAATAGAATTGAAGACCCAAAAATAAACCCACTCATCGACAGTCACTTGATCTTTGACAAAGAATCCAAAACCATTCAGTGGAAAAGAGATAGCATTATTAACACACAGTGCTGTTTAAACTGGAATTATAACCAAAATATACAAAGAACTCAAAAAGTTAGACTCCAAAAAAACCCAAATAACTCTATTAAAATGGCGTACAGAACTAAACAAAGAATTCTCAACTGAGGTATCTTAAATGGCTGAGAAACACTTAAAGAAATGTTCAACATCCTTAGTCATCAGGGAAATGCAAACCAAAATGACCCTGAGATTCCACCTCACACCAATCAGAATGGTTAAGATTAAAAACTCAGGTCACAGCAGGTGCTGATGAGGATGTGAAAAAGAACAACACTCCTCCTTTGTTGGTTAGATTGCAAGCTGGTAAAATCACTTTGGAAATTAATGTGGCTGGTGGTTCCTCAGAAAATTTGAAGTAGTTCTACCTGAAGACCCACCTATATCACTACTGGACATATACCAAAAAGATATTTCATCATATAAAGAGCACACATGCTCCACTATGTTTATAGAAGCCTTTATAATAGCCAGAAGCTGGAAAGAACACAGATATCCCTCAACAGAAAAATGGATACAGAAAATGTGGTACATTTACCCAGTGGTGTACTACTCAGCTATTAAAAGCAATAACTTCATGAAATTCACAGGCAAATGGATTATCCTGAATGAGGTAACGCAGACACAAAAGAACACACATGGTATGAACTCACTGATAAATGAATATTAGTGCAAAAACTCAGAATGCCCAGGATACAACCCACAGGCCATATGGAGCTTAAGAGGAAGGAAGACCAGGGTACAACCCACAGACCATATGGAGCTTAGGAAGAAATCCAGGGTGGATGCTTCAGTCCTGCATAGTGGGGGAAACAGGATGATTGTGGGAGGTAAATGGAAGGGGGACTTGAAAGGGAGAGAAGAGGTGGAGAGAAAAGACACAGGATCAGGTATTAGAGGGGACAGAAAAGAGGTACAGAGAGTCAGGAAATCTAATAAAAATGTAGCAGTAAGGAATGGAGAATTGGAGATAGCCATCGAAAAGTTCCAGATGCCAAGAAAGCAAGAGGCTCCCAGGACCCAATGGGGGATGGGGTGGGGGATGAGATTAGCTGAAATACCCAACAAAGCGGAGAGATTCTGTAGAGACCATATTCAGAGGTTAGGTACTGCCTCTAGACAAAAGATAGGGTCATACACCTATTTCAAAGTTTTTAAACCAGAAATATTCCTATTTAAAGGAAAGACAAGGACAAAAATGGAGCAGAGACTGAAGGACAGGCCATCCAGGAACTGCCCCACCTGTATATTCATCCTGTCTACAGACACCAAACACTGACACTGTTGCTGTTCCCAGGAGGTGCTTGCTGACAGGAACCTGGCGTGATTGTTTCTTGGGAGGTTCTGCCAACACCTGACCAATGCAAGTGTGGGTGCTTGCTGCCAACTATCAGACTCAGCTTGAATACCCCAGCGGGTACGGGTCTGGGGGGAATGACTGGAGGAGCAGAGGAGGATTGCAACCCCATAGGAAGAACAATATCAGCTGGATACACCACCCAGAGCTCTCAGGGACTAGACTACTAACTATGGAGTATGCATGGAGGGATCCATGGCTGCAGATCCATATGTAGCAGAGGATGAACTTGTCTGACATCAATGGGAGGGGAGGCCTGTGGTCCTTTGGAGGTTTGATGCTCCAGTGTAGGGGGATGCTGGAGCTGCAGGGCAAGAGTGGATGGGTAGATGGGGGATCACCCTCATAGGGGCAAAGGAGAGTGGGGAAAGAGAGCAGATGGGTTTGGGGGTTGTGGAGGGGTAACCAGGAAGGGGGATATAATTTGAAATGTAATGAATACAATGATTAAAAACAAAAGAAAAGAAAAAGACAAATCTAAGCCTATAGACGAACATACTTGAATTAATATTTTTGCTTCCATTTTAAGCTGAGACTTCCAATCTTTTCTATCATGTTCTTTCTCACTCCCAAGAGGTTCTCATATCTCTTAATTATATCTTTAGTTTCCCTAGGGCTTAAGCTTAAAAATGGACAATACATAGATCCTCTTATCCTCCATAGTACACAAGTAAGTTTCTATAACTAGCCTGAAGTTTGATTTCTCACAGAATATTAAATTAGAATATATCAATTTAGGAGATGAGGTGATAGCTCAATGGGTAGAGTGCTTGTGGTTCAACTGTGAAAACCTAAAATCACACACTAGCCAGAAGATGTGGCAGATAGCTGTAACCCTAAAACTAGAATAACAGACATGAATTCTATGGCCTCATTGGCCAGACATTCTAGCTGAAACAGGGCACTCCAGGGTCAGTGACAGACCCAGTCTTAAAAAAAATTAGGTGAGGACTAATTGACACAGATAACCCAGTATAAATAATATACTTCTGCACCACTAGTCTTTCTCTCTCTCTCTCTTTCTCTCTCTCTTTCTCTCTCTCTCTCT
>JANHMN010000013.1:66756235-66767553 GCA_030674055.1 Rhabdomys pumilio
AAAAAAAAAAAAAAAAAAAAAAAGAAAGAAAAGCGATGAAATTACAAAAAGAATTTGAGTTGGTCAAAATACAAGAAATATAATCAATATTTAATTTCTATCATATGACTCACCTAAGGTATTAGTGGAAAGAAAATTTTCTTTAGAAAATAGTAGGCACAGTTGGTATATGATATGTAAAGAATGAACATAATATTAATTTTAAAAAAAAAGAAATGTTTTTTGTTTATTGCCTATGCTTAAAAGTGATTTACTTACATCTTTCTACTGTTTTGTGGCTTTAAAAGCCACAAGACATTAGAAGGGAAAAATCTTATGTTTTAGATCTTCTAATTTGTTTTAATGTCATTATACAGTTGTGTCACGGGGTATACATGCATTTACATGTTCACATTGATATGTACATTCATGGAAATATGCGTGTAAGGAGCAGAGGTAGACCTTGGGTATTGTCTCTTAATCATTCACTACCTTTTTTCTTGGTATAAAACACTCTCACTGAATCTGGAGCTCCACAAATCATCTAGATTGGCAGGCCAGCGGGAACCCAGGGAGACTCTGATCTATGGTCACAGGCACTCCCAGCTTTTTACATGTGTTCTGGCAAATCAAGCTCAGATACTCCTTCTTATGCTGCAAGTGCAAATTCCAATTGTGCAAATTCCTCAGCTCAATTATAATGAAGTGTGTGTTCTGTCTGTCTTAGATACTAACCTTTTGTTCTCATAAAACACCGTAATCAATAGGAAGGTTTATTTGAGATGTACAGTCCCAGAGGTATGAAGGTTTACTTTCATTATGGCTAGGAGGAAGGACAAGACAGCCATGATGACTGGAGCTGAGAACTAAGGGTCAAGGTCTTACATATGAAACCACAGACCAGAAGTAGAAAGCAAAACTGGGGTGGCAATGCACTGTTAAACCTCAAAGCCTACCCCCAGGGATATCTTTCCTCCAGTAAATTGATATCTTGGAAGCCTCACTAAACAGCATCTTCTTCTGGGGACCAAGTATTCAAATGCCCCAAAACTATGGGGCTCATCTAATTTAAACCACCATAGTGTATGTAGGTGTGTTCATGTATGAGTGTTCATGTGTATATATGTATACCATAGCATATATGTGAAGGGCAGATGTAAATTTTCACTGTTAATTAGTATTTATCTTCCAGTTTGAGACAAAGTTTCTTGTTGTTCACCATTGCACACTACAAGCTAGCTGGCCTTGGAGTTTCTGTGAATTCTATGCTTCCCTTTTGCCTTGGGTATGGTGGAGTCACAGATGTCCACTATTACATCTCACTTTTACATGGGTTCTGGGGACTGGAAACATTAGTCCATGCACTTGTACGGCAATTGCATTTTCCACTCAGCCATCTGCCTAGCTCTCATATTCCAATTTAAAAACAAGAAGAATGAAAGGGGGGCCTACTATCTCAAAAGTCTCTATCGTCAGTTTCCTAACCACCTTCTTGCTGGCCACAACTCTGAACTTTTGAGCCCTGGACCACTAGAGATGTTTAATTCATGTGGGTTTGGCAAGTTCAACTGCAAGTTGAATAATACATTCTCTTAAGATTCAAATGTGTGTTACTGCTACCAACACAATAATAATATAAGTCCAACATCTGGTGTGCAAAGCTGAAAGACTCTATCAAAGAGCAAATGAAAACCAACAGTATAAAGTGAAAGATAGCTACTGTTTCCAACATCTCTGCCAGCTCTAATGCTGGGTCAAACACAGCTGCCAACTGCTCATGCTTTTGTAGCTCCACAGCGTTTTGTCTCCTCTCTCTCTTGGCAGTAAACTTCATTGCATCTTACAGTTCCCACAACAGGATTAAAAGAAATGAGGAATTGTCATTGTTTCTCCAAACTCACTGTCTTTTGAGCTCATAACACAAACTCCACGTGAAGCCCAGTTCTTTATAAGTGAGTTGGTTAAACTCATAACCAATGAGAATATTGATGGAACATTTTCAAGCTCACTATCACCCCTACCAAAGCTGTGCATAAGGCAGAGCTAACAAGTAGCCATAAAATGAAAGATGAAAACATATTTTATCCTTGCACCAAAAACAATGTTCAGGTTTATTCTCTTATACATCAAATAATTAGCCTCTAACTCCAGTCTCCAAAAGGCAGCTATCCAAACCAAGTCAGTAAATTCTGAGTAATGAGCATGGACTCCTTGATCTCTACCTATCTCCAAAATTCTACAAATAAGAAGGAACCTCAGCTCAGCAAAGGGAAGCCTTCGACACATGGCTAATAGAAAATGTAAATTAGTACCATGTGGTACTAATTCTGTACTGTTTAGTGAGAAATGGGATGCTGAATGTTAATTAAACTCACAAACACCTGGAATAAAGACCAGCTAGACCATCCATACATTCTTAGCATCTTTGTTTTGGCCCATGTATCACACCCAGAAGTGGCAGCACGTCTAGTAGTATGTTTCTTGCTGCCTTGGATACATATGAGTGCAACAGAGGAAATACAATCCTGGGAGTCAAAGGGAATTAAAGCATTGAAGATGATGGAAGAGTGAGATAGAAGAGATCTGGCCCAGAAAAATCATAGACGTTTAAAGCCTTATATCCAAATTTGAGAGGAGCTAAAAATACATTGTCTTATTATGATCACAGCAGTCGTTATTCCTATCCCATGCGGAAGAAACAAATCATCACTAATACAGCAGGGAAGGCTCATTGCCTCATTTTATTATACATCAGAAACAACTATGGACTTCCTTTCACAGGTGTTTCTGGGAGAAGATTTCAAGACCACATGTATTTCAAAAAGCATAATAGCACTGGATAATGTGATTAATTCACCCCACCTTGTTACCACATCCAGCTTCTGAATTGTACAATTTTATTTAAGTTTCTAAGGTAATGTTGGGATCTGTAAAAAATGTTTAAAATTCCCAATTCTCTTTCAAGATCCTTGACAGGGTTGCCCTTCCTTGGTCATTTGGAGTCTGATTCCTACGGCCTGTGAACCGTGAGAAAAGGTGGTATTCTTCACTTCAGAATTATAAGAAGTAATACGGAGTTATCAGTGTCATCTTTCTTCCACAGTGATGCTTGAAAATGCTTCAAAGACAGTGCTCAGTTATTCCTGGTCCCCAAATGACTATGAAGAGTGCCTCCAGCTGTCCTCATACCAAACATGATGTAGAACAAGAAACTGTTTTCTATCCAGTGTTGTTCTGAGGAAATGAGGTTATTTTTGAAGCAAATCAGACCCATGACTGATATAGACATTGCTCTGAGCATCTACTTCTGCTTGACTTTATATCATAGGGGAATATGAATCAATTTCTTAAAGCTTGTACCAACTGCAATATCAATGTTCTTTGCTCAAGGGTTCTACTGTTTCTGCTTGACTCTGATATATAGCCAAACATATCCACTCTATCTTCCTTTCCAGAGTGTCTTTATAGCACAATCTTTTTTATGGGGGAGGGCTTTCAGTTTTTAATTTATTTAAGACCTCCTTACAATCTCCAAACAGATGATGCAAAAGCAACAGACCTGGTTTCAAACACAGTGGCTGGAGTTGACAGCATTGCTGATGGCGCCGTCATAGAACGTCAGGGCACTCCGGGCGCTTCAGTATTCCTGAGGAACAAACATGATTTCTCTTTCCTCCCGTTGGGATGTTCTCAGTGTAAGTCACTGCTCTTAGACTTATGTGTTCTTATGTAGATCTTTCCATGTAGAAGATCCGAAGCCTGAAAGTCATGCTGACAGTTGGAGTAGGCCATCCCTCATCCCACGCCAGAACCAAAGGATAATGGCCACATTCTTCTCTTAAAGAAGGTGAAGGAGAAAACAATTCCTAATCCAAAACCAGTACCTAGCTTCACTGCCGTGTAGGCAAAGCACCGTCACACTTTCAATCCACCTCTGACTCTGACATGTTCCCTATCGGCAGCACCAGCACTCATCGCGGCCTGTCCCCACACTATATCCAACTGATACAGCACAAGCTTTACCTTTCTATGCCACTACCTCCAAGCATCTGTTTTGTGCCATTTGCAAGTACCCATAATTCACTAAATACCACTACATTTTTTATTTGTATCCTTGGTCACTCCTAAATCTCTGGATATTTATCTGCCCACAACTCAATTGAAAATGCTTCATGTGGGATAAGAAATAGTTTGGTGGGTAAAGTTCTTGCTATACTAGCATTATGGACCTAAGATTTTATCTGAAATACCCGTCTTAAAAAACACACACACAAAACAAAGAAACAAGTTTGGTACCATGTCCTTGTAACTCCAGAGTTAGGAAGACAAGTCGATGGCTATAGTTTGTTTGCAGGCAGGCTTAGTCCAATAAGCAAGCCCCAGGTTTCTCTGAGAGATCTTATCTCATTAAAGAAGTTAGATGACTCCTGAATAATGAAACTTGATGTTGTCTTCACACACACACACACACACACACACACACACACACACACACCTGTACACACTTGTGCACACAAAGAGCATACATATATACATACACTCATATGGTGCTGTAAGTAGGGACACCAATACCTTCACAATAGCCAAATTTAATAACTTCAGCTTATTTAAACCATTAAATCCCATAGGGCCCTTGCTGGCATTTCTCTATAGCTTTAATTTTGTTGCCCTTTTCTTGCTTTTTTCTTATCCCAGAAGTCATTTTTAATGTCCTTTCTATGCTCTTCTGACTTCAGAAATCACCAAGATTCTCTGGTCAATTGTACTATGGTTTACATTCTTCTCTCTCTCTCTCTCTCTCTCTCTCTCTCTCTCTCTCTCTCTCTGTCTCTCTCTCTCTCTCTCTCTCTCTCTCTCTCTTTTCCTGGTTTTTCGAGACAGGGTTTCTCTGTGTAGCCCTGGCTGTCCTGGAACTCACTCTGTAGACCAGGCTGGCCTCGAACTCAGAAATCCGCCTGCCTCTGCCTCCCAAGTGCTGGCCGGCAGGTTTACATTCTTCTCTTTTTCTCACTATTAGCCTTATAATTTGGGAGCAAGTGTCTTGAAATCTTAACCCATATTGTCAAAACTCACTAAGTAATTATTAATAGATCTCAGAGAGCTCATAACTAAATTGAAGTCATTATCTCCTTCATCCACTTTATGCTCTTCCCATTTTCATTTCCATTCAGTCAATACACTGTGCTAGATGGAGACTTGGCTGTTATCCCCCTTTCTCAGCACCTACACAAAGTCAGTTTCCTCCACAGCACCATCAAAGGTCTTCCAACATCACACTCAGTTTGAGCCCTCAATCTATTTTCTCCCCTACATTGTAAGTATGAATTCATTTTCTCAGTTTTGCATCATATCCTAAATTTCTGTCTAAAATATGGTCCTGCTTAGCTGGCCTGGCTTTCTTCAAACTCACACAAATGGTTCGTCAGACAACTAACAAAATACCACTCTCAAAACTTAACTTGACCATATGAACTTTAAAAATCATATACAAGCTATCAGGAGCCATCATAGGAGATGCTAATAACTAGTAAGTGATCTTCCTGAGATAAGACTGCCTTGGATTAAAATCTACGACAAATGTGTTTCTGGTAGGCAAGGCCAAGGAGAAATTCATTTTAGGAAAAATTCCTGCTACTAATATGCTTTTCCTGTTATTATTAAATATATAACTAGGTATTAGCCTACCCTTTTGAGTAGATCTCTGTAGAACAAAGAAGATGTACTATCTTGTATTAATGTTATATAAACAAATACATAATAATTCTATAGAATTTTTGATTTGATTCCAATAAGTTCAGAAAAAAATTTTTTAGACATGGTCTTAGTTGCTACAAAAATATAAGTTAGAATCAAAAATAGAATATTCCCACTCCTCAAAATAGCAAGTAAAGGCTACACAATAAGAAATACAATGAACTTTCATTATTACACTAAAAAAAAAATAGACTAAGACAAATTTGTGTTTAAAAAAATAATCATTTAGGTCCAAGGGTAAAGTCGCATGTGTATACTATGATAAGACAAGGCCATGTAAAAATTCTTGTTTTGAACTTTTAATGAGTATATTATAATAAACTACTACTTTGAACAATATCAACATCCTTCTATAATTCTCATTTTATGTAACATTTTATCTCTGAAATGATCTTCTAAAAAACTTTGGAAATAAGTTGTTGGTTAACTTGGGGAGCTTGGCCACATCCACTCATCCATCAATCCAAATGTATATGTCTGTTTGTCTATATGTTTGTGTGTAGGTATATGTGTATGTATGTAAACATACATGATATTGTGAGATGATTGTGAGAGATGATTGGGCCCAGAGTGTGGATGCATGAATGTTTAAATGTATATGTGTCTGTACATATTTGTCTGTATACAGCAAATTAATTCATTCCCTTCTTTTCTGGTTCACAAACAGTTAACCAGTTAGTCCAGAATGGTTGAGAAAGGAGCACCAGCAATAAATCTTTTTACTTAATCTCCTGTTGTTTTAGGATGAGATGCTAAATAGTTTCTTATTTCAGAGGAACTCAGACAGGGAGGTCAGCTGCCAAGTGACTTAAACTTAAGGCAGGTAAACATTTTATTATTATACAACAACCTGAAATATCTCATAAGACCAAGTGATACCCCTACCAACTCTCTTTCTCTTCCATGGCCTAAAGAAGAATCTAACAGGAAAAACAACCACTGGGGCTGGCCCCTGGCACAAAGCACCAATATAAAGCTAAAATGTATAATGTTTTAGGTATACTTGACCTACCCAGCAATTTCTACTACACAGGAAAGTTAATGTAAACCTTGGATCTTTCCTGTCTCAAATTTTATTTTCTGCACCACAATTGTCTAATGACTTTTTGCTTGTACTTTATCAACTAGACTTTGTATTTCCAGCAAGGAGAAAAAAAATTTTTTTGTATATATACGTATTCCAAGTTTGGATCCTTTTTTAAGTAAGAAAGAAACAGAGATCAATAGCTCAGCTATCATTTATTAAACTTTATTGCTATTTTTCTTTCTACCCAAGCTCAAGATGAAATCTAGTTTTCCCTTTTTGCAAAAGATCATGTTATCATAAAGCAAATCTTTCATTTCAGTAGAAAGTATTTTCTGATCTTTTATAGAAGAGGAAACTCAGTACTAAATTACTTAGAAGCAGTTTCAGAACATTGTAAAGTAAAAGCCATAATGAATAACTTGTCCATACTTTGTATGCCGACTCATTTTTGAGCAAATCTTAAAAGCAATGCATAGGGATTTAGACAGGAGACTTCCAGCAAGATTAATGGTCGTGAGCCTCCTTAAATCCCCTGAACAGCTTTGAAATTTTCATGTGCTATCAGTGATGGCTTTGTGACTCAAAAAGTCTGCCTTTGGTTTCATGCTGCAGATTTAAGAACACAATGGATGTGTTTGATATCGACAACCTGTGGCCTCAATTAATTAATAGGATATTGAATTTTGAGGATAACCTAGAGACAGTCATATCTGGTGCTGAAATCCTTTCTGCAGAGTTGCTAGAGTGATCAAGTGGCATGCATTTGAAGATGAGAACACCTGCCTCCTGGATATCGATTTTAGTTTAAATATGCAGAGACAAAGCCCGATATAACCCTTTCTATCACGTGAAAAAGATAAGAATATAATTATTTTTACAGAAAAAAATGCCATCAATTTCATAGTTTTCTACATGGCCCAGTAAAGACTGAATGCTTGGTAACAGTTGGAGGACAATGATGGAAATGAGATTTCACATTTATTTAATGTGGGGTCACTAATGTTAAAAGATTTTTAGATGTGATTTGACAATATTTACTCCCCATGAGATGGTTCTTGCCCACAGATGGAATATTTGTGGAAAATTTTTCCTACATGGGTATTTTTATCTACTTAGGATAAGAATGAAAATATCTATAGCATCTAAATATAAATTTAAACAATTTTAAAGAATTTTGAAGAATTACACTGGCTGAATATTTCTAGAATTAATATTTCCCTTTCAGGTATCTTCTGCATCACCAACGCAACCCTGAAAACCTATGAGATTTTCTGAAATCTCTGAGCCAGGCACATCCTGATTTGACTGTGGAAGTGACCCAACTATAGGGAACTTTTAGCAGCTAGTTCCTAAAACCATGCAGTATCCTGTTCTTGATGGGCAAGAACTGAAAATCATATTTGAGAGACTGTTTCTTTGTTACCATATGTTTGGCAATATTCAACTGTAGTCACCATCACTTAGAATTCTTCTATAACATTTAATTTCCACTAAGTGTAACTGATTTATGTCAAGAAACAAAGTCGATGGTAAATGTTTTAGGATGATCTATAATGTCTGTATCTGCAGAGAACAGCACTTCTAATTCAGAATCACGCTAAAAATGCCAACCCTAAGGGAAAGGACAGTCCTCTTGCAATGGAAAGAATAGGAAATCCTAGAAGAATTTGATGGTCTAAGTATTTAATGCTTCAAGTTGTGAAGTAATTAGGGAGTGAAATTTTGCAATACTACCACTGTTCTAAGTAGTACATAGAATCTCTACAAACTCTGTCTTGAAAATGATCATATACACTGATCCAAATTATTTAAGCTGAGATAGTTCTTATGCAAAGAGTGTTACCTACACACACACACACACACACACACACACACACACACACACAGCATGCTTACACATATATTCTCATAAACATATATCTATATAAAATCCAAGGAACAAAATAATGAGAAAAAATTATGTGTTATCTCTCTGATGTTGTCTTAATTTACTTAATATAATTTACTCCACTTTATATACTGTTTCCTTGCAAATCACATGACTTTTTTCTTTGTGGCTAAAAAAACTATGTCATGTATAGATACCATATTTTCATGATTTATTGCTCCATTGTTAGATACCTACTTTGGTTCCATAACTTAGCTGATAGGAACGTTGACATGATAAATATTAATGTACAATAAAAAGGCAAAGAGCAATGCCACATTCCTGTATTAAGTATCCACAGGAAACTCCATGAGGGAGAGAAGGAAAGTTCCCAGATTGAAAGCAGATGTCATGGTAAGGAAATTTCATAGAAATGTGGATTGTCTTTGTAAAAACACCAGTGAAATATGTCTGAGAATTACAGTTGCTGGGTCCTTTTGACATAACAGTTAACATAATGCAGATTCCTTAGTAATGTCACTGAACACAGAGAAACAGAAGAAAGGCAGGGTCTTTCTGAAAATTTTGAGCATGAGAGGCAAACAACAGGAATAAGAGCTGTGACAGAATAATCTCTCCAAGGCTTCCCCAACTCCATCCTACTCTACTTTCTGTTGAGGTGATAAAAACTGGCCAAAAACAATTTGAAAAGGACAGGATTTAACTTATTTTGTACTTTATAGTCCATCATGAAGGGAAGTCAGGACAGGCACTTAAGCAGGTATCTGGAGGCTAAAATTTAAGCAGATACCATGGAAGAATGCTCTTTCTTGGGACGGTTTCTCATGACTTGCTCATACAACAGTACCTGCCCAGTGGTGGCACTGACCACAGTGGCCTGGAGCCTCCGAGAGTGGTGGCACTGACCACAGTGGCCTGGAGCCTCCCACATCAATAAATAATCAAAAATTATCCCCACAGGCTTGGACAACAGGTCAGTCTACTAGAAACAATTCTTCAGTTGGAGCTGTCTCTTCCCAGACAGCTCTAGCTTGTATAAAGTTAACAAAAACTACTAGCACACCCGGTAATGAGAAAGAAAGGAAAGCTATGTGCTTAACTGTCAAAATGAACCCACAATTAGATTCCGTGTTCCTACAAAGAAATTTTTCTATCTAAGCTGGAAGGAGGAAGTAGTTCAAGGCGGGAAATAATTCTTATCTTTAGCAAAGTAACATTTTTTACCCACAATTCTTTTGCATGTGACCCAGAATTCAAGGGTCAAAATACACAACAAAATCATTTACTCAGCCTTTGTTCTGACAATAAAGACAGAGTCTACAACTCTAGGAGAACTGACACATAAAGAGATGATGGAAATTAATTGGGGTCATAGGTCAGTGTTAGGTCCAATGTTTAAATTGTACGGGATCCTAAGTTTGGCAACAAGTACTCTCTCCTAATTTATGTAATTAATTTTGTTAATCTCTTTTTACCCTTTGTTGGTTTATAAACAAAACTTCTAATTTGATGGCTTCTCTGTGATGATGGTATCATGTCATCTGCTGCTGTTTTTGTTACATGAGTAACCTATACAATTTAGAACTCAGCATAATGACAACTAGTTCTGTTTGGCTAAACAGCTAAGTGAACAAGCAGTGTAGGTTTGAGGAAAACACAAAGTAAATTTATTGGATGCCATTATTTAAATTTTCATGAGTAGAAGTAGAATATTTGAACTACTAGACTTATGTAGAAAACAACTGCTTTCACTCCAATGTAAATTTTATACTCAAGACAAATGGTTAAACATTAATGTTGGGATACTGTATTCATAGAATGTGTGCTTAGATTTTCATGTCTTATTTGCCAAATGACCACACTCTGAAAAAATACATAAACTGAAATGTTGTCATATTATAACCCTAATCTTAATATGGTCAAATAACCTTTCCAGAGTCTCCAACTCTAGGAAAGGTAAAGAAAGCCCTTCTCCTGTACATATGTCTGTCTGAGAGTTCTCTTGCACTGTAAAAATGAGGTCACTTCACTTTATTCTGGAAAATAAGCTTTGTGCCTAACACACCACGGAAATCATCCTTCTGTGCAAAAATTCCCTCTCTTCATTCTCTGGAACATTCAGGAAACTTGTCAAGTTCTTAGTTTAATCTAAATGCTCATGTAGATCAAACACAGGTCTGAAAAACAATATTCACCCTGGATTTGTGTAAGTGCAGAATATGTAGGACTTCAGAGTTGACATGATTTAATTAATTCACGTATCAATATGGTGGGTGCTTATTAATGAGATACTTAAATTGTGATGTAATGAAATATAGTCTCATAAAAAGTTTAACCTGTGCTCTTTTGACAGCTTTGCAAAATAATTTTGCCTGCTTGCACAAGGTGCAATATAATGATGAGACTAATGGATTTTATAACTTTGTGTTTCTTTTACATTATACTGTTTCTGTGATGACACATGGCTATGTCTTAAACTTTTTAGACATTCCTCTGTGCTTATAATAGTCTTCTCCCCTGGGGTGTAGTCTTACTTTAAACATAAACCTATACAACTACAAGAATGTTAGCATTTATATGTAGAAGAATGAATGTGTGCAATTCCATCTTCTTGTTGCTTTAACTCTCTCTCTCTCTCTCTCTCTCTCTCTCTCTCTCTCTCTCTCTCTC
>JANHMN010000013.1:66767563-66854183 GCA_030674055.1 Rhabdomys pumilio
TCTCTCTCTCTCTCTCTCTCTCTCTCTCTCTCTCTCTCTCTCTCTCTGTGTGTGTGTGTGTGTGTGTGTGTGTGTGTGTGTGTGTGTGTTTGCTACATTTGGTCTGCATTGTTAGTCATTTTATTCAGTGAAATGAGACTAGCTTTCTTTGAACACAAAGAATCATTTTAAACTTGGAGTAGGAAATGAAAATTAAATCCCATGGGAGACTATAATGCGCTTTAGATTTCATATTCCTGACTACAGACACTATTACTTTTCTTAAATAGAGTAAAATGAGGTGACTCATCTTTATCTAAAGGACACAATAAATTGACAAGATACAGTAAATAACAATTGTTTTTTTCTTACCCAGGGACTTCTGAGAATTTTGTTCTCTATACTCCCATAATGTGCACACATTCTTTAGTTTTCTGAGGGGAGCTTGCACACTATATGACTGCATGCTCTGGTCACATCTCAATAATCTGCAGGGATACACTTGAGCCTTGACAATCCTGTAAGAATACTTAGTAGAAAAATTTGAGACTGGTTCTGAGAACATTAGTCTCTCCTTAGGTGAAGGCTTATACGATAAAAGACAGGAAGCTGTCAGACCCCAGGGCCATAGACTAAAGAAGTGAAGGAGGGGGATTATAAAAAAGGAAAACATATATCAAAACACACAACAAGATAAAGACCTTTGAACAGCTCTGGTATTGTTTCATCCTCTATAGCCTGTGCGATGTAGCTGAGGCAGATCTCAGAATATACTCTTGGCCTCCGGACAACTATCATCACATGGAACATAATCATTCTGTCTCCAAGAAGCCATGACCATGCTGACTGGGTTCATCAAATCTACTACTTCCTTCTTACATTGACAGTGCTTAAAATGTGTTAACTTACAATTCTAACAAAAAGTATCTAAAGTCAAACAGCTAAGTGTATTGTCAAAATGAACCCCATAAAACCAAAGTCCTGATGAGACGTATCCTAAACAAAATTTATAAAGAGGAATATGAGAGGCAATGAATACCACAAGCAAATTTTAATAACAGATTATGAACAATTCCTCCCAATCTCATAATACTAATATTGTTTTAGTAACACCTACTTGGTTTATTCAATTGCTTTTGGTTGCATAGCTACTAGTAACTCATCTACAGGGATGTTCTATAAAATGTTTTATTCTGAAAAACTTAAGGTGATTATATATATATAGTATATAATCTCACCTTATATATATATAATATATATATTTTTTACAGGGCCCCAAATCAAAATCTACTCAGTCCCATGACCTGTGTAAATCCATAACTCAGATGTGGCATCAGACTTTTTAAAGCAAGCTAAGTTGCTAAGGAAATAGTTCAGTAGTTTAGAGGGTTTGCTTCACTTACAGAAAATCCAACTTTACTCAAGGCACTCACATTGGGTGAGATACAACCTTTTGTAACTCTAATGTCAGGACATCTGATACTGCCTTCTGACTTCCAGGGAAATGCAATGTGTGTGTGTGTGTGTGTGCGTGTGTGTGTGTGTGTGTGTGTTCCCCCACACACTAAATATGTACATATGTACATACATATATACATACACACAAATATCTTTAAAACAAAAACAATATTGCATCTAAAAATACTCTCACTGCCTTTATAGTAATTACATCACTTTTAAAGACTTACTGTATATTTGTGTGTATTAGGTGACCTGTATGAGTCTATGTACATCACCCATGTACAATAGTCCACAAAGGCCAGAGAAGGGTACTGCAACCTCAGAAACTGAGGCGGTAGGAAGACTGCTGGTTCTCTGCAGGAGAACTAAGCACTCCTCAGTGCTGAGCCATCTCTCTCTGAAGCTTATAATTTTTTAAAAGTACTGCCTAATCTATCAAAATGATTCTCAGATTCTTTTATCTCTATTTCAACTGGTATTACTCATTATATATGATTCTATAGACATTTCATACATGAATTTGATGAACATGGAACACATCTTTCCTAACATCCTGCCTTCTTTTTCTTTCCTACATCCCTGTAGTTTCCATTCCTTCCCCTAAACATTGCTGATTCTACTTCGGTGTGTATGTATATGCATGTTTTATTGTAGGTTTAGAAAAAAAATCTAGGACGCACAAATGACAGAAAGCATGATATTTGTTTTTCTGAAACTCAACACATTTTATTTAATTGTATCTGGTTCTATTTGGTTTTTTGAAAAATCATATAATTTTCGTTTTCTTTATGACTGAATTTTAATGCATAGACATGCCATGCTTCCTTTATTCACACTTCTGTTGACAGGAACCTAAACTGGTTCCATATCTTGCTATTGTCACTAGTGTACTAATACATACTGATATGCAAGATCTATGGTATAGTGACTTGGAATACAGAGGAGAGTAATAGGTTAGATCCAGTTTGGGATGGAATTTTGGAACATCTCCAGAATAAATGTTTACAGTAGCTAGAAAAGTCCTTGTTCTCTATGGAAGTATATAAAAATTATTTTTGCCATATTCTCACCAGCATGTACTCTGACACCTTTTCTTAAAGACTGCCATTCTGACTGAGGTAAAATGAATATCAAAGTTGTTTTTATTTTTATTTTTCAGATAGATGATGAGGTTGGTCTTTTTTTATGAGTGTTGGTGAATTATACACTTCATGTTTTGGAAAATATTTTTTTCATTTCTTTATTCCATTTGGTAATTAGGTTGTTTGATTCCTAGTTATTTTGATATTTTTTAGTTCTTTGTGTGTTGTAGATGTTAAGCCTCTGTCAAGTGGATAGTTAACAAAGATTCTCTCTCATTCAATTGACTATCTCTTCAATCAGTGATTTATTTCCTAGGGTCTTTTGGACAATAGAAATGTTGATGGAAATAATTGATCTAAGCTAGTTCTACTTTAAGGAAAACTGGATCACAAGGAAAATGATTAATATATATGCTAGCAAAGAGAGGAGAGAGAGGAGAAAGAGAGAGAGAGAGAGAGAGAGAGAGAGAGAGAGAGAGAGAGTTTACATTGTTTATATTTAGTCACAGGACATGCCAGAGATCTGGTACAGGGGGATGGGTGAGGCCCCAGAGTGCTACTTGGCTGAGACTCCTAGCAGTGGGATATTATTTTAACATTTGTAGATTTTATTATGCAAGTTTTATACTATCCTAGTAAACTCCTCTGAGATTTATTTTTGAAAATGGTATTTCTCTGATAACTTCCTTTTTGTATTTTCAAGAAATACAATTAAATTTATGTTGAGTTCATCATTCTCCCTTCCCTAGATTCAATTAGTTCCAACAGATTGCATATGGCATCTATAGGAGTTTTATAGATCTAATATCACATTACACATGTGTAATAATAGTTTAGTATTTCCTTTTCCATATTTTGATGCCTTTTATATCTTTATCTTCTCTAATTTTTCTTATTAGCATTTCTAAGAATTTCATGAAAAGAAATATGTTATTGACCCTAGAGAGAAAACTATCATTCTTTCACAAATGAGTGTGATAGTTTTCTGAATTTTTCCTTCATACATGATGGTCATTACATTGAGAGAGCTATCAACTATGTCTATTTTGTTAAGTATTTATATGTGCTAAGGATGTTGTAACATTGCCAAATGATGATTTTATGCATCAGTTGAGATGAGCAGGTGGGAATGTTTTCTAACTCATTTTATGAATGTGGCACAGGGTTATTTTTTTCTAGCCAAACCCATAAGATGAGACATTCTGTAAGTGAAGATTGTAGAGACCCTACAGATGATTAAGATTTCAAAGAAGATTGTAAAGCCCTGGATGTTCAGTCCAATGCATATAGAGAAGAAAGTGCTTCGTTTTTGTCTGCATGAAAAGAATGTGGGGAAAGAAAAGTCCTACCTAGTATATTCACAAAGAAAGGATATCACTATAAACTTATGTAAGGCTCTGGGCCAGAACTAGTTTCTCTCTGCTCACCAACATTGTTAACCTGTCTGTTTTCCATCATTAAACTAACCATTTGATCAGCATGTTGTAGTGAACAAAATCTCAGCTTGGCTTTAAACATGAAGAGTAAAACATGCAGTTGACTGAGTCACAAAAGAGGCAAGGCATCGTGTGGCTTTTGTGCAGAACAAACAAAAGATGAAAAAGATCTGAGTTTGACCTGCAGTTCTGTCAAGCATCCTTGAAGTCCAGGAATAAACACTATTTGGTCACATTGCATAATCTTTTTAGTGTGCTGCTAGTTCACCAGTATTTTATTGAAAATTTTTAATCACTGTTCATAGGGATATTAGTCTACATTTTCCTTTAGTTGTCTAAATAATTACCTACCAACTCCACAGAACCAGGTCCTAGATCCTCATAGTTGCAATGGACTCTAGTAGTTCTAGGCATTTAAAATATTTGCAAGAAGAGCTGCCTCTTCTTTCATTTTTACAGGATCATTATTTATTTTCCACAGCATAATTTATGATTTACATAATTAGTCTTCTCCCTCCTCTTTGCTTAAAGATGCTCTTATTTTATATTTTTTGAAACACTTGTTTAGAAAAGGGAAATAGTAGTAGAAAATTTTATTCATTAATGTATAATGCATAGCTTATGGAAAGAAAACGTTTTAAAATTGTATTTTGGGAAATGTACATCATAGACTCAGTGAGATACTTTAAGGAAGATACTGGTCTCATTAAAATATGGAATACATGAGTGAACTGTATTCATGATACAGAAATTTTGAATATCATTCTTGCTTCTGTTATATCAGAAGTTGAGAGTTGTGGTAAACTATTTTACTGAAGCTTCAATTTTCTTATCTACAAAATAAAGGAAGTGGTCTGGCTTTTCTCTAAGAAAACTTTCAGCAAGAAGTTTTATTATTTTAACTTACTTATACTTTTATCCTTTCCATGTGTTTTTATTTGTCTTGAGAAAATTACAGGGATTCCGGTGGCTATTTTAATTATGTAGAGTAAGAAAAATTATAACTGGCTTGCCTGACAACTGTAAGAAAATCTAGAGAAATGTCTGTCTCCCTATCAAGCTATTGAAACAATAGACTCCAAGAAATTAAAACCTTCCCCCAAAAATCTTAGGTTAGGAAATGAAAAAAAAAAATGCTAAAGCCTGGGCCAGCCAGAGAGGAAACTATTCTTCCAGAAAGAGATTTTCAGCATCTCTAAACACTTCATTGGAATGCAGGGCCAAGACAACGGTGGTCAATGACAAGATTAATCAAAGCTGGACCAGGATGGCTTATTTTGCCAGATCTCTTGTCTTCTGCTTAAACCTTATTCCCAAGAAGATTTCACAGATAAACTTAAGGGGTCATTAGATGCCTTTACTTTTCTGCCAAGTAAATTTCACCTTTTCCTGTTTTCAATATTAATGTAGGTCTTCTCGTTGGCTTATTGGTAACAAGTGGCCGAGAAAAGCTGATTTGGGCAGCTAGTGCCTGGTAACAATATTTTTTAAATTATTTCCATACATGTATAAAAAACATTTATAGGATTATCTTTTCTTACGTTTCATCCATATTTTTATATTGTTTAAAAAACCAACTTTGGGTATCATTCTTTTATCCATCATTTTCTATTTTTATTTAATTTGTCAATGCTATAAGAGTTATTTTTTGTTCCTTCTGTCTTTGGATTTAGTTTGTTCTTTTTCTCACTCCTTAAATTTTAAACATAGATTATCAATCCAAGACCATTTTTTGGTTACTTATTTATACAAGCTCTCACTATATAGCCTAGACTGGCCTTGAACTTGTAATTCTCCTACTTCAACATCCAAAAGTTTATAATTTCAGGTGCATCTCAATATGCTTTTTATTGCTTTTTTCTTTATCATTTAGTTCTTTGTGAATTTCACATCATGCACTCCAATCCTACTCACTCATCTCCCCTTCCTATTGTACCCACCCTCCACCCTTGCAACCTTCCCTGACACAGAGAAAAACATCTCATTATGGAAGCTGTAGTGTGTCACAGTGTGTCCTACAATATACCCTTTTGTCCACACTTCATTGCTTACAAATGTTCATTGCAACGAGTTCTTGTTCTGGCACAAGGTCTCTGGCTTCTGCCACTCTATTGTTCTTGAAACCTCACTGAGACTCCTCTCTGATATCCTTTTATTGCCATGTGTCATGAGACCCTGTAGTTTAGTTTTGGATGTAGGACCTGACTGACCCCTTCATTCACTCCTGTAGTCCATCCATTGGGTACAGATTGGGATGGGTCAACTTAAAGCTCTGGGTCTGAGCTGGAGAGAATCTGAGCTGGTCTGTCATGGGTTCTCCTGCTCTCAGACCCTCAAGACTGGCACAACAGCATCTCCCGCTACCAGGGCCAGTCCTACCCTGCTGCACATGTGAGGTGCATCTCTCACCCTCCCAAGTGTTGCAGCCAATGAGGGATATGGACAGTTCACCCACTCTAAAGACCCCAGGGTCTGCTCTTCTGATTGCCAGAGATGTCAAAGGACAGGGAAAGGAAGAAGACATCTAGCCCTCTTCTGTGCCACAACTTAGCAGACAAGAAGCAGGGCTGACTTTCCCACACTTATGCCCTAGGGTTCTCACCTGAAACCCCCACATCCACAGTCCTCTTGATGGCACTCTCCAGGAAGAGAAAAAGGCCAGCTCTTCTGCTCTCATGACCCAGTCAGGCCAACTTTCCCACCTGCACCCAATAGTGAGGGAAAAAGGGAGGGGAGGGGATTTCTCATTTAACAATGCCATCACATAGCATACAAGAGGCAGAACTGACTCTCCAACAAGATTTTCCTCTTAGCAAACTCACTGACAATCCTACACCCAGAGACAGGAATACTGTGAGGTTCAGGACCTGTCCTCCTGCTCTCCTGACGCCAGGCTGGGTTTCCCACCTACTGTAGGTGACAAGGAACAAGATAGGGTCACGTTACTACTTGGTACACAAGAGACTAGGCCAGCTCTATCGTGATTCTCACCCTCAGGGCTGGCTTACTGGCATCCCTGACACCAAGGTTGGCTCTACTCTGCTGCCCAGGTGAGACACAGCCGCTTTCCTGATTGTTTTAGCTGGAAAGAGGCAGGACCAGCTTTTCTGGTCCCATGACCCCAGGGACATGTCTCCTGCATCGCACAGGTGATGAGAAAGAAAAGGAAAGGAGGGTATCTCTCCCTTGTCCAAGCCACCACACATTCACATTACCACATAGGACATGAGTGGTACGGTTAGATCCCCCTATGCTCATATCCCCGGAATAGGCTCACCTGAAACTCTCGCAATGAGAGAAACTCTCGCCTGCTCTCCTGAGTACTGCAGCTGACTAGGGGTGGGGTCAGATCACCTGCTTTCATGCCCCCATGGCCAGCTCTTCCGTGATGCTAAAGTGAGAGGTGGGACCAATTCTGTACAGACATCAGACATCAACATGTCCGCAGGCAGTACCAGGGATATCTGCCTGGCCATTAGTGGTAAAAGACCCCTGCTTACCGCATGGCCACAGATCCAGACATAGCTTCCACTGGTAGTACAGGCCAGGACCTCACCATGGTCCCAGGTAGATGGCATCATCAGTTACTTACATCAGACTGCTCCTCACTACCCTCAAGTTTCTAGTTCTGTCTTTCTTCATTGTGCTCATATCCTTTCTCTTCCACTTCCCCACCACTTACTTGTTCCTTTTATCCCTGCTCTCAGTCTGTTTCATATGCTGTATGGTATATTCTAATATGGTTTATCTATCCATTTTATCTTGTGAGTTCTTTGATTAGTTTTGGTGATTTCTCCAATTACCGGGAGTTTTGTTTGTTTTCTGTCGCGGACTGCTCTGCCCCACGCTTGGGGCCAAAATGTTGCAGACCGCTTTGTCAATGTTGGAACCCACATTGCCAAAAGCCTTGAGGACTAAATTGTCAGAGCCCGCAGTGCCCCAAGCTGCTCCGGTCTCCGGGTGTGGGTTCAGCAAGAGAGAGAGTGAGGACAGACACGAAGAATGGAGACCAGACAGAGTGTGATTCAATCCTATTTATTCTTCAGTTTCTCTTCTTCTCTCTAAGTCCCTAGTTCCCAGTCCTAAGTTCCAAGTCCTGGTCTTAGTTCCAGCTGTAATAAGTCTCAAGTCCTGGTTCCAGTTTCTAGTCTCTTTCCCAGTTCCAAGTTCTAAGTCTCAAGTACTTTTTCCAAGTTTTCTTCCGAGTTCCAAGACTTCTTCCAAGTCTAAGTCTCAAGTCCAAGTACCTTTCTTCTGTCTGCCTCTCGCCTTTTATATGTCTCACTTCTAAGTCATGCCCTTAAGTCACACCTTTAAGTCTTGTCTCTAAATCACACCTTTAAGTCACGCCTTTAAGTCTCACACCATTAAGTCTCACACACCCAAGAGAAGATCCTGGGTATCTAAAACAAGAGGTTATCAGAGTGTGCTCAGCTGTTGTAGGCTGTTGAAAACAAGTCTCTTGTCAGGGTATATGGCTCAAGATGGCTGCAAGGATGATAGTAGCCTTCTGTCAGCTCCCCACAGTTTTCTATCTTTCAGTTATATTTATGTCATTTCTAGGGTCATTACACTGTGTCTAGGAAAGATTTTTCAAAGAGTCTTCCTAATTTCCTAAAGTTATTGAGACTCAATTATGAACTTAATATACTGTCTATTCTGGAAAATGTCCTACATGCTTAAAAAAGACTCAGTGTGAAGCTGCTGGTAAAATTGTTTCATCTCAATACTTTATGTGAACTCTTCTCTTGTGTTAATCAAATGTTTTATTGTGTACATTTCCTCTCTCCAACTGTTCTGTCCATTATTGCAACTAGGGTATGGTATTCTTAAGCTGTTATTGTAAAGGTGCCCCCCACCCCCTTTTAACTACTTTAGCGAAGCTACCTTTCTTTGATTACTATTTGCAGGTAACAACTTTTTAATTCTTTCACTTTTAATCCATATCTGCCTTTGATTATAAAATTAGTTTCAAGTCTGTACAAGATGTACAAAGTGTTTTATTTGGTTTTATTTTCTTTTGATTGGAGAATTTATTCCATTCACATTTAAAGCAATGACTGAGAAGACATTATTTATTTGCTTCATTGTAATCTTTTTCTTCTACATGTAACATTTGTTTTCCTCATTTTCTTCTTTACTATTTTTGGTTTTAATGTTTTGCTTGCTAACTTTCCAGGATAAAGGAACACCTAGACATTAGTGAAGCATAGCTCTGCACAAGTCAAGAAAAAAATTTCCAGACATCCTGTACCTCAAATAATAAGTAATAATTATTTTAAATTCATTAGTCTCAAAAATGACAGAAATCAAACCAGAATTAAAAAACAAATTTACAAAAATATTAGTAATTAATATTTTAATCTCAGAAGTCATGTAGAGAACAAAAAGTTGAGGTTACATAACATTTGAATACTTACTTTTTAAGGAACTTCATCATTTCGTTATGTTAATGACTTTCTGTTCCTCTTTCAAAGACATCAATCTAAAATCTCTGCCCAAAGTCTTGCTCACTAGGCCATCAAAAGCTGGTCAGGGATGAGTATTTCACTTTCTTTGGAATTGTGCTCCTCTCCAAGTGAAGTTAACAGCCTGGCTCTTGGTATTTTCTTCTCTCCATACATAATGTTTAGTTAATTTAGATATTTCTTGTTAAGCCATCTGGACACAAGAGCTACAAATTTTCTTTACCATGTGCATCAATTATTCTCAGGTATAATGTCCAAATTCTACCTTCTTGAGATTATTCCTGAAACTTTTAAAGAACATAAGATTTTCTACTGCTGGTGCATTTCCTTTGAAACATTTTTCATTTTGGTTTATCATGGAAATGTTTGGGTTGTTTTTGTTTGTTTGTTTGTTTGTTTGTTTAATGTTCCATATAGTATATCATGGATTTCCATGGGCTGTTTACCACATCAATAGGGCAATAGCATATTTATTACAACTCATTGTCAGTCTGTAGCTGTGATGATCCTTTTCTGAATTCTATGTTACATCTAAATTCCTAAGATCATTCCAGGTTCAAATATTTTAGTCCAGATGAGTTGTTTCTCGAAGTGAATTTGGAAGTGTCTTTGGACTCAAAACTTGATGGAGACTATAGAGCAGGAGACTGAACAGAGATGGCAAGTGAATGGTGAAGTAGCCACTTAGCATCAACAAATGCACTGAATGGGAATGCAGCCTGGTAGTGAAAATAAATGACCTATCTGCTCAGGAGCTCTGGACTTAGGAATCCCTCCTAAGTTGTCTTAGAGAACAGAGAACTTTACACCTACCTAAAGTCAATAATGACTACTTTCTTATGTAAGGAAGGCCTTACGTTATTACTCTGAATTGTAAGATTTTTGTTGCCTGCAATAGGTATATGTGCCAAATCAACAAGTACCTCAGCAATATGGTTGTTATGGCCCGACATGAATAATGACAATACAAATGGACATGGTAAATTGAAAGAAGGAATTCTCATAGGACACTACCTCAAAGAACTCACAATGGCTGAAGGAGGAAGCCTTTGTCTTCCCCAAGGAGGTGCCTCCTAATTAATTACCAAGTGTTCAGCTCTGAAATAATATACACACAAGCAACACTAAATGTACTCAGTAGGTTACACACACACACACACACACACACACACACACACACACGTGCATGTGTGTGTGCATGTGCGTGTGCATGTGTGTGTCCACACACATGTGTGTGTGTGTGTGTGTGTGTGTGTGTGTAAAACAATAATTAAACCATGAAATTGAGCGAAAGACAGGGAGAAGATGGAAGCTGCTAGAGGAAGAAGAGAGAAAGAAAATGATGTAATGAGTTATATTTTAACTTTTAAAAAGTACAAAGATTGCCGGGTGGTGGTGGCGCATGCCTTTAATCCCAGCACTTGGGAGGCAGAGGCAGATGGATTTCTGAGTTAGAGGCCAGCCTGGTCTACAGAGTGTGTTCCAGGACAGCCAGGGCTACACAGAGAAACCCTGTCTCAAAAAACCAAAAATAAATAAATAAATAAATAAATAAATATAAAAAAATAAATAAAAAGTGAAAAGATAAAAGTAATTTGGATGAGCAAAACAATCACTAGTCACAAAAAATATAAATAAATAATAAGATGAAATGAACAGATATTAAGCAATGGGATTCTGCCAGGTCCTAACCTTGAAAACTCTTAAGTAGAATAATCTTTAGAGTTTATTGAATCCATTTTCTTGCCTTCAAGCAGAAAGATACAACCCAAGACAGCATGTGGATTTTTAGTAAATGTCACCTGTTACTGGCATATGCTTGTGGGATTTGTATGTATAAATTACGGTTATGAGATAGCACAAAAATAAAGGACAATGATGTATTTCTAAAACCTCTTTAGAAGGCCAGGAATCACATGAAAGAATACAGACTTTGTTTCTCATTTTGAAAGGGCATTACTAATTACTTCAGAACTCGATTTTGAACAAAGCTTAAAGTGCCTTAGTGAGACAACGTCAAATACCTATTTTGAAAAGATATATTCAACTGTCAAAACCTTTTGTTTTAAAGTATCTTATCTTTGACAAAATACCTGTATTCTGTTATTACCAATATTGTACGGAAGAGAACAAAATTCACTGAAACACACACACACACACACACACACACACACACACACACACACACACATGTACGCACACACAAAGACACACACACACACACACACATGCTTCTCATAACTACAAATGATATTTTTTGACATTATCATTTGGCTTTGTGCAAACACACGATCTACAATACAGATCAATACAGTATAGCAAGTGAATGGTGAAGTAGCTTACTATTTCACTTACAATATTGAAATTTCTGCTTTAAGAGGCAGGAGGGATGATCAATGTTCAACAAATAACAAAAGATTTTCTAAAAGTCAGAGAAGGACTTCTTTCGAATTCTAAAAGGGTAACAACAATAGAGGACCGAGACAGAAAACACATTAAGTAACTTCATATATCATTGTTGCCAATACTGTACAGACCTGTTAGGAATATTTAAATTCAGGATGCCCTTACATTTTGCAGAGCCAGAGTGGAAGAAAACCTGCTTCAGAAGAGATGGCACCCAGAGATGCCTCATTCTGGCAGCTGAAATGCTGACCAAGAAAATCAGTTTGCTTCAACCAACCGATGTCATTCTCAAACTGTTTCCAAGAGAGCTCTTTAGTTGAGACAGTATAAAGACAAAGGGAGAAAGTAGAAACAACCTGGGTCCCCATTTTGCACAGGATGTAAATTAAATTATTCATCAAATGTAAAGCTCTGTATTTGCAAACAAGCACATGTTGAAGTGTGTGCCACTTTATTTGCCATGAATTCATAGCACATAATTCTATAGAGAGGTTTGGTAAAGTGTCACACTGGAAACCGTGTTACAAATTGTTTTCCTCATAATTTTCTAGACCAAAAAGTCACTTGGTGATTCACCTGTAACAGACTACAACTGCCAAGATAACGTGACAGATTAATACATGAAATTCAAAGCAAATGAGAGCTTCCACTTCTGTGTGTTATTTCCCTTTTATAACAAAGGACATTGTGTTTCCAAAAAACACCCTCCTTAACTCAGTAAACAAATCTTATTCTCTCCTGCTTGTAGGTATTTTCTTCCAATAGGAAGCATTTTATAATTTATCTTCCTTTTTACAAAATATATTCAGTCTTTTGAGAAATTAAATTTCATTTATTTTCAATTATTTTTGCATAATATTAAGATAACAGTTCCAGAACCTTTTATATTTTGTTTCTAGTTATACATCTGAAGTGAGTACATTTCACACTAGCCATAACAAATATTTTGCCCAAAGAAGTTTTCAAATCCATTTTGGAAAATACTTTCAATAAGGCATTTAAATCCTGAGATAAACAGACTAGCAAACACATTCATGCAACGTTGTTGGTTCAATCTTTCCAAATTCATATAACTTTTGAAAATCCTGATGGAAATATTATAGGAAGAAGAGGCCTATAGAAACCTGTTGGAGCCTAACCTACCATAATACAACTGTAACTTTAGTTGAATTAGCTTTAAATAAGCAAAACTATTCTTAAGAAAATGAATTATATAACAAAAAGAAAGTATCAAACTTCTCATATTTGAATGTGACTCTATGCGTAGTCCCTTTTTCCATGATTAGCTAGAAGTAGCTTTGACCAAGAAGGACTGAGAGTGGTGATTCTCGTTGACTTTCCTGCTTATAGCCATCAGGTGGTGTCTGCATTACTCGAATGTTACCTACTTGGCAATCCTCTTACAAAGATCTTCATCTTCAACATCTGCTGTGGTGCTACATGAAGTTCATCTGGAGTCTGCTTTTCATAACATCACTGTGTGTCAGCAAAAGTAAAAGAAAAGTGAGTCACAGAGAATGAGTATGGCCGGGCAGTGGTAGCGCACACCTTTAATCCCAGCACTTGGGAGGCAGAGGCAGGTGGATTTCTGAGTTTGAGGCCAGCCTGGTCTACAGAGTGAGTTCCAGGACAGCCAGAGCTACACAGAGAAACCAGAGAAACCCTGTTTCGAAAAAAAACAGAGAGAGAGAGAGAGAGAGAGAGAGAGAGAGAGAGAGAGAGAGAGAGGATGAGTATGGACTAAGTGCTTACTGCAGGGACTGACTTTCATATGGTATTATAAAATCAATGGTTCTTGCTATGGTTTGAATGTGAAATGTCTTCTACAAGGTCATGTTTTGAGTACCCAGTCACTCTGAAGCTAGTAGAGTCTTTAGAAGATGGGTGCAGCTGTTATATTAGGCCCCTAGGATTGACCTTGGAGACATAAGTGTCTGGTTCCTGGTTCTGACCATCTCTGCTTCCAGGTCTGGGAAGATGTAAGATGCCTTCATCATCATGAACTTCACCATATCTTCCTCACCATGATGGGTTGAAATTCCTCTGATAGTCTGAGCTAAAATAAATCTTGTTTCCCTCAAGTTGTTTCTGTCAGATGCCTTTGGTCACAGCAATGGAAAAATCAGTGAGCACAGGCTTTGTGATCTTTTGATCTACTGGACAGAATACAAATTAGGAAGCAAGTTCGTGTTATATAATTATAAGTATCAAAACTGGTAGCTTCAGGTTGATCTCAACCTTGGACCATTTTCATGTTCTAAATAAACCTTAAATACACCTTTGTTCTTTTAAAATTTTATTTTAGAATTTTGCCAAAGTACTTCTTAGCTGTCTGCACTTTCTAATATTGAGTAAATCACAGATATATGTCACACTTTTATCTTCTTCCTGGGATGTTCTTGCTAGCTTTTAAACACAAAATTTAAAAATACCAGATCATTGAAGAGGACAAGGAGCTGCCAAAACTCCTCATCAAGCACTGTACCCTGCCTGAGCTTTAGATCCTTAGGGGTCACATCCTTTCCTGACTACTCCAAATGGACTCTGCAATATGTACTAACTTCTGAAACATTTTGTGTCTGCTCGTCAATTTGTCGTGCCTGGAAAAGCCACAGGTCAAGTTCTATGTCTTCCTTATTCACGGCCCCCACCTTATTTTTTGAAAATGGGTTAAGTGTAGCTAGATTGGTGGGCCAGGCAACAGCAGAAATTCCCCTCTTTCAGCCTCCCCAGTCCTGGATTACAGGAACAAGCCTCCATGCCTGATTTTTACATGAGTGCTAGTGAATCCAAACAGAGATCTTTGTGCTTGTGCCACAAAAAATTTACTGACTGAGTGTTACCTAATCTTTCATTCCTTACACTTTTGTATACATTCTTGGTTTTCTAGAAATATAGATGATGAAATATTGAGTGTAACATGAACAAAATAAAAATAACCTGAAAATATACTATCACAAAGGGAAAAACAATAACCCTGTCCCTTCAAACTTAATTTTTTAGTCTTCATTATCTTTCAATTTGTATATCTTGATTGAGTAACCCCTCCAAACAATTAGAATATTAAATAGAGGTAAAGCAACATATACGAAAATAATTATTGTGAACAATTACTTCACTATAATCTCAAAAATAAGCAAATTATTCATTGAATAGGCTCTGAGTTTGATTGGCTAAGGCATCCAAGCTTTCCTGAGAAAAGAGTTATTTACAGTACCATTTTCAGCAGCTCCAGGCACTCTACAGTTTATGATCAAAGGCAACCTCCATAACTCAGGACAGCCTTCTCACCTTAGTCCACATTACTGTAGCTTGTTGTTTAAGCAAGACAGTGTGGATGGATAACCTGCAGGGATGGCGTAGGGTAAAGAAATGGTTTACACAGGAGATAGCACATTTTATATCTATTGATAGAGAGTCCATTCACTCCAATAAGATACTATTTGCCATGTCTCAAATACACCATACTTCTTATATCAAATTATTTCCCTCTTCATTGCAGTACAAGCTCCTATATATTCTTCAGGAAAAGTCAACTGTAACTATCAAGATGGTACAATTGGTAAAGCCCTTGAGTCTCAGTCATGACAACCTGAATTCAGATTCTCAGTTCCTACCTAACTTAAAAGCCAAGTAAGGCAGCACACATTTGTGATCCCAGTAAAGGGGAGGAAGAAATGGAAAGGTCTCTGGAATGTGCTGGCTAGTCAATCCAGTCAGTAGAGTCACTCTCTCTCCTCTCTCTCTCTCTCTCTCTCTCTCTCTCTCTCTCTCTCTCTCACACACACACACACACACACACACACACACACAAACAAATAATGGGTGGACAAGATATTTGATAGTAAGCTATAGCCTCCACATGTACTTATACACCTGGACACTTAGAAACACATGTAAACATGTATGTTCCCACATATGCAAACTCACATTAACATATACAAGACAGAGAGAGAAAGATGTACAGCTTCCTTCAGCACATGATGGTCTATCTCTTGCTTCCCATAGGCTTAGGGCTTTGTTGTTGTTGTTACCATTCCCTCTTCTTAATACATTTTGAAATTAGAACCATCTTTTTTTCTTGTTTTTACTTTTTTAAAACTGACATTTTAAATTATATATAATATATATAAATCTACGTTGTTTTCTTCCCCTTCCTGTTCTCTCCTTAAACCCTCTCACATATTTTATACACACATACATATATGTACACACACACACACACACACATATGTATGTATGTATATATGTATGTATGTATGTATCCCCAAATAATAAGTGCTACCTACTCAATTTGTGTGTTACCTGTATATATGTTTTCAGGATGAACCATTTGCTTTTTGAATGTTTATATTCATTTGGTATGCAGTACCCCAAAGACTATTTCTCTTACTCTCTCAGCATTCCTTATTGCCTGTAGTTCTTTATATAGGGTTACTGGGCTTCCTTACTTCATCCTCATTAGACCTTTAACAATGGTATCAGCAGACCTGTTTGAATATTTTTCCAAGACAGGATTGCATTTTCGATGGGAATTTTTCTCCTAAGAATCAGGAAATGAGGTAAATGTTGCCGTCTTCAACAAATATTGAAAAGCATCATAAAATAGACATGAGTACATTTTTTAGTTTGCAAAATCCAGTTAATCAAACCTGAGATTCTCTGCCCATATATGGTTAGCTGAATATTAGCTCCCTAACTTTCTGTGGGGAGAGGCCATATCTATTTTACATGTTTCTCTATAAGTCCCCTTGGCTATATGAAGGCTTCCGAATTAGAATAAATCCTGATCTGCAAGCATCTTAGAGAAGTGTTCATATTGTCTGAGTCTAAAGACCATCTCTATCTTTCCATAATAAGCCTGAATCAGAATGTCACCAACAATCTCAAGACCACAGCTCTTGGTAATTCAATGCATTGATAACACAGCATGTCAGGCTAAGGAGTTTATTCCCCTGGGAGGCTGTAATGAGGTCCATTTAAGATAACAAATATGCAAGCAAAGCTCCCTACTGGCCCACAGGCTTCTGGGCAGGCCACTGGCAGAATTCTTGCATACCAAGCACTATACTGTTCTCCTCATTCTTGCATCTCCATGGCCCCTTCTGACCTCACCTCTAAGTGATTTTTCTTAAAAGGATTAGAACAAGAACAGTCTGCCTTTGGCTCCTCATGCAATCCTCTCTCTCATAAGTCCAACTGGGGAAAAAAGGAGGTGTCTTATGCTTTTCATTAGCTTGTTTGTTTAATGTTCTTCAGAGAAAAAGGCTTACTGTCCATATCAGAAAAAATGGAATGGCTGAAGCAAACTTTTTAAGTACACTCAAGAACACATTCAGGAAGAAGCAGCCAGTGCAGTCCATTTCTGGTATTGCAGTACCTTCTCCTTTGTGAGTTTGAAGTGGCTGCTAGCAGTAGCTTGGTCCCTGTGCATTAGTCAGTGAGGGAAGGGAGAAACCAGAAAAACAGTTGCATGTGTATTTCAGCTGGCACAGCAGTTGTTTCTTGTTTTTGTAAAGCAATGAATTGACATTCTGATTTTGTAAATGTGTCCTTGGAGCTTTGATAATGTGAGTCTTTGACTGGAGAAAAGGATTCTCTAAAAACAAACTAACAATAGAAAAGTAAAAAATCAAATCTGGGTAATATTGCCTAAGACAGTCTTGGGAGAGCACCAGGAAGTTGCCTCTGCATCATCTCATAGGGGTTTTCCTACACTCTTCAGCCAATTGTTTTTTTTACAGGGGCTGAATGACTACCAACTAGATGACTAAACCACATAAAAGTCTACAGAATTGTACAGACTACAGATATTTCTCCAAAATTTAACTTGTGGAATTGGCATTGTAGCACCAAATGAATGTTTATATTCATTTTTCTTTAGATTTATTCTCCTACTTGCACATGTGTGTGCGAGTGCGTGTGCATGTGCGTGTGTCTGTATGCTTTGTGTACATAGTTACCTAAGTAGGCTGGAAGAGAGATAAAAGCTGTTGTGAGCCTTTGAGTAGCCAAATCCTCTTAACCACTGAGCCACTTTTTCATCCCCCTCCTTCCAATTTTTAAGTAGACAATCCAGCACTGTTGTTTCACTTGCTTGAGGTCTCAAAACTAGCAATAACTAGTCAAGTCACAAGATGGTCAAAATTCAGACTGAGTACTTTTAACAAAGTTCCATCTTTCATGCCTTTCTACCTCAAATATGTGGGAATTTCTGGGAAACTGAGTCACTGAGCCATTTTCGGGTGAGGTGAGAACAATGCACTACACCTCAGGTTGCTCAGCCTTTTATGTGTGGAAGATCAACCATTAGCAGACAGAAGTACACGTATAAAAACTTGTCCATGGAAGCAAATGGTAATGGCTGGGCAGGGTTAAATTTCTGTTACAAGAAATGGGGCTGGTCACCTCTAGGGAATTTCCATTGTTTTTAACATGTAGCACTTTGGGGAATTTCTGCCACATTTCTTCCTCTTCTTTGACATGACTCCTTATGACCTTTCGAAAGGAATCTCCTGATACTGACAGAGGACCTGAAGTCAAACTGCTTCTGTCCTGTTTCTAGTGACATGAGTTAGAAAATTTATAAGGTGTAGACCAAACATTAGAGTCAGGATAATAATAACTGAAGCTTCTTGCAGGGGTAGGGAGGGTAGCCAAGGGTTTCAGAAGGCCCAAGTCTCAATCCAGTAAGATCCTTTGGTCTTGTCTCCAGGCTTGATTTGGCCTAACAAGTGCCTAGCTTTTTCCTCTCAGGATCCCTGATTGATTTGCCTAGAAACAATGTTCTTCTCCCAGGAAAACTCATATGCCACCTTTTCCCAGTCCTGAATATGTCTAGCCATCTATGGTTAAGCAAATACATGGTTCCAAGAGGTACTATCTGGGTCTGCAGAGTAACTATACCCTGCTGGACTAATACAAGTTTGTCCTTATTTTGGTTGTACTGATAGTTATGATGGACCTGTTGAGTCCCCAGAAATATTGTTCTTGTGGCAGTAGGCCCTGTGAAGATCTTTCCCAATAGTATATGAGAGTAATACAGGATTTCTCTTCCCCCTTGTGGTAATGATCCCAATTATTTGTCCAGGAAGAATAACTGGACAGGAGTATCATCCTGAGATAACCTTCTACTCCCAACCCCCAACACGTGCCCCACACTCTCCCTGTAGAACTGTGACCAAAATAAACTCTTCCATAAGCTGCCTTTGGCCATGATATTTTATCACAGCAACAAAATATAACCAGTACAAAATATTGTTAGTTGCAAACCTCTACAAAGGAGAGTCAAAAGCATCTTAAGTCTTCTATGTAGGATGATTTCAAGGAATTTGGGCATATGTTGCATGAGTAAGAACATATTCCAAGACCTTTCATCTAATTTCTATGTTTACAAACAAAGAATGAATCAATTAATTGTGTTTCCTGCAGTTGTTTCATTCTAAGCCAACAGCTGGAAGTCCCACAATTTCAATAGGCAGTAGCAATTAAAGGAACCAAAAAATTAACACAGAATGCTATTTTTCTTTTTAGCTCAGCAGTCAGAAAAAAATGGAGGTGCCTCCTCCACAAAGTATATTTTACCAAGGTAGCTGAAAAAGGCTTCCTCAGACCTTCACCCCCAGCTCAAGTTGTATCTCATTGTCCTATATCTCTTGTTCTAAAAAGCTTTCACAGAGCAATGCCTCAGCCACTTGTCCTGGCACCTCTATTGCATGTCGTAGAATGAATATCAATGAATCAATATACTTCCTATGCTCAGCCTTTTCTTCTTACTCAACAGGATGCTGGCATCCTTCCAAACCTGCTGAGTCTCAGTCCCAGTTTCATAGGAACTTTTTAAAGAAGTCAATGAGAGGGAAAAAATGTTTCTGGATAGCTCTGCTGACATGGCCACAGGCAGGGGCTGGTGGGTATCGTTGGGTATTTGCCACATGACCAGCCAGATGTGGACTTTGCTATTTCTCAGTTTAGCCTAACAACCAAGTCCTTCAATCATTGCAATCAGAACTAGCGCTTCAGGGGAAAAATAAATAAATAAGCTCTCAGACCAGCACACATAGCAGCTAGTGCTGTGAACACAGAGAACAGCAGCCAAGGCAGAAGCAACCCTGCTGGGGTTGAAATTGGCTAATCAATTTCTGATTTTTATGTTTATGTTTTATCAGTTGACAGATTGTGACCATGAAATTACTGCTTTATCAAGGGACTTGCTCTAAGTAATATTATTCTTGCTAAAATGAAATTTACTACATATGGCACTTTCAGGTAAGAACTCCAGGCACAAGCTACTGTACATCAAGAGACAAAGGCAAGAGTTTATCAGTAACAAGGAGAAGTTCCTGGCTTTGGGGTATAGGAATTCCTTAATGGGCTCTAGAATGTACTCTCCCTCACAGTAGCCTATGGATACTAAAATTTATGTGAAGAACCTCATTTTAGAATTGGATAAAAGATGGAAATATAAACATATCCAACTTGGAATGAAAAGAATAAGTGGGTCTGAATCATTGAAAGGGAGCAGACTCCACCGCCATATTGCAGCCAGACAAACGCTGGCCCCTGTTATGTAGGGAAGCATTCTAAGGCATTCTTGGGTCCTTTGTCGACTTTTGACAAGGCAAACAGAAGGCTTACACTTTCAGGGTGAACACCAGCTGACAGCAGCATAAAGAGTGAACATCTTTAACAGCTTCAAGACCCTGGAGAAACAGATTAGAGGCAGAAAATGCACAGGTGTATGCTATGGCATCGAGAAGGTCTGTCTTCACTTTGCTGGTGCTCAGTAACGGGGTTGTCATCCTTTATGTTAGCACAGGATGTTTGAATGCTGAAGGTGTGAGAGGAAGGAAGTTTGCTATAGGCAATTCTATCTCTGTTGCTTGTATTAAAAGAAAAGTGAGCATCCTCTTACCAAAGGGAGAAAATACTTATTTTCTTCAACAACACCAGAATTTCACAGCTTTGTTTCTTTCTCTTAACATCTCTCAAATTAGCTTTAGACTCCTATAGCTGCACAGCAGCATAACCTGGACTTTGCACAAAATCTACTTTGCAGCTACAGCCTCTGTGCACAGTGTGCAACTATGGCCACAGCTTTACAGGGGCATATGCCCTACAGTTGGTTTTATTTATTCTCAGAAACTAGTATTGTCAGCTTTGCCACGTAGGAAGAAAACATGAACAGCAGCTAGTGAATGAGTAAAAAGCTGATCAATGATTGGCTGTCATAAAACATGGACTGTTTAGGGGGAAAAAAAATTCCCAATTTTACCAGTAGAAAAAAATACAATCGGAGTAAAAATGACAAAAGCCAAAAAGGAGTTACATTGAGAACAATATACTTTTTTAAAAACTGTGGATAATTCATATCAACAAGCAGACCCACTCCTGAAACCAGTGGAGAGAATGAATTGAGGGAGGAATTGAAATTGGTTAAGAAAGTGCATAAGATGCAGGTTTGACAGCACACAGCTACAGTCCCAGCCTTCAGAGACTAGGACAGGGTGTTATTGCATTTGAGACAGCTTACACAAGATAGAAAGTTCCAAGCCAGTCTGATGTGTGAGATTTTGCTTTAAAATTAAAATAAATTTAAAATGAAACTGGAGAAGATACAGGAAGAGAGAGAGAGAGAGAGAGAGAGAGAGAGAGAGAGAGAGAGAGAGAGAGAGAGAATAGAGACTGGAAGGAAAAGTTGTAGCCTGAAGCTCAACAAACCTTTGTCTGCCGTCCTCTTAAGATTGTTATCCTACACCACCCCGCCCCGCTTCCTATAACCGCTTCCTATACAAAGAGTGCCAAGGCTTTTCTCTCAAAATTAAGCAGATGAAATTTGCACTGGAGAAGTCCAGTTTAAATGGCAAAATAAATGGAATTTTGTCTTCTTGTTAAATACTTGTCTCAGTTATGTCCCGAAATCGAATCACTTCAAGACCACTGCCTCTTGATAAGAAAAAGATAAACAGATAAAGTTAAAAATCAAGGAATCAACAAACAAACAAAAACAGGATAGCTAAGCCTGATAACAAACCAACATAATTTATTGTTGCTGATGCTTTTTAAATATCTGAATACATTAACCCTACAGAATACTGAGTTTTGACTTTTCAGGTTTATCTATCCAGTCTGGAGTAGAAAGTTTGTTTTCAGTAAAAGGAAGCAAACTCCAGAACTTTACACAACCTCCAGCATCTGCACTCAGTCAAACACACTCCCTTGCTGCTATGTGACTGCGACCTAAGCAGACCTATGTCTGCGATTGGCAACCACCTCCAAAAACAGAGCTCTTCAAATCCGCCTTCTGATGAAAAGGAGGAAAATCTTCCACACAGCCTTGAATACATAAGGGCAGGAGCCAGGCAGGAATACAGGACTCTGGTCAACAGACTGGGAAGTCCCATTTTCTCCAACATTACCTAGTGATGTAAGCATAAGGACAAGGCTGAATGAATGGTTTAGAAAGCACAGATAAATGTGTGTAATGGGTTTTTACTTTCTCATCATTTACTCCACTGGCCTATTAAAAATCAGAACTGAGAAAGAATAAACTGAATTGAAAACAATTCATTTATTAAAAGAACTCTACTATGTAAATAATACTGCCGCTTTTGTCCGATTGTTTGGTTTTAGATGGGGCCTAATGTACCCCAAACTGTCCTCAAACTCACTATATAGTCATGTTGCGGACCGTGCTGCCCCACGTTAGGTGCCAAAAATGTTGTGGCCCGAGCTGCCCCGCGTTTGGGGGCCAAGAATGTTGCAGGCCGCTCTATCAGTGTTGGAACCGGCACTGCCAGAAGCCTTTGGGGCTAACTTGTTAGCCCGAACTGCCCCAAGCCGCTCTGGTCCACGGGTAGGGGTTCAGCAAGAGAGAGTGAGGACGGACAAGAGGAATGGAGACCAGACAGTGTGTGATTAAATCTCGTTTAATCTTCAGTCTCTCTTCCTCGTCAAAGTCCCAAGTCTTGAGTTTCTAGTCCCTAGTTCTTAGTCCCTAGTGCCTCCAAGTTCCAAGTTACTTCTTCCAAGTGCTAAGTGCCTAATGTCTAATGCCTAATAATTAACTCTAAGTTGTACTTGTCTAATTCCAAGTTCTTCCTTCAAGTGCCAAGTGCCTAATACCTAATAATCTGCTCCAAGTTGTACTATTGTCAAGTAATCTGTTGTCTGGTGTTTTCTTCTGTCTACCTCTCGCCTTTTATATGTCTCACTTCTAAGCCACGCCTCTAAGTCACGCCCTTAAGTCTCAGCTCTAAATCACACCTTTAAGTCTCACACACCCAAGGGAAGATCCTGGGTATCTAAAACAAGATGTTATCAGAGTGTGCTCAGCTGTTGTAGGCTAATGTAATCAAGTCTCTTGCCAGGGTATATGGCTCAAGATGGCTGCAAGGATGATAGCTGCCTTCTGTCAGCTCCTCACATAGTCAAGAATGATATTGACCTTCAGATAGTTCTGTCTCCCCTACCTGAGTGCTGAGATTGCAGCTTAGTGCTGCAACACGTGATTTACATAGTCTAGTTGCCAAATCTATCGTTTTCAGGATGCTTGGCTGCTACCAAGGGCAAGGAATATTTGTAGAAGGCAGAGATAAATATCATATTCTTTTGGACTAGACCTACAAATGGTTGTGAGCCACCATACGGATGCAGGAAAACAAACCTGGGTCATCTGTAAAAGCAATAAGTGCTTTTAGCAGCTGAGCCATCTCTCCATCCCTAGTACCAAGTACTTTTGTAAAGAACCAATGACTGCCCCAAATTGAAACTCATCCCATGTGAGAGAGCCAACCTCTTATACTATTAATGATACTCTGCTATGCTTGTAGACAGGAACCTAGCATAACTGTCCTAAGAGGCTTCATTCAGCAGCAGATGGAAACAGATGTAGAGACCCATAACCAAACATCAGATGGAGCTTGGGAATCTTGTTGGAGCTTGGAACAAAGGATTGAACAAGGTAGATGGGTCAAGAACACCACAAGAAAACCTACAGCAGCAACTAACTGGGTCCATAGGTACTCATCAACCAAAGATCATGCAGGGCTGGACCTAGGCACCCTACACATTTGGAGCAGATGTGCAGCTTGGTCTTCATGTGGGTCCCCTAACAAGTGGAGTAGGAACTATCCCTGACTCTATTGCCTACCATTGGATCTCCTTCCCCTAACTGGACTGCTTGACTGGGCCTCAGCGGGAAAGGATGTACTTAATCCTCCTGGGAATGAATGTCTCAAGATGGAGTGGTACTTTAAGGAATTTTCCCTTTTTCTGAGAAAAAGGGACAGGGAGTAATTGGGGGAGGAATTTATAAGGGTGGGACTGGAGGCAGAGGTAGGGATTTGACTGAAATGTAAAATGAATAAATTAATGGAAAAATTAATTTTTAAGACAATTCATTAAACTGAAAAAAGACAACCCAGAGTGATCTGATGGGTTCATAGAAACATAGAAGACTTAAACCCTCAAAGTGATACTAAGCAGAAAAACACAGTGTTACCTGATTTCAAAGTATAAAAGCAGAGCTAATATAACCAACATAGCATAGCACCATCACAGAAACAGACATGCGGATCAGTGTGCTAAAACAACCTCAGAGCCATGGCCGGGTGATTTTGCATAGCTGCAGTAAAAACAAACATCAGCAAAAGGACAGATACTTTAGCAGATGATCCTGGGAAAACAGATAAAGGCATATCTGTATCCCTCCTCATCCTGCTCTGAAATCAATACAGCATGGGACAAAGACCTAAAGACATATTTTAAGTTCATTTCTTTAAATGACCTTAAGGAAAATGTAATGAAATCTTATAGGTTGTATGGCCAAGTATACCATAGTTGATAATTTTATAGGTTCTAAATCTTTATGCTTACTAAGTCTAAAAGAAAGAATATGTGCTTCCTTAAACTCTTCCATCCTTATTTTTCACTGTTTTCTTTAACTAAGTATACACCTCACATTGTCATTGTCCTTTATATTTTATAGCAGTGGGAGAATCCCATGCAGGTGTCTATTCTGCAAGTTTCAGGCCCATAAAAATGCATGAAGTCAATGATTTTGAAAACTTAGTTTCTGGCTGAATTCTACAAATTTTCTCCTCTCTCGGCAGAATTTGAAGAATTAGCTGATGAACTGTAATTTCAGATATCAGGAAGTCTAAAGGGTAGAGTGAAAAATCAGTGGAAGAACTTATGCTTTCTGTGTGTGTGTGTGTGTGTGTGTGTGTGTGTGTGTGTGTGTGTTTACAAATTCTAAAAATATGAAATATTGTGAACTCTATGCAGAACCCAATACCCAAGGGTTGTCAGCAAGGTACTCAAAGGACAGTGCTGTGAAGCGTCTCTTCTACTTTATTTACATTTACAAACTACTAGGAACAAAAATAGTTGTCCAATGTTGGCCTCTTACCTGCCTGCACATTTAGTTGTCCTGACCACGAGAACCCTATCATTGTTGTTGTCTTTTCCAGTGGAGATAATTACCATTGACCATGAGGATTCTTGATGTTTGGAACAAAGGTGATTGTAGTTTAGAATATCCATAAGAATTAAAGTATGCATCAGGTTTGGTCCATTCTATGCTTTTAGAAGAGAACAGAATACAATATTATTTATAATGAGGAATGTAAATTTATTTAGTGAACAATTCTGGAAGCTGAAAAGTTCAAGGTGGACATGGCACTTCTGGTAGGGCCTTCATGTTGCATCTTAGCATCATTAAATCATTGCATGGATAATACCAAACCAGAGGGAGCTCACCCATTTGAGAACCAATTATACTCTCAGTAACAATGTTCCAAAGTATTGACTGTAATCTATCTGTGAGGACTTGAGAGCTGAACTTTATGATCTAATCATATTTGAAAGAGTGTCTATCAACATTGCTTAATTGATGATAACATTTCCAACATGTAAGATGTGATAGGACACATTCAAACCATGGTGGTATCCCTATTCCTATAATAATTTCTTTTTATCTTACCTTTAACTAGGTAGCATTTCCTTTTATCTTATTCAAGGGAAGGAAGAACAAATTCAACAGCTGACAAATCCATAGAGATTCTTGTATCTTGAGGTGTAAACCAAAGGTAGAGGCACCAGGTTGTGCTTGAAGCTGTTGCAGGACGTAAAAATATGTTTTATTATTGGTGAATTTTTTAATAAAATAACAGCCCAATATACTGGCAACTAGTCACTCCTGCAATGGGAATACAGCTCCATGTTTATATAAGAGATACCATCCGTGGGCAAATGTCCATTTGGAATATACCAGGAAGAGCTGAATTGACGAATAATTAATCTTTTCTCTAATTTAAATAGACGTATTGGGCAATACAGTCCAAATGAACTGAACTTTGTCACCTTTCCTTGCCTAAAATCACCTAGAGCCACTGGGAAGTTTTGAACAAAATATTGTCTTTTAAGCCAGTTTTTTGTATAATGTATCATTGTAAATCTTGAAGGGCTTGTTTGTTTGTTTGTTTGTTTACTTACGTATTTAAGGACATGTGAGAGGTTTTCTTCCTCTGGGGTTTTGTTTTGTTTTTGAGATGTCATACTGTGTAGCAATTCATTTGTGTAGCCCAGACTAGCCTTCAACTTTCTATCCTCTTTACTGAACCTTTTAAGTGATGTGATTACAGGTAGGTAAAGCTCACATGTCCTTCACGGGATCTGTGTAGTATTTCTAGGAAGCCATCACTGTAGACAAATGAGCTAGCTAGAAGATTAGGGCACACTTGAAACTAGATAAGTATTTCTCGGTTTTGGGAAGACTTGGGCTACTTGACACTTGATTTGGCATCTCTTTCCACTTTGAAGTCCTTTGATCCATGAAATTCCATTGTCCAAAAATATATTAATGATCTCACTAGGCTTTCTAAGACAATGTAAAACAGTTCACAAAAAAAACAAACATTCTGAATTCACACTCAGTTTTTTCAAACCTGTGAGAAGTCACCCACTCTTCCTCTCCCTCCCTTCCTCTTCCCTCTGTGTGTGTGTCTCTGTCTCTGTCTCAGTCTTTCTGTGTCTGTCTCTGTGTCTCTGTGTCACTCTACCTCTGTGTCTCTCTGTGTATATCTGTCTCTGTCTTCCTCTGTGTGTGTGTGCATGCACACACATGCATATGTGTGTATGTGTGTGTGTTTTACATGTGAGTGTTGGAGTATTGCATTGGGTGCCTGACAATACATACATGCAGACACAGACAAAAGGAGGACTTTCAGTGTCTTCTTTTGCCTTTCATCATATTTCCTACAGATCTTCTCATTGGAAAGTGAAGTTTAGCTCTTGACTAAGATGACTTGGTAGTGAACTCACAAGATCTGCCTTTTCTGTCCTACAAGGCTGACATATCATGTTGGTGCACACATTTCCAGCTTTGCATGTGGTTTCTTTATATTTAAATGTAATAATCATGCTTGCAGAGTGAGCATTCATATCCATTCAGTGGATTCTCAAGCCAAAAGAGTCTTTGACTAGCAGATATCAGTGTCATTTCCCTATGTCTACACAATAGGGTCTTTCCCCATATTTAGCATAGTCCACATCTGAGTTTAAACAGGTTGCCTCAGATCCTTTGTTAATGAGTAGCATGTAGTTAAAATTAAAGTAATAGCACTCTTCTATCTCTTCATTCCATGTACAAACTATTTTCATCTTGGGGAAAAACATTGATTGCTCTCAGAATATACACCTGTAAGGAAGTTATTATCTCCCATTTCATAGAGCAAGTGTAGAAGAACAAAACAAAGGCTAAATAAAGTATCTGCAAAGAAACCCAGCTGAAATTAGAGTCAGGCTTTTAAGGGTGTGATTTTTTTCCAGATCAACCCCAACCCATCTTTATTGCATACAACTGTATGCAATATTTTTGTTGTCTCAATTGGAAGGATTTTGCAACCTATATTTGTGCAGCAAATGGACTATTGCTTTCTCTTGCCAGGGCTGCTTTAGTCAGTTGGAAAATATCATAAGGCCAAATAGTATTTTGCACAACCTACAAATCATTGGCATACACAAAATGAGCAGTTTCCACCCTAAGATCTGTATCTCATATAGAGCCTGCTTATCAGGGCAGAGGCCACTCTACACAACAGTAAAGGGCTGATAAAGGGCTTGTATCTATTTAGAGAATCTGAGTTCATAAGGAAAGAGGAAGTTGTTTCTCTTCTGAGAAATATCTTTGAAGGTTTTACTCCTGAGGAAAGTCTAAGTTATAAATATCTTGCCTCTCTACTCCCCCCCACACACACACTATTCTTTTCTTCCTAAATAGACTTATCTCTGAAATCCCTTCCTTCTGTCATAATGCCCCAGATTCTGCCAAATAAAGCTGCATTTTGTTAACAATAATTCTTTTTTAAAAGTCAGATACCTTTGAGCATCTTTGCCATTTGACTAATATTCTCAATTGTATCCTAGAGAAATTAAAATTTTAATTTATGGGGATGACGGGCTTATTCTTAACAATATCTAAACCAAAGTATAATGTGATGGCCTCAGAGTTTAGTATATACAATATTAAATTCTACATTTTAAAAATGTAAAACTGTTGCCTTCACCAGACCCTACAGATTCTAACTTGCTTTCTATATTAATATAAACGTCCAAGAATCTAATCTCCATTCAAACAATTATCTCTAGGTGATTATAAAGAATGTTGTTTAATCCTAAGACATTGTTGTTCCCTAAAGATGCACACCCTAAATAGTTCTATGTGTGACCCATTTTCATGAGAGATTAGACAACTTGAATACATGGCCATTGGGTCTAATAGAAAATAGATAAAATAGAAACACAGATGAATACTTGAGGTCTCAGTTCCCAAAGCAGAGTTGACACTTCAAATTCCCACCAGAGTTTCCCATTGCATACAAAAATGTACCAATTTCAGTTGTCCTCCTCCTTTTCCTCTATCCTCTCTCTTCTGAGACTCCTCTTTTTCCTTCTCCTCTTCCTCCTCTTCCTCATCTTCCTCTTCTTTATTCTTTTCTCTCACCACCAGAAAGTAGTTTCTTCTTTTTCTTATTCTTTTGCTTCTACAAAATTCTTCCTTCTCTTAGACGAGTTAGTCTAAGAGAATATAGTCTAAATTTGTATGAGCAAAATACTAATCTTTGTTTCTCTAATAAATCCACTCGCTAACTCTAACATTATATCCAAAATGAAAACAAGAATTTATCTAATTCTTCCCAAAGGGCTTAAAAATTACATTTCTTAGTATAAAATCAAGCAGCATTCTAAGGGAAGAGTAAAGGAACACTATTGTTAAGAATTGGCATATAAATTGATGATATTTCTCCTTAAAAATGTCTTTGAGGGATGAAGGGGTGAAGGACATTTACTGCTCTTTTAGAGGACCCACATGGCAATTCACAACTGTCCATAACTCCATTTCCTTAGGATGTAACACCCAGACAAGGCACTCATACAACTGAAATGTGAATAAACAAATTAATTAATTAATAATCAAACAAACATGATCTTTTTAAAGGTGCATTGATCAGGAAGAGCATATTGGAGAACAGCTGCCATAGTCTAGGCTTTCCTAAACCTTGTTCTAGATTTCCTTGTTGTTTAGATTTTCTAAACCTAAATCTTTTGAATATACTAATTGAAATTCTTGACAATTTTTAGAATTCATTATGAACTCCTAATAAAAAGATTTAATGATGTCTTAAAGAGAGTTGCCAGGTCCAGCATGGCTGCATAAGGGTAGATGTGACTGCTGCATTAATTAGCCAGGATGAAGTTATTGACTTCAGGATAAAGAATTAAAGCAGTATCAAGAAGAAAAGGTATGGATAGGAAAAGAAAGAATCTATAGAAAACTGGCAAACAATAGATGGGTTTATCTTATAGGAGGAAAGCTTGCATATGATCTAGAAACAAATAGTATTAGAAGAAGAGTATAAGAGGTCATAGATTGGCTGGGATGAATAAGCAACAATTAGAGAATCAATGGATGATGTATAAGCCTACAAAAAGTTAGTACTTTGTTCTCCTAGTTACTTGAAAAATTGGAGAAGGCAATGCCTAGAGAGATATTAGAGAACTAATGCCTAGAGAGATATTAAAACTAGCTGCTTTACTTGCATAGATTTTAAAAATTTGTAAGAAATCATTTTAAACATAGTAGTCTGTCACCTTTCTGTTTTTAAATGAAAGTATGTACCAAAGACTGCTGTCTGCTGCCCAGCTACCCATAAAGAACAGGCTGTGTAAAAACTATAAAGAAATGCTCCTTTGCTTTTCAGTTTAGTTTCTGTTTTAAGGAAGCAGAGGTTGAAGATAATGATCCAGATTTATAAAATTTATGTAAAGTTAAGAATTTGTAAAATAATTATTACTAATGTTCAAAGCCTTGATGATGTACCTTTAGTAAATAAAGGACTGGGTTCAGACTCTCTGGTTGGGAGAAGGGAAAAGATTGCAAAGGGAGAAAGCAAAAGAATGAAAGGGTGACAGAAACAATGGGAGGCAAGAAGCCAAAAGAATGAGATGTGAGAAGGCAAAAGAGTGAGGAGGAAGAAGGAAAAAGAAAGGGGGAAAAGAAAGAATGATGAGTATCCTTTGGCAAACAGAGGGCACTTGAACTGCCAGCTTGCATCCACTACTGACTCTGAGTCATTATTGTATCAGTGTCACTCCCATTTGCACGTTTCTAAGGACCTTCTTCATGCTAAGACTGGACCTCAGCAGGCAGTTATGGATAAATTCTAGATGATTCATCAAGTCTTTCAAGATAATCAAATTAAATGTCTTTAATCTTTTGGTGTACAAAGTACAACCATCAGACTTGCAGCTAGCTAATGTGAAGGAGAGCATTTAGAAATACAGACACATAGATCACATTCCAGACCACTGAATTCAAATTTTCCTTTTAGTAAAGCACAGGTTGTCATGAGAGAAGCAATATTTTACTTCACATCAGGAATTGCATCTGGGAAATCTTCAATGCCAGTATGCTGTGTATATCTTCCAGGTCAATGATGTGAAATATTTTGATTCTGGGTAGAGAGAATATCTTGTGAATTGGATGAATGCATCACCTGTCAATGAAAAATCCTATGGCCTATGACTTAGGCAGGAAATAGAAATGGGTAATCTGGGAGGAGAAAAAAGTCTGGAAAAGAGAAGGCAGGAGAATCACTGCTGAAAAGAGGTGACGAGATGGAACTCTGATATCTGAGCACAGGTAACCATCCATGAGGCAGGGGTTAGGTTAAAATAATTGGATAGTCTTAGTTATTATTTAGTCAGAACAGAACCTAGGTATATGGCCAAGGTACTTGTAAATATATTTTGAGTCTGAGTTTTATTTTGAGGCTAGGAGGAAAAACCATTTACTACAAGTAGATATGCATAGAAAGTTTAACTTTAGAATTGTCTTTCAGAAATAAATTAGTTTTATGGGTGATAGTTTACATTCAAAAATTTTATACAGAGTACCTCTCAGGTTTATAAAACAAAAACAAATTCCTCAATGCAGTCTGTGTATAGATAAGAGCTGATACTCTTTGAACAGATAATAGAACAAAGTATCGAGCTATTTGGGAGTCTCTATGTTCAAAGCTTATGATAACATAAATTGCATGATTATTCCCCCAGGGAGCATCTTATTTAGAGTATTAGTCATTGCCAATGCAACTGTAGAGGAAAAAAAGTTAACCATCCATGCTGACTCACTATTTACTTATATTCTTACTGTCTTAATAGGACTACTGTTGCTGTGATAAAACAGCATGATCAAACAACTTGGAGTGGAATAGCGTTGGGGTTTATTTGGTTTTCTCTTTGTGGTGGTTTTAACTCCTAATTGTGGCACAATTAGGAGTTATAGCCTTCTTGAAGTAGGTGTGGCCTTGTTGGAGAAAGTGAGTCACTGTGAGCATGGGCTTTAAGTCCCTCCTCCCAGCTGCCTGGTGGTCAGTCTTTTTCTATTTGCCTTCAGAACAAGATGTTGACCTCTCAGCTCTACCTTTACCATTATTTCCTAGACACTGCCATGCGTCTGCCTTGAAGATAATGAACTGAACCTTCAAATTTGTAAGCCAGTCTCAATTAAATGTTGCCTTTATAGAGTTATTTTGGTCATAGTGTCTGACCATAGCAGTAAAACTCTAATTAATATTCTCCTCTATATCATTCCTCATCATTGAAGGAAGTCAGGACAGGAACTCAAGCAGGGAAGGAACCTAGAGGCAAAACCATCAGCAGAGACTGTGGAGATGTGCTGGTTACTGGCTTGCGCCTCATGGCTTACTCAGCCTAGTTTAATATAGAATCTAGGAACACCAACCCAGGGGTTGTTCCAATGACAATTGATTATATCCTCCCACATCAAAACTAATTAAGAAAATTCTCCATCAGCTTCCATAATCCTAATCTTATGGAGACATTTTATCAATCCAGGCCCCCTCCCCTTTGATGATGCTAGCTTGCATGAAGTTGACATAAAACTAGCCAGAACAGCTGACCCCTTGTCAGCTTGACACATAAACGCATGACTATTAAGGCACAATTTTCACTTCTTATTCATCTCCAAGATCATACATTAATACAAACATCATAACATAAAACACTTTAAAAGCTTAAAATGTCATGCATCCTTATAAATTCAAGCACTTTAAAATCAGTCTTTTAAAAAAAAATCCAAAGTCTCTTATAATTAAAACTGAAAGTCTCTCAACTGTGGTCTCCTATAAAATACAAAATAAGCTAAATCCTTTCTTATTTCAAGAGGAAAGAACAAGGCCACATTCACAATCTGAATAAAACAAAACAAAACATCAACATCTCAATAACCAATGTCTGGAATCTACTCACAATCTTCTGGGCTCCTTTAATGGTTTTAGTCAATTCTTCAGACATAGTTTGTCTTCCAGGTTCCAACTGGCTCCAATCCACTCTTGCCACTTTTCTTGGTGGTCATTTCTTAGTATTTGTATTTTTCAAGTGCTGGCATCTCTTGTAGCAACTAAGCTGTACTTTCAACAGCCTCTTTAGGGCTTTCTTCAGGAACTGTATCACTACTATACAGTGCCAAGCCTCAGTTTCTCTCCCTGATCTCTTCATCTCTTCCAAATCAGTACCATCTGGCTGACTCTTACACTGCCAAGTTTTTGGCTCCCAGCAGGAGCTCCCAACCTTGGCCTTCTCTGGAACACAACTTCTGTGTGTTAAACCCAAACACCTCCCAGAAGCCTTCACATCAATGATGTTGATCTCTTCTTAATCAGCTGATTCTACAGATCCAGCTGGTGAGTATCCATTGTCCCAAATGTTTTCCTTTAGTGCCTCCTGTCTCTTATAAATCACAGCAAGTTTTTCAGTTCCATCTGACCGAACATTACAGACTCATCATACAAAAGGCCTGGTAGTGTCTTTGATTCTCTTTGAGACTTTATAAGTTAGGCTTTATTGTCTGCATTTCTCTCAACATTTTTATCACTATCTTTTCAAGTACAACATGGTCAGGTCTGTCATGGCAATACCCTATTCCTGGTACCAGTTTCTGTCTTAGTTATGATTGCTGTGATGAAACACCATGACCAAAAACTTGGGGAAGAAAGTATTTACTTGGCTTACTCTTCCCTATCACTCTTCATCATTGAAGGAAATTAGGACAAGAACTCAAAAACAGCAAGAACTCGGGGGCAAGAGGTGATGCTGAGGCTATGGAGGGGTGTTGCTTACTAGCCTGCTGTCTATGGCTTGGCAAGACTGCTTTCTTATAGAACCTAGGACCAGCAACCTTGGGGTGGCCTTAGCCACAATGGGCTAAACCCTGCCACATCAATCACTAATTAAGGAACTGTTTGACAGGCTTGCCTACATTCTCACACAATGAAGGCATTTTCTCGATGGAGGCTCCCTCCACGATGCTGATACTTGTCTCAAGCTGACATAAAAGTAGCCAGGACACTTAGTAATTTTGATTGACTACTGAACCCAGAAGCAATTTCTGTTTTAGTTTCATGACTCCTACCTCAAATATCCCATCTACATCCAATAAAGCCATCTGTAAATTGTGAAAACACAAGATAGAAAAATAAAAAATGAATAAAAAGATTTATTCATAAGTGGCTTTAAAAATTTATATAGGCAGTTTTTCATGGCCATTTACTTGCTAGAAGGTGAGTTCCGGATGCTGTAAATTGAGATTCAATTTCTACTAAATTTGTCTTTTCAGCAGTTGGAAAAAGTACAAGCAATGAGTTTCACATGGATCAAAGGCAGAATTTTTGTTCTCGAGGGAACACTTCTCTTACTTTCTTTCTTACCTTGAGCTACAGACAAGCAATAAGTTGAAGAGAGTATGCAGCAAGTTGTCAGAACACAAGACAGTATGTCAATGAAGACAGTACCATAAACACAATCTCTCTAAAATACTTGTCTAATGAACTTATGGCATGCCATAAAAAGCTTGTGCTTTCCATCCACCCACTCATCCCAATCTCACCTCCCCAGCCCTCTAGCCCCACTCCAAGAGGGCTTGCAGAGGGACTGGGGGGGCAGACAGAAAGCCTAGCCCCACTAGATCAGAGCTTCATCTTGTACCTGTCCAAGCCTCCACTGCATAGAAGCAGAAACTGCTTCCTGCCCCACAGCTCTGCCTGCATCCCAAGAGACCAGCTTGAATACAACATGCACAGGAGGCCTGTTCAAACCTAAGACAAACACTTCTACCTGTCTCCCTGGAGGTCTGCTCCAAGGCAGGACACTGAGACTGACCAACACCAAAGCCAGATGGCAAAAAATAAGCTCAAGAAGCTAACACAATGTGGCACCATCAGAGTCCAACTCTCCTACTACAGGAAGCTCTCCTAACAAATCTGAAGAGCAAGACTGTGACCTTAAATTAAATCTCACAAAGATGATAGAAGCATTTAAAGAGGATATAAATAGAAAATGAATAAAATGGTCCAAGATCTTTCTACTAATCAAGTTATACAGAAGATACTAGAAGGAAAAGTCCAACACAAAAAACTAGAAGGAAAAGTCCAACACAAAAAGGATAACTACACCCAAGAAAAGACAAGAAATTAATGATCTCACAGCAAAACCAAAAGAAGAGAAACACACACACACACACACACACACACACACACACACACACTACTACCACCATCATAAAAATAACAGGAACTAACAATTTTTGGTCATTAATATCTCTCAATATCACTGGACTCAATTCACAAATAAAAAGACACAGGATAATAGACTGGATGTGTACACAGGATCCATCATTATGTGGCATACAAGAAACACACATCAGAATCAAAGATATACATTGCCTCAAAGTAAAGAGCTGGAAAAAAAGATTTCCAAGTAAATGAAACTAGCTCAAATATCTAATAAAATAGACTTCCAAAGAAAAATCCACCAAGGTGACATCTCAATTTGTGACATCTATGTCTCAAATACAAGGGCACCCTATATTCGTAAAAGAAACTTTAGTAAAGATCAAATCACATATGGAATTGTACATAATAATAGTGGGGGACTTCACTACCCAACTCTCACCTTAAAAAGGTCATTAAACAGAAACTAAACAGAGAAACAATGAACCTAGCAGATTTTATGAACCAAATAGACATAACAGATACCTACAGAACTTTTCACCCCAAAACAACAGAAACTGAGGAAATCTGAAAAAAAAAATCTTTAGATCTTACTTCAACAACCTGTATCCCACAAATATGGAAAATCAGTATGAAACAGCTGAATTTCTAGACATATACCATATACCTAAGTTAAATCAAAATCAGGTAAACTTCCTAAACAGTCCCATAACACCTAAGAAAATAGAAGCAGTCACCACAGTATCTCACACCCCCCCTCAAAAAAAAAGAAAAAGTCCAGGGTCAGTAGATTTAGTACAGAATTCTACCAGACCTTCAAAGAAAAGCTAATACAAATATTTCTCAAACAATTTCATAAAATAGAACAGAAGAAATACTACCCAATTTGTTCTATGAAGCCACAATTATGCTGATACCTAAACCACACAAAGGCCCAACAAAGAGAATTTACAAACCCCATCTAAAAACACATCAAAACGAGCATTCACCATGATCAAGTAGACTTCATCCCAGGAAAGCAGGGATGGTTCAATATACAGAAATCTATCAACTATATAAACGAACTCAAAGAAAAATATATGTGATCATCTTATTAGATGCTGCAAAGGGATGGGACAAAATACAACACCCCTTAATGTTCAAAGTCTTGAATAGATCAGAAATTCAAGGCATATACCTAAACATAATAAAAGCAATATACTAGAAACCAATTGCCAACATCAAGTTAAATAGAGAGAAACTTTAAGCAATCTCACTAAAATCAGGGACAAAAATCAGTTGCCTTAATATATACAAAGGATAAATGGCTGAGAGAGAAATTAGGGAAACAACACCTTTCACAATAGTCACACATAATATAAATTATCTTGGTGTGACTCTAACCAACCAAGTGAAAGATCTGTATGACAATAACTTCAGGTCTCTGAAGAAAGAAATCAAAGATGACCTTGAAGTTGGAAAGATCTCCCATGCTCATAGATTTGCAGGATTAACCTAGTAAAATGGCCATCTTATGAAAAGCAAGCAACATATTCAATTCAATATCCATCAAAATTCCAACTCAATTCTTCACAGAGAAAGAAATAGCAATTCTCTAATTCATATAGAATAACAAAAATCTCAAGATAACAAAAACTATTCTAAACAATAAAAGAACTTTTGGGGGAATCACTATCTGTGACTTCAATATCTGCAACAGAGCAATAGTGATGAAAAAAATAAAAACAGCATGGTATTGGTACAGAGACAGACAGGTAGATCAATGGAATAGAACTGAAAACCCAGAAATAAACCTACATTCCTATGGTCACTTGATCTATGACAGAAAAGCCAAAACCATCTAGTAGAAAAAAGACAGCATTTTCAATAAATGGTGCTGGTTCAACTGGTGGTTGGCATGTAGAAGAGTACAAATTGATCCATTTTTATCTCTTTGTACAAAGCTCAAGTCCAAGTGGATCAAGTACTTCCACATAAAACTCGATCTATTGAATCTAATACAAGAGAAAATGAGAAAGAACCACAAACACATTTCATGAGGGAAAATTTCCTGAACAGAACACCAATGACTCAGAACCTAAGATCAACAATTGACAAATGGGACTTCATAAATTTGAAAAGCTTCTGGAATGCAATGGACTACTGTCCTACTGTCAGTAGGACAAAAAGGCAACAGATCTTTACCAACCATATATTCCATAGAGGGCTAATAAACAAAAATATAAGAAACTCAAGAAGCTAGACTCCAGAGAACCAAATCCTACTAAAACCCTATTAAACTTATTTTAAAATGGGATACAGAGCTAATTAAAGAATTCTCAACTGAGGAGCCTCCAATGACTGAAAAGCACCTAAAGAAATGTTCAGCATCCTTAGTCATCAGAGAAATACAAACCAAAATGACCCTGGGATTTCACGTTATGCCAATCAGAATGGCTAAGATCAAAATCTCAGGTAACAGCAGATACTGGCAAGGACACAGAGAAAGCAGAATACTCTTTCATTGCTGATGGGGTTGCAACCTAATAAAACCACTCTGGAAATCAATCTAAAGATTCCTCAGAACACTGGAAAGTTCTACCTGTATACCCAGCTATACCATTACTGGACATATACCTTAAAGATGCTCCAACATAATACAAAGACACATGCATCACTATGTCATAGCAGTCTTATTTACAATATCCAGAAACTGGAAACAACCCAGATGTCCCTTAATGGAAGAGTGGATACAGAAAATGTGGCACATTTACACAGTAGAATACTGTCAGCTACTACAAGAATGGCTTCATGAACTTTGCAGGCAATTAGATGAAACTAGAAAATATCATCAAGAGTGAGGTAACCCAGACTCAAAAGACACACATGGTATGTTCACACTGGTAAGTGGATATTAGCTCAAAATCTCAGAATACCTATAATACAACTCACAGACTATATGAAGCCTAAAAGAAAGAAGACCAAGTTATAGATGCTTCGATCCTACTTAAAAGGGGAAACAAAATAATCATGGAAAGTAGAGAAAAGAAGGTACCTGGGAGAGAAAGAGTATGGAGAGGGAAAATGAGGGCAGGATCAGGTATGAGAAGAGACAAGAGAGAAGTTCAGAGGATCAGGAAAATGAGTAGAAATATGTGGCCATGTGTGTGGCAGGGGAGTGCTGGAGGAAACGAGGGGAGAACTACTAGAAAGTCCCAGACACCAGGAAAGCTTGAGGTTCCCAGGACCCAATGGGGATGACACTAGCTGAAATGCCCACCAAAGGGGAGATATAACCTGTAGAGACTTCCTCTAGTAGGTAGGCCTCAGCCCACAGTTGAGAGATGAGACCACCCACCCATTTCAAAATTTTTAACCCAGAATTGCTCCTGTCTAAAGGAAACACAGGGACAAAAAATATAACAGAGACTTAAGGAAAGGCCATCCAGAGACTGCCCCACCTTGAAATCCATTCTATCTGCAGACACCAAACCTAGATACGCTGATTGTGGGAAGCCATGGCAAGGCCTTACTCTTGGCAAACACTCACCCTTGGCTCTCCTATCTACTATTTTTCTTTATGCTTACCTTCCATAATTCACTTGTCAGTTCTCAGAACTTCAAACAAGGCCTCATAGCAACCCACCTTAGTAACCCTTCCTACTAATCTCTAGATTTAGCCAACATCCTTCTAGATAGATGATTTTAGAACCCCTGGTAATGGAAAGACTTTGTCAGAATAATTTAGTTAGACCCTGCAGCTACAGCTAGCTTCCTCAACCTGCAAAGTCCTCTTTTCTTTCCTACCCCTCCCCATATCCTGTTTTCAGAGTGTATAACCTGTGTGAACAATAAAAATTTTGCCAGCTTGATCAGACTTTTTGACTTGCTGTGCCTCCTTATTTTCTCCCACATCTCAGTCCTCTCCACAGGGTGTAAGATTCCCACTTGATTGTCCAGCTGGCCTGGACAGCTGATGCCAAGAAATACATGCTGACAGGAGCCTCGTATAGCTGTCCTCTGAGAGGCTCTGCCAGTACCTGACCAATAAAGATGCAGATAGTTACAGCCAACTATTGGACTAAACTCCGAGATCCCAATGGAGGAGTTAGAGGAAGAAGTTAGCACTGAAGAAGCTGAAGGGGAGTCCAACCCCAGAGGAAGAACAATATCAACTAAACTGAGGCCCAGAACTCCCAGGGACTAAACCACCAACCAAAGAGTATGCATAGACGGGTCCATATATCTAGCTATTTATGTAACAGAAGATTGCCTTATCTGGAACCATTGGGAAGGAAGGCCTTGGTCCTGTGGAGCTTTGCTGCCCTTATGTATGGGGATGCCAGAGTGGTGAGGTTGGAGTGGGTGGGTGAGTTTGGGGCACTTAGAGGCAAAGGGGAAGAGAAATAGGATGAAGATTTGCAGAGGGGAGAGTCTGAAGGGTGACAATATTTTAAATGTAAATAAAATAACTAATAATAAAAAGAATTCAAGAAGATAACCTCCAAGAAACCAAGTAACCCAATTGAAAAATGGAGTGCAGAACTAAACAGAATTTTCAACAGAGAAACAGAGGAACCTTGAAAGGCCACAAAAAAAGCTTAAAGTGATGTTCAAAGTTCTTAGTCATCAGGGAAATGCAAAACAAAATAACCCTGAAATTCTACCTCATACCAGTCAGAATGGCTAAGATCAAAAACTCAAGTTTTTATCATGCTGGTGAGGATGTGGAGAAAGGGAAACATTCTTTCATTGCTGGTGGAATTGTAAACTTCTACAACCACTTTGGAAATCAATTGGTTGTTTCTTAGAAAGTGTAAAATAATTCTACCTGAAGACCCAGCTATACCACTCCTGGACATATATGCATCCCTCAAGGACATGTGCTCCACTATGTTCATATCAGCTTTATTTGGAATCACCAGAAACTGTAAACTAAATTCCCACCACTCAGGAAATAAAGGCAGAAAGATCAAAAGTTTAATGTCATTCTTCAATATATAGCGAAATCAAAGTCATCCCAAGCGGTCTAAGACTGTCTCAAAGACAAAATCAACATCAATAAAAATAAAAAAACAAGACAACGAAAGGAAACAGAAAATCTTAAACACTTGCAATTAAGAATATATAACTCATATTTTTGTGCTAGATAAATACATTATGTGGCTAACTGAAAAGAAAAGCCCATTTTAACTAGACATACTTTTAAACAAGTAATTACTATTTAGATTCATAGCAACATGTCTTTGTTGCTGGGCACTGGGAAAATTGCTACCGCAGGACCAGTGTGTGTAGCTTTTCTAAGTTACCCAGAAACTTAACTATCAAAGTACTGCAGTGATAATGAAACTCAAGGCTCAAAGGACAGGACAAAGATTATTCCATATAATGTATTATGCATCAATAGTTTCAGGCAGGCGAACACCACAAGCCTTTCAGGCCATGACAACAGAGTTGTTGAAAGGAATATTAACTCTTAACTAGTTGAAAAAATGGAAAAATAGAAACAACAAAGAAACCAAAGAGTAATTTTCTCTCTCCTCTCTCTTTCTCTGTCTTTCTCTCTCTGTCTGTCTCTCTCTATTCTCCCCTCTTCTCTCTCTCTTTCCCTATATCTGTTCCTCCTTTCTCCCCCCTCTTCTCTTTCTCCTCTTTCCTTCTCTCCTCTCCCTCTCCAACTCCCTTTCTCTTCTCTTTCTCTTGCTCTCTTCTCCTCTCTCCACCACTGTGTATGTGCAACTTAACATCAAACTTAAATATATATCTGCTGTAGTTCATCCCAGATAATTACCTGCCACAGTGAGATTATTTCAAATCAGTCCTTCATTGCTATTATATCTTGACTTCAACACTAACTATATGCTTATCCCAGTTTTGACATCAATTCTATCTCAACAGTTTTTATGTAACTTTACACATGAAATCTACAGGGGCCACAAGATGGCTCAGCAAGAAGGAGTTGGTACCCTTGTTGAATTCTTAAAACTGGTTTCTAGCACTCACATGGTGGCGTTGTATCACAATAACTACAGTTCTCCTGACCTCCATAGATATTGAGCATGTATACATACACATACACATATACTGGTCAAACACTCATATACATAAAAGTATTAAAAATAAATATTCCTTAAACCAACTTCACTATGCTGAGTATATTAGCTCACGTATTTAATTACATCACCTAGGAGGTGAAGGGAAAAAGATGAAAAATTCAAGGTTACCTTCACCTTTGTAACCAGCTCAAAGTCAGCCTGGGGTACAGCAGATTCTGCTTCCTTCCCAATAAATAAAAAAAAGAAAGAAGGAAGGAAAGAAAGAAAGGAAGGAAGGAAGGAAGGAAGGAAGGAAGGAAGGAAGGAAGGAAGAAAGAGAAAATGAGAGAGAAAGAGAAAAAGAGAGAAAGAAAAAGAAAGAGAGAGAAAGAGAGATCATACTGTTAATAACAACCAAGTTTTTGAAATGAAAATTTGCCAGTTTTGTTGTCTAGCTCTCATTTTAGAAAATGTTCGTTGGCTGTTTGCCTACAAGAAGCTTCATTATTTCTAGTGTTCTAACAATAATACTATGACCTGATCTTTCAAACCCATTTACATGATTTTTCTCAAATCATATGACCAATCTCCAGAGAGGATATACTGAGTTCTTTTGTTATCTTTATGAAAGAAATGTAGCAGACATCTTTCCTAATGCTTATTAAGAGGTGTGTCATATGGAAAGTTGACACACAGTATTCTTAATGTCAGAAAAATGGACAGAAATCAGACAGACTATAATCTATAGTAGACAAACAATATATTTTCCATGAATATTTTAAAGTAGTCATACCAAAGAGATGAAAGTATAGAGTTTTCAAATGTTATTCTTCCTGGATGGGCAGATCACAATTTTTTCTATTGAATTTAGATCTTTGTAAGTTATTTATCATGTGGACTTTTAAATACAAAACAAATCTTGTCTTTGTATATAAAAATTTTGATAAGTTAAAAAAATTCCAACATAATTAAGCAATCACAGTGACTCTGTGGAGACATCTTAGTAATGATCTTTTGGTTTTTCAGGATTTCCCATCAGACACAGATTCTGAAGGTAGCTCTTTGCTCCTTCCTCTGAATTTCACTGGACTCAGAGTGAATCTTTTCATCAGGCTTATGTCACCATGGATACATGCATGCTACTATTTATTTAAAGGCTAAAGTGTCATTTGTGAGAAAGGAAGGCATCAGTTGATTTTTTTTTGAAAGGTTAGCCTTGGGACATCTTGGTCAAGACATTAGCTCACTTTTCACATTCTCTGTCTCTTGACATGGACTCTTACCCACTATGTTCCAGCATCTCCACAAGGGAAACCAAGAAATTGAACATTGCAACCCAATAGTACACATACAGCATTCCCTGGCACACAAGTAATATTGCAAAAGAATCATATGAAAAAGCTATTAAAAATACAAATAGCTAGCTCCTTTATGTCACATCCACAAAATGACATTTGGCATCAATCTGACAAACCAAAATATTAGCCCTACATCTATTTCCTTATTAAAAAAAAAAAAAAACACAATTCAGCATTCTATTTTTCATGTCTCAACAAACATTTGCAAGCTAGACCTGAAGTCACGCATTTCACCTAAATTATGTTTGAAATGGGTTTCTTTATTCAATTCATAACAAATGCTTTCCAGATGAGAGTCAAACTCAAAAATAGAGGCTAGAATTTAGAACTGTTTGGTTGGATTATAGAATTTGTAGCCTACGACAAAATGAAGGCTGGTATCTGCAAAACACATAAGAGCTCTCAGCCTCTATTCCTCTGAGAATGCTCAGTATGAAAGCTATGGGATTTCTCTCAAGTCCTGAAATTTCTAACTCTCATCATTCTTTTACAAACCAAATAAGAAACACAGCATCCTTTGTATGACCGAGCATAAAGTTCAGAATGTAAGTCTGGGGCTAAGTCTACTAGCTGAATGGTCAGAGAGCAATCAAGTAAGCCATCAGTACTTCCTAACTGCACCTACTGCTTTCTGTCTTCTAGATTTTCTTTCTCATGTATTGTCAGATGGATCGTATCCTCTGATTAGGGGAAGAGTAATAGGTACAACTACAGAAGCTTGATGCTGTCACACAATCCTTTTCAAAATCAAGAGGCAGTGCAGAGCCAGAATACAATTCTTTAGTCACATCCCTGTTATGTGTCTGACCCAGTCTCAGCTCACTACATATATGCTGCAATTTCCTGACAAAGAGACAAGGGAGACAAAGGAATGCAATTTCTCTAATTTCCTTGTCTACCAGTAAGTTAAAATTTGCCTGGGCCTCAGTTTCTATCCTGTATAATCATGCTTATTCTCAAGCACATTGAAAGAGTGACGTCAATGTGCATAAACGCAATGCTTTGACACAGAACAAGTAATCACTATAGGACCTATTATTGTGGAAATTCTAAAGAAAAATATATTGTACAAGGCTGTATTTCAGACATATTAACAATGTCACACACGCAAGAGCATCAAAGATTATTAGATAAATTATAGACAGACAGATTAGATAGGTAGATGAAAGAGAGAGAAAGAGAGAGAGAGAGAGAGAGAGAGAGAGAGAGAGAGAGAAACAGAGGATAGTAGATAAAATACATGAAATACTTACACTAATTGCTACAACATGGCTCTGAGGAAATGCCCTGCCTCATTCATCATGGTTTTGCATAGAAGTTGGCAGTGACAACTACAAAGTCAGTGAGAACTAACCAGCCACGGTTACATAAACCTGTTTCTAAAACAGCTTCTCATGCATGGAAAAGGTTCTTTTGACAAATCTTATCACGATGTATATTTTAAGTGTTCCATGAAGTTTAAATAAATACACATATTCAATTCAAAATATAATTGAATAAAGATACTCTAAACAAGCTAGGAAATAAATCTTATGTAGAAGACTATCCCTTCCCTCTCTGTCCTTGAATGTCTTTCTTCAATTTCAGCTGGGAGCTTACCTATTCCCGTAAACTTAGAAGAGCAATTCCTTTCTGTTTAAAAACTCTCCAGAATGGAGTTTCATATTCTTGCAGTGATTATTAACACATGCAAATGTGTTTTGCATGGAGAAGCATAAGCTGTAAATAAGTATGTCTCCTTTATCGGCAATATCTTTTGCTCTCCCAGTCAGTTCCTCTGTGCTGCCTTTGGTGCCTGGTCTCTGACCTATGCCTATCCACTCCTCACGGAGTCTACTGGAAATCTTCTGAACTGGTCTTCTTCCTCTAGTCCTGAACCTTTGCAAAGTTTCTCCAGACTGTCATTAGAATGTTCTTTCTTCTTCTTTCTGTTGTGGTAGAATTGCGGCTAGCGTCCAGACAGACCACATCAGGCAAGTACAGTTCCATGTGAGAGAGGGTTATTGTTGGGGAAGGGGGTCGAAGGGGGAGATGGAGACAAAGGGAGAAAAGAGAGAAAAGAGAGAGCAACGTTCAAGAGGATCTTTCTTTTATTTAGGCTATGATGTAACTGCTCGCAGGTAAGGGTGGGAGGTGGAGAGGTGGATGCTGGGAATGTGGGAATGTATGGTGATTGCCATGGCAACAGGTGTACAGTTCCCTATTGCCTATGGGTGACATCACCATCATCGCTGGATTCCGAGGCGACCTACAACTGTAAAGTCAGTTCCTGATATCAGCATACCTTCCTTTTTCTTATCATAAAGAGAAGAAAAAAAAGGGAGAGAGGGGGAAGCCGATGGTGAAACTGGAATAGGGGCATGGTGTCTCTAAACTTTTAGTTTCCTGCTGTCTAGGAGCACCATCGATTTCGGGGTGTAGTTGACTTTCACCATTGGGGTCCACTTGGTAAACGTTCGCATCAGGTTCCTGTGTGGTAATCCTGTAACAGGAACTGATTAATAGTTTGGTTAAAACTCTTTTGTATTTGTCGTTGAAGGATTGTAGAAACAAGATTAATGAGGCAAGGAGCGAATAATAATGCAAGAAAGATGACTAGGAAAGGCGTTATGAAAGGGAGTGTCCACTTCCATATAGGGTTTTCGAAAATCCAGGAATCGGAGGCCTCACATTCCCTGAAATTCTGTATGTCTGATTGTAGCTCCTGGATTTTATTTCTCACTATCCCACATTGGTTGACACAGAAACAGCATTCTTCTTGGAGGAACAGGCAAAGACCACCTTCTTTAGCTGTCAGGACACCTAGCTCCCATCAGTTCTGAAGCACCACATCTGTCAAAGAATTGATCTATTACTGGATTGTAAGCATGGTTTCAGACATTTTTTGAAAACTGCTGTCAAGCTTGGAAGTGAACGTATTACATTGGGTCATGGAAGTAGTTATCCCCGGAACTCCAGTACAAGCACATATGGCTATTCCTACAGCGACCAAGAGTGGCACCACCTGAACTGCCCTCTTATGTTGGGCAGCTATCATATCTACAACTGGAATTGGCAGGGGCTCGTTCCCTGGATTACATTAATTTACTTTCTTTACATCGCAATCACTTCCCCCAGTCCGCACTCCCACCCTCGACGCACAATAACCCCTCCCCTTCTTATTTGACAGGGTGAAGCCTCAACCCCCAAATCTCCCCATTCTGGCATTTTAAGTTCCTGTAGGACTAGGTATATCCTTTCCCTCACCCCCGGGGCCAGACAAGGCAGCCCAGTTAGGAGAACTGGATCCACAGACGGGCAACAGTTTTAAGGACAGTTCTTGTTCCAATTCTTGGAGGACCCACTTGAAGACCTAGCTGCATGTAGGCCCTGTACAGGGGGGGGGGGGGGCTACTGACTGGTAGTTCAGTCCCTGAGAGCACCTGAAGGTCTAGGATATTTGACTATGTTGGTCTTGCTGTGGAAATCCTATTCTCTCTGTGGCCATCAGTCCTTCCCCTGCCCTGAGCTGCTTCCAATGTTTGCCTATGAGCCTCTGCATTTGTCTCAGTCAGCTGCTGCATGGAGACTCTCAGAGGACAGTTATGCTATGCTCTTGCCTACAAGCATAGCAGAAAAGCATTAATAGTGTCAGGGACTGCTGCTTGCCTTTGGGGTGGGTATCAAGTTGGGCCAATTATTGGTTGGACATTCCCTCAGTCTCTGCTCCAGCTTTGTCCCTGCCCTTCTTGTAGACAGGAGATGTTTTGGGACAAAATTTTTGTGGGTAGATTGGTGTCCTTATCTCTCCACTGGAGGTTTTGCCTAGCTACCAGAGGTGGCTACATAAGCTTCCATGTCCACACTATGAGTCTCAGCTAAAATCAACCCCATAGACTCCTGGGAGTGTCCTCCATCCTAGGTCTCTGGACCATCCTAGAGATGACCTTATCCCCCAACCCCTGACATTTTATTTTACTCCCCCTTCTAAGTGAGATTCAAGAACCCGAACTGGAACTTTCTAATTGTTTTGCTTCTTTGAATATGTGAATTATAGCATGAATGTCCTATACTTTATGGCAAATATTTACTTATAAGTCAGTACATACCATGCATGTACTTTTGGGTCTGGGTTATCTTACTCAGGATGATATTTTTCTAGATCCATCTATTTGCCTGAAAAATTCATAATGTCCTTGCTTTTAAGAGCCGAATAGTATTATATTTTTAAAATGAACCATATTTTCTGTATTGATTCTTTGGTTGAGGGGCATCTGGGTTGTTCCTAGTTTATGGCTATTCTGAATAGCACTGCTATGAACATAGTTGAGTATGTGCTTTTGGGGTATCATGAAGCATCTTTTGTGTGTATACCAGGTGCAGTATAGCTGGATTTTCAAGTAGAACTGGAATTTTGTTTGTTAGTTTGTTTGTTTCTTAAGAAACTACGAGATGGATTTCCAAGGAGTTGTACAAGTTTGCAACCCCACCAGCAATGGAGGAGTGTTCCCCTTGATGCACATCCTTGCCAGCATGTGCTGTTGCTTGAGTCTTTAATCTTAGCTGTTCTGATGGGTAGAAGATGAAATGTCAGGGTCGTCTTGATTTGCATTTCCCTGAAGACTAAGGACTTTGAACATTTCTTTAAGTGCTTCTTGGCCATTCAATATTCCTCTGTGAGAATTTTCTGTTTAGTTCTGTACCCCATATTTCAACTTGGTTAGTTCATTTCTTTGAGCTTATACTTTGGATATTAGCCCTTTGTTGGATGCAGCCTTAGTGAGGATCTTTTCCAGTCTGTAATCTGCCGTTTTGTCCTGTTGACAGTGTCCTATGCCTTACAGAAGCTTTTCAGTTTTATGAGATCCCATTTGTTAATTGTTGACTGTAGGGTCTGAGCCATTGGTGCTCTGTTCAGGAGATTGTCACAAATAAGAACGTTTTCAAGGCTATTTCCCACTTTCTCTTCTATTAGTTTTAGTGTATCTGGTTTTATGTTGAGGTCCTTGATCCACTTGGACTTGAGGTTTGTTCAGGGTGTTAGGTATGGACTGATTTGCATTCCTCTACGTGCAGACATAGTTATAGCAATACCATTTGTTGAAGATCCTTTCATTTTTCTATTGTACAGTTTTGACTTTTTTTCTCAAAAATTATGTGTCCTTGGGAGTATGGGGTTATTTCTTGGTCTGCAGCTCAATTCTTTTGATCAATCTGTTTGTTTCCATATCAATACCATGAAGTTTTTATTACTATTGATCTGTAGTACAACTTGAGATCAGGCATGGTGATTCCTCCAGAAGTTCTTTGATTGTTCAGGATTGTTTTAGCTATCCTGCTTTTTGTTTCATTTTGTTTTGTTTCTCCATATGAAGATGAGAATTTTTCTTTTAAGGACTATAAGGAACTGTGTTGGAATTTTGATAGGAATTGCATTGTATCTGTAGATGGTTTTTAATAAGATGGCCATTTTTACTATGTGAATCCTCCAGATCCATGACCAAGGGAAATCTTTCCATCTTTTGATATCTTTTTTAACTTCTTTAGAGACTTGAAGTTATTATAATAGAGGACTTTCACTTGCTTGGTTAGAGGTATACAAAGTTATTTCATATTATTTGTGGATATTGTGAAGGGTAGTGTTTTCTTTATTTCTTTCTCAGCCATTTATCTTTTGTATAAAGAATGACTACTGATTTTTTTGAGTTTTTTATCCAGACACTTTGTGGAATTCTCTGATAGTTTCTGGGGTCACTTACTATACAACCATATCATCTGAAAATAATGATACTTTGTTTGACTCTCAATTACCATAGATGGAGAAACCAAGAAATTCCATGACAAAACCAAATTTACACAATATCTTTCCACAAATCCAGCATTACAAAGGATAATAGCAGGAAAACTCCAATACAAGGAGGGAAATTATACCCTAGAAAGAGCAAGAAAGTAGCCCTTTTCCAACAAATCCAAAAGAAGATAGCCACACAAAGATAATTTCACCTCAAATAACAAAAATAACAGGAAGCAAAAATCACTGTTCCTTAATATATCTTAACATCAATGGACTGAATTCCCCAATTACAAGACATAGGCTAATGGACTGGATACATAAACAGGACCCAGCATTTTGCTGCATACAGGAAACCCACCTCGGTGCAAAGACAGATCCTACCTTAGAGTAAAACGCTGGAAAACAATTTCTCAAATAAATGGTCCTAAGAAACAAGATGAAGTAGCCATTCTAAAATCTCCAGCCCAAGAACACAAAGGGAGGCACTCAGGGCTCTACCTGTATAGGTAGTTGAGGATGGCCTTGCCAGGCAACAGTGGAAGAGGACAGCCTTGGTGCCTGAAAGTTTGGATTCCCTAGTGTTGGGGAATTGCAAGAGCAGGGAGGCTGGAATGAGAGGATGTTGGGAGCACACCCTCATAGTAATTGGAGGAGGGGGGATGGGGTAAAGGGTTAGGCATCAGTGGAAGTGGAGGGCCTTGGTGCCTGAAAGTTTGGATTCTCTAATGTTGGGAAATTTGAGAGCAGGAAGAATGAGAGAATGGTAGGAGCACACTCTCATAGAAACTGCCAGAATTATATGGATTAGACATGACAGAAGCAGGCTGCCAGAAGACTAGATTCCAGAATTCAAACAAAAATTATCTTGATACTAAAATTTGTTTTGAGAATTGTGTATTGCAGAATACATAGCCTTGGTGTATCTACTCATCAAGCAAGCTGAGCAGACCTGCTCGAACCTCTGATATCCTGGAATTACACCTGGATGCAGTGAAGACACAGTGTCAGGGGCTTATCAATATACTCTTCCCCCACCCCTCTTCCAATATCTCAACACCCATAATCAGCTTGAAGAAGTTTATGAAGAGCCGGCATCCTTATTCCCTGGGCTTGGGGACTGAGGTGGTTAATATTGGGCTGTCTTTCTAGGGAAAAGTAGTGGTTTTGTTGGAACAGAGAGGATTAGCTAGGATTTATTGCATAGCCATAACCTACTGGTAGAAATATGTATAATTGTTATTAAGATAAAGTTATAATTTCTTAAATGTTACAAAATTTACTTTGATTTCAAATTTGAGATTTTCATTGGTACGAGCTTCTTATTAACATAACAGTGAGATGAATATTGTTACTATCATAGGCATTGTGCCTATATAACACATTTAAAAATACAAGGCTTAGATCCAGTCCTTCTTTAAATTTTTTTTAACTTATTTGAGATGGTTAGACTGTGAGTTAAGGGCCTATAGTAAATTCATGGCTTTGAGTTTATTGTTAGGGTGTTTTCTATATCTTATTTAGAAATAGCTGAGAGGAGTTAACAGACAACAGTCCAGATTACCTTACATTTATAGCTGGTTTTCAAAACATCAGAAATCCACAGAATTGACGTTACAAACATATCTGTATTAATGTTCATTTTGATTAGAGAACTATCTGCTCCTGACAGCTTCCTGTCCTGGATTCTAAGAAATTGAGCATCTTTGGAGTTACTCCAGTTGTGGTGAGACAGCCACTAGACAAGAATTGCCTCTTTCCATCTAAAGGCAAATTACAGTCCAGAAAAAGACACACTTGTAGAATAGTTGACTGATTATATCTGCCAAGACATAGTAATCAGCCCTTAATAATTCTGCATCACTACGGTTTGTCAGATGAGCCTGGGCCAGAAGACTGAAGATCAGATGCTCCAACGTTCTGTAGTATAGGGACTGTGCAGGTGTTCAGTAGTCTCTATAAATTGGCTACATTTTAGAAGCCATGCTTTGTGCTGCCCATAATTTCAGTTAACTCAGTCATTCTGGATTTCTGATGGATGGGGTCGAAAACTTATAGTCTCATAGCCAATCCTTGCTATTTACTTTGAGAGAAAAGATTTGAGTGGAGGGTTTTCAGCTGACATTCATTCTAAAGTCAAGAAAAAAAGCCAGGTTTAGAACTAAGTCTTTTAGTTAGGAGAGATGACAGAGGTTCTGCTTAGTCAACAATATGATGGACTGGGTATTAGGTCTATCTTTCACCTTACTGACACAAATTGGTATAGTTATGCTCTAACTGTATTTTGAAAGAAAACTTTTATTTTAACAGGAAGGGTGATTTGTAGGAGAAGCTAAGGTGGGAGGAGTATGGAGAGGAAGAGGAGAAGTAAGGAAAGGAGGAAGAGTAAGGAGAGGAAGAGGAGAAAGAGGAGGAGAGGGGGAGTAAGGAGAAGAGAAGTAAGGAGAGGAAGAGGAGGAGAAGGAGAAGGAGAGGAGGAGCTAGGTGATGAGAGAGATAAAGGGAGAGGGGGGGACAGACATGGAGGCCGATATTCACATGTCTCAGCAATTCAAAGATAGTTGATATATCTAGGCTGAGTATTAGGTTACACTTCTGATTGATATTGAGCATTATTCAAACTTATAAAGCCTTTGGTTAACATTAAAAAATTGTATAAAAGCAAAAAGAGAAGGGGGCATGGGATAGAGGTTTTCTAGGGAGGGGAATTGGGGAAAGGGGATGGCATCTGAAATGTAAATAAAATGCCCAATAAAAAATGAATTAAAAAATAAATAAACACATAAATTCCCTCCTTTTACCATCTTTTCAGATTGAGTCTAAGTTACAGGACATTCATGTAGCACCAAATGCTGTTTAGTCCATTGGTAATGCATAATGCCAATGTTTCTGCCTAGCTCTTGACTAGGGAGCAGTAAGAACTCTCCAGCCTTGCTCCTTGTGACCAGTGAAACACTGGTTCTAATACTTCTACATCAGTAAAATAATTAAGACTGTGACCAGCTTTCTACTTAGAATGTTCAGTGATGAATTTTATTCTATGGTCTAAGCATCTAATTAGCATAATCCTGACTATACATACATCCCTGTTCCTGTATTGGGTCTCTGTTTTCCCCTCTGTTTCTTTCCCCCAGCTTAGACTTATATCTTAAAAGTTGAGGTTAGCTCTAAGCCACTTAGCAGATGTGACACCATGAGTCCTCTTCCTTAACTCAAATTGCCTGATGTGACAGAGTCTGGGGTTTTTTGTTTTCTATTTTATTTTCAGTTTGCCTTTATAACCCTTCAGTCATTTTAAAAGTGGTCAGTTCACACTTCAAACTCATCCTTTATTTCTCTATAGCTTTATTTGTAACACAAACCTTTCAATAATGCAGTGAACCAGCAACCAATTAGGTGCTCTAATTGGGAATAGTGAAATGATAACAGACAATATCAGAAGAAAAAATATTGCTTATATTTCAAAATATTATCACAGTGGAGTAGTAAAAGTGGTTAACATTTGCAGGGTGAGCTCGACACATACATCCTCAGGAAATTTACAGTCTGCATCAGTCAGGGTTCCAGCAGGCAACAGATGGTACTCTCTGATTAGGATTCTTTAAATGAGCTTTAATAAAGGGAGTATTTGCAAATGCGCGGGCAGTTAGACAAGCTACAAGAAATAATGGAGCACCCTAGGGTGCAAAGCATTACCCTAGAACTAAAGAGACAGGAAACTGAACAAGAAGAAGTGGATCCTAGGGGCCTGTAAATAAGAACTGGCAGAATGTGAGAATAAAGGAAAAGAGTCAAATCCTAAGAACAAATTAGCCAATGCCAGCAAGGTGAGATATGCCACTCTTGAAATTCCAGAGAGATGAGATGAAACAGGAGGATCACCATCAGTTCAAGACCAGCTTGGCTTACCAGCCAGAACGACATGCAGACAACAGACATAAAGGCACAACTAGTCAGAGCCATCACCACATGCCTCAGGCCTCAATATTCCCTCTGACATCCGTCCCTCCCCAGTACTCCCCATGGCACCCTCCCTTCATACTTCTGTTCACTTCTAAGAAGCACACTGAAGGCTACTGGTGTCCCCAGGTCCATCAGCTTCTGTTGCTATGTGATACAACAGATATTTTGAAACCCAATGGGGGGGAAAAAGAGTGATCGCAGGTACTTTTCTAAATGAAATCATCCTTAATCATTGAAAGCATATAATTTAAGTAAAAACTAATAAAGCATATGATGTGCAAATGCATTTTTAAGCCAAGCCACTCTAAATATAGTATTTTCTCACATGCTTCCAAAAATAATTTTTAAAGCATACATGGTTTCTCACAAACTTTTAAGTTGTCATCTCAAATTTTTCAATGTATCTTTAGTGGCAAAGGATATAATTTAGGCATATTGCAAAAGTTGACTACTTTAAAAAACATATTACCAGTTCATTCATATACATCCTAGGAAAAAATTACCAATGTAATTGGTAACCTCTGTGATCCTTTTAAAAACACACAATCTGATATTTCTATGATGTCTTATTTTTCTTCCGTACATATTTCTGTCGACTTTCCGTACAGACTTTTATTCCAATGTATTTTCATGTGTGAAATCTTGTATTGGCATTACTGTATATATGTTGTTCTCCAGAATTAGACAGCTCTAACTATTTTAGATAAATTAATATTTTAGATTATTATACAGTAAGCCAAGCCATCAGAAATACATTTGATATTTTGAAAGAATATTAGTAAGATCAAATATAAAATATGTTACTGAGACAGAAAAATGAAAATTAGCACATGTACCTGTAAATACATTTTAAGTAGTCCTCGAATAAGCTGTTGGCTTTCTTTTATACATAGTGAAATATATAGCAAGCTTGTTTAAATAAATAATCAATTGGCAAAAAATCTCTCATAGTTATTCTACTTGACTATTTAAATTATCTTTTATGTCAAAAATTAAGCTTTAGCTAACATAAAAGTTAGTAATCAAGTACTAACCTGACGAGGCTCTTTTCCATACTCCAATTGAAAAAAAAAGGCACTAAATACCACATATCTAGAGAAGAGTTTATTACAAGTCTTTTAATAAAAGACATTTACTTTTTTAACACCAATTCAGTCTTCCAATTTTAAATCCTGAAGCATCCACTCCAAAGCAGTACAACACCATGCAACAATTGATTGAAATGAGAGCAGAGGGAAGGGATAGGAGATAGCCCAATCAGTGTTTGCTAAGCACAAGGACCTGTGTTCAATATCCAGTCAAAAACCTAGGCATGGTGGTAGTACATTTAGAACCTCAGGCTTAGTCACCAAATCTCAATGGCCATCCAGCTTCATCTATTGGTAAACATCTGGGCCAGTGAAAGACTCTACTTCAAAAACTACATGGTCAGAGCCTAAAGAGTAACACAGAACATTATCCTCTGAGAAAGGGAAGAGGGCAAGAATAAGGAGGAAAGAACAATAGTAATAGGTAAAACTGAGAATCCATATGACAAACTCCCAGGTGAGTTCTCAGAAAATGCCAAATCAAAGTGAAGAGTTGAGACCAGTTTTTAATGACCCTGAAAGGTATCCATGGGATTCCAAGAGAGTCAATCTTCTCTAATACATAAGATATAAACATATAAACCCATGTGTCAATGTCATTAATGTATGGCCATTCCAAAGAAGCTTCCCAGTTTTACCTCATTCCTGGGGCTCTAATCTAAGCAGTCCTTTTAGTTACACTTCTTGCCTTCCCCTTCTGTGTGCTTATTTTCCCAATTGTAGATAATATTTGTGTTCATGTGGCTCTCGTAACCTGTAATACAGTGTTTATTATAATCACCCTGTCCAAATGTGCTCATCATAGAGGTTCTTTCCCTGAGGAAATTTGTCTTCCTACTGCAGACCCAACTAATCTCAGAGTTTCATTAGCTTGCACACTTGACATGACTATAAATATCTGGACTACTTTTTTTGATGGAAGGGGAATTTAAAAAATCAGTTAAGGATTTCCCATTGCACTATTCCTCTTTATCATCCTACTGAATGTCCCAAAATCAGAAAAGGAAAGAAGAGATTGAAGAATTAAATTTCTCCATCTTCATAAGTGTTATGATTATTTACAATTATAAATTAACAAAAATTAACAAAAACAATCTTGGAATGTTTGTGACTAATTGAATTGTTGGCCAAGAGGCTCCATTAAAACATCCAAATAACTTAGGCTGTTTTCAAGGTCTTGGTTATTCTCCAGAAGCAATAGGGTAGTGCCCTATTGCTGAAGACAACACCTACATATTTTATGATGAACTAGCTTGAAGAAGTCAAGCTAGTGCCTAACTAGAGACTTCATCCCTAACGACTAGTGTTTATGGTACTGAAAAATACCCTGCAGGCTACTGAGAAGAAAGGTAACTAATAACTCTTTTATACCCTTTGATCTACAATGGTGGCCTGTCTACAAGGAGGAAACAGATCTTTAATCTTTTTGTTTTGCTGGTGAAATAGTGAGGTTACATTGTGGAAGGGAGTAACCAACCGTTATCCCATTGTATTTAAGGCCCACTACATGAGATGACGGAATCCATGCACAATACCGCTTAGGTGCCTAAGAACCTAGAGACTATATAGACCATGAACTTAGAGGAAATGTAAATATTATGGTTATACTAAAAGGACATAATAAAATTATATTATGAACATTCTGCTATATCCATAGATCAATATCTCACTCAGCCATCATCAGAGAGACTCCTCCAGAAGTGGATGGAAACTACTACAAAACATCCCAACTTGGCAATGTACAGAGTGAGACTTTGAAACCCTCAATCCTAACTGAGATATGTCCATCAAACTCTTCCTTTCCGGGCTCAGGACAGTAAGAGAAAAAGAAGGTAAAATGACTATGAGACCCATAAAGAATGAAGAATACCATGAAAATAGCCACAACAGGCAGATGAATACATGACCTCCCAGAGACTATGGCAGCATGCATAGACTACACAAGTCCAAAGTAGGCAGGCTCCCAGTGCTGAGATGAAGAGGTAGCCATGACCTCTATTCCCAACCAGAAACTATCTCTGATAGACAACCACTCACAAAGAAAAATAAGATTCTCCATGGGAGTCTCACTGTGTATACAGACCACACTTAAGTGTAGGCCCCATCACCAACAGTAGATGGCCAACACAAAGCAAAGATACGTTTAGAGGATGTCTTATCTCATTTTGTTTGGGTATCTTTAATTTATCTTTGATTTATCTGTCTGGTCTTTTGCTTGTATATTATGGTTTTCATGGTGTGTGTGTGTGTGTGTGTGTGTGTGTGTGTGTGTGTGTGTTCATGTGTGTGTGTTACCTGTGTTCCTTCTTCTCTTTCTTTTGTACTTGTTACTTTGTTCATGTTGTTTTATCCTTTTTTGTTTGTCTTCTTATTTGTCTTTTTTGCTTTCCAGAAATAAGCTATGGAGTTAAAAAGAAGGCACTATGGGGGCAGGGGTAGGGGGAAGGATCTGGAAGAAAATGAAGAGGTTAAAGCATGAACAGAATATATTGTGTAAAAAAAATACCATTGTTTTCAATTTAAAACTAAAAATAATCACTAAGCCAGGCAAACACATTTTCAACACGTTACAAGGTACAAGGTACCTTTTAAAGTAAAGAAATACAGACTGCATTTCCAGAGAACAGTGCTGGGACAATTGAATAGCCACATGTCAGAAAATAATTCCTGAACCACATTTTATGCCCTTCATATAAATTAACGTGAAAGGGTTTCAAGCCTAAATGTACAAGCAAAGCTATAAATTTCTGCAAGACTGTAGGGAAACCTAGACAATATTGAGTGCATTTTTAGCTTTTTAAACAAACAAACAAAAAAAAAAAAGCATGACCGTGGAAGAAAATGAAAATCCAAACTTCAGTTTTGTCCTTTAAACATGTCAGAGGAATGAATAAAGAGACCCTGACTGAAACAAAAGATCATGAGATATTTAATTGTTATCTGAAATATATGAAGACTTCTTAAAAGTCTTTAAGAAGATAATAAAGAAATTAAAGTTTTGTTCAAAGATCTTTACGGATACTTCAGCAGAGAAGATTCTCCCGTAGTGAATAGACCTCTGAACAGATGATGCTATTATATCCCACTAAAGAATTGCAAAAAACACAGAAACATACCATGACACATATTTTACAGTGGCCAGACTTTAAATTATTGACAATATCAAATGTTTGCAAGGAGATAGAGCAGTCTCTGTCATTCTAGGTGGGAATGCAAAATGACATGTTTTTATCCAATGCCCACTGACTGCTCAGGGAATTCTATGGAAGAGAAGGTAGAAATATAGTAAGAGGCAGACGGGTACATAATTCCAACAGGACAGTGTCTTCTAGACACTACAGACTGACACACATGTGAACTCACAGACACTGCCAGCTTTCATAGGACCTGCACAGGTCCAAATCTCATAAATCTATGGCCCTTACCAATTGGCTTCTCCTTTTTCTCTCATTCTTAAATCAGCATCTAACCAAATAGCCTTCCCTGTACATCTTGCAATTATTGTCCTTGGAATTTATCCTAAAGAGTTAAAAAAAAATGTATTCCCACCAAAAAAACGCATGAATACACTTACCATACCTACATTCATAGTTTCTAAAATTTGTAAGCAAGAAGGCGTTCTGTCCCGAAAGGACAAATAAACTACAATATATTCAGAAAATGGAATATGGCTCATAATTTAAATGAGCTTTCAAAACAGAAAAACCAAAAAGTGTTACTGGCCATTAGTGAGTACAGAAAGGTCACTCTGAAAAGACTACCTACTCATGATTCCAATCATGTAGCGCTGTGAAAAAGACAGAACTGCAAATGTGAGAAAATAAACCAATGGTTTCTATAGGCTGGAGAAATGGAGAGTAATAAAGATGGAAAGTACAGTGGAATCGTACAACACTGAAACTACTCTGTGCATTACTACAATAGTAGATTAAGGCCACCAATCATGTTTCCTAATCACAGAGTGCATACTACTTGTGATAGCTCATCATGCTTGGCATCTTGATGAAACTTGGAATTACCTGGGAGACAAATATCTGGCCGTGTTTATGAAGATACGGCAAAAGGTTAACTGAAATCAGATGCACCCTGAATTCAAGCAGCACTACACTCTTCTGGCTAAGGTCAAACTCAATAAAAAATAAACACATTAACTGATATCCAGTGATCAGGCATGAAAATGTACACTTGAGTATTATTGTTCAGTATAAATCGGTTCAGTATCCAGACTGAACAAACTATATTTAGGGATATATATTATATGATATATAATTATGTTATATAGCATATTAATAATTAGTATTACTCAATTATTAATAATACAACAAATAAAATAATATTAATGCTTATTTAATAAAATAAATTTAAGTCTTTAATTAATAATTAAATAATTAATTATAATTAATAATTATAAAATTAATTATATATAAAATTAATATTATATAAAATTAATTAATAAAAAATAATTAAAATTTAATAGTAATTAAATAATTGATAGTGTATTATATTGCATATTAATATAATGTACATATTATCATAATATATTATTAATGCATTATATATAATTGTATATAGAAATATATATTATATGTGTCTATATATTCAAATATAACAATAACTAGTAAGTAAAGAACTACAAATCTGAAAGTTGAAGAGGTTCATATGGGAGGGTTTGAGGAGGCAAAAGGAAGAGCAAAACGATGTAATTACATTGCAATCTCAAAAATAAAAGAAATATAAAAATGTGAGAAAAAGTTGGGTTCTATCATTCATCTCCCTCTGCTACCTGACTGAGGATCCATTGTGATGCAGTGCTTCATGCTGCCATGCCTTCCCTGCGTGACACACTGAACCTTCAAACTGTAGGCTAAAGTGAAGCTGTCCACTCTAAAATTCCTTTTCTTGAACATTTTGTTACAGCAATGAGGAAAGTGAACAATACACCATAAGTCCAGTGTGTGCCTTCAGCAATTATGATAGACCAATGTAAACTTATCGATGGTGACAAACTTACCACTCCATTGGTTCATAACAGGGGAGAGAATGCAATCTGGGAGAATATTCTTTTGGAGAAATTTCTGTTTCTTCCTTTTGCCTTAAACGTAAATTTCCTATTTCATTTTTCCTTTAAAAATAAGTTGCAAAGAGAAGTTTTCTTAATGGGGTGTAATAATAATATATTATTATTACAATTAATAATTATACAATTATCTGTGGGTATACAGAAAAAAAATGTTTAAAGATTGATGATAGCCATCATCCTAGTTGAGAAAATTAATGGTTGTGGATTCTCCTCCAATAACCATAATTTAACTAGTTAACTAGGTTTTCAATACCAGGTACAGTTTGCCTCTTTTGATCAGTTTGTGAGTCCAATTTGAGAACTGTTAATTATGGCCAAGGTATGCATGCCATTTCTGCTCCCTTAGTGTTACATGCCACACTAGTCACTACTGTCAATCACAGGCATCATAGGTGGATAAAGCTGCTGGTTGCTTCCCTCTTTTGGAAGCATCCACAGTGCCATCTGGTACAATGAAAGCTAGTCCTCAGGAAAGAAGAATTCATGTCAGTTCTAGCACGTTGGTATCTGTGCCCTGTTTCTAGAGTCACCAAGGGTAATAAACAATAGACTGTATGTTTAAGGAGTCTTTCAGACATCCCTGACCAGAAACTCAGAAGAATCTTCTTATGTCTGGTATTAGGGTCTTCATTAGAGAATCTTGGCTCTTGGAGAAAATCAGCCCACATAGAAAACATTTATTAAAACTATGTACGTTAAAACATGAACTGAACAAAAAAGACATTAATAAACATGCCAAAGGGAAAAAGGAAAAACCTCTTAAGGCCTCAACACTGCAAAAAGAAAGTATAGGCAAGTGAGGAAAGCCAAAAATGAGAGAGGTGGTCTTTCTTGAGGAAGAAAACACCCAATTGATTGTCCAGGGTCAAATGGTCAGCCCTGAGAACGTACATGAAACCAACCTTATATTGACTAAACAGAGAGGTCTAGTAGATGGAAAATGGGTGGACCTGCATTCGCAGGAAGAACATTTAGTAGCTCAATATGTTTCTACAGCAGCTGTGTGAAATCAATGTTTTCAAAGAAAAACATCATTCTTGGTTGATACGTCAATCAGTTCAATTGGAGGGCTTTTGTTCTTTACAGCATCCATGGATCCACTATTTCTCTTCCTTCATTACCTCAGAAAGGCTAGCAAAGAGGGAAAGTATCAACCCTTGGATCAGGGGACAGTAGATGACATATTTCCAAATTGCATCTCATTGATGAAATTTCCATGGCTTGAGAAGTCCCTTCACCATGTGACAGAGGGAAAAAGAACAACGAGCAAGAAATCTTCCAAGGACAGCACAGAGATGACTTTGAAGTGACTAGAGAAAAAGGTCAACCAACCATTCCATCACTGAAGGCCAATGATGTGTACGTGAGTGCCCGGGTACATCCAGCTGCTCGGCTGCAATTTTCCACTGGTGATCAGACTGCAGGGACAAGAATGGCATTTATGTTTGCTATACCCATGGTCTTTTTTATTTCCCTAAAGAATTAAGTGATAACTTATCAAAGTTTGCAAAGCCTCCCGAACCTCAGCTTCACTGCCAACCTCCCAATGAAAGAAACTAAAGTGGTCAAAAGGGCCTGTAGACGTGGAAAAACACACTAAGTTTTACACTAAAGACTTAAGGACTGGCAAGAAAACTAGAAAAATGCTGCAGTTCGAAAGCTTTTAGCTAAAGTTGACAGGAATGGAATAAGGAATTTTAATATTAATTTTTGGTGCAAAAAATAAAAGAATAAGCTAAAAATATTTGCACAATTAAAAATAAAAGTTGATGAAGCAGAGAAAATCAGTTGCACTACCCAGCATATGTTATTTTGTTATTCTTTTATATTTGCTAACTGTATATTCTCAGTCTAATAATAAGTTCAAGCTAGTTACCCAAAATAGGAGGCAATTCCTCTAACCACAACCACTATGTGTAGTAGAAAACATTTATACTTGTCTAGCTTACAAATGAAAGAGACAGAGACTATGGTTATTTTATTTGGCTTTGACAATTACTAGGGGTAAACCTTAAGCTACTTTTCTAACTACTGGCCTGGCTACTTCTCCAGTAATGAACTCCAAATCTTTGTTGTTTCTCCTGGTCATGTGTTCATGGCCAATTTCCTCTCATGGCTGCTTCCTCCTCTCTCCTGCAACCTTCTTCTCTTCTCTGCAACCAGGTAACTCAAAACCTGCCTACTTCTAATCCTTTCAGAATAAATGGCTAGAGCCATTTTTATTTAACAAATAGTTTTAAATTAGGGAACAAGGTTTGCGCAACAAAGCCAGTAAATGTGAAAACTCACTAGTAGGCAACTAGACCTTCCAGCACAGAATTTAGCATTACAACACATAGCAATAGCCTAACCCTTAACAACCTTGTATGGAAATATTCTTTTTAATTATGTGCTTTATCTATGTATCTTCTTTCTAAAAAGAAAAGTTTAATAAAAAGCCTGTGTGAGTGAGCACACACACTAATTCTCTCTTTGCTATGCTTTCAGTGAATAAGCATCTATCATTTCCAATAGCTCCTCGGTACTATTTCTTTGGTGAAACTAGGCAGATTATATGAATTACAAACATTTTTCTTACCAATGTTAGCTCAGCGATGGCCTAATATTCTGTGATAAACTAGTATTTCCCAAAAAAAATCTCATGAGATTCTCTGAGGCCACATTGCACAGAACCCTCAGAGTAAATGATAGAAAAGTGTGCTCCACAGAAGGGAATCCCAAATTCGTTGGAAGTTCTCGATGACTTTCAGCCCTTTCTCTCTGTCTTGTACATGTGGCACTAACAGGCACATTAACATCAAATATCAGCAATTAAGTTATACTTAGGACCTCCAATTTTCCACAAGCATATTGCATATTGAATTTTAATAGTTTAAAATTTGACAGCTGCTCAAAATGTTTAAGGACTTTTACAGAATCTTCTTTTTTCCACTGGACTACTTAGGATTGTACCACAAAAGAGGGGGTTCGAGAATTTGATGCAACCCTGGAATGTCAGAGTTTAGTTGTTGTGTTAACATCTGAAGTTACTAGTCCCTGTCATCACATGTCCCTTATTGTTTTCTACTTTCTGTTGCTCAAGAGAAGAAAATGAATAAATGAAATTCAAATCGTTGAAATCTGATAGGAAATCTCACACAAATATGTCTATCTCCAAATTGTTCATTAATTACTGGTTTATTGCATGCCTTTACTGAAGGTAAACAGACAGAAAACAGAAAGACTGCATTTAAAAATCTTTGCAAGGAATAAATAAGCTGTCACTTTCTCTTAATTAATAATGGATGCTTCTTTTTATCAGGTACATTTAAATCATTTATCACTATTTTAAATTCTATGGTTACCTATTGGATAATAGCCTATACTATTCATGTTGATATTTAAACATTTATAACATGTATATTTACATAAAATTATCACCTATGAAATTAGGTAGATTACATAAATTAAAAACTTTTCATTTACCCAGTGTTAACTCAGTGATGGCCAAATATTCTGTGATAAAGTAGTATTTCCCAATAGAATCTATAGTAGAATAGGGCACATTTACAAGTGTCCAACTAACTTCTTGGGCTTTCGCTTTTTAGATTTTTTTTTTTTTTAGGAGTCACAGGGTAGCCTAACATGGCATGGAACTAAGTATCTAGCCCACGTTGTCTTCAAATTTATGACAGTCCTTTTGTCTCAACTTCCCCAGTTTTGGGATTACAGTTGTGTGCCACCATTCCTAGATATAACTATAAATAAAGATTTTGTGAAACTCCTTAAACATTTTGAGCAGTAGGTATAGTTTCAAGCTGTTGAAATTCAATATGTGATATGCCTGTGGAAAATCTTAGATCCCAAGTATAACTTAATTGCTGGTACTAGATGTTAGGGTGCCTCTCAGCTTCATACGTACAAGTCAGGAAGAAAGGGTTGAAAGTCCTTGAGAACTCCCAAAGGAATTGCGATTCCCTTTTATGGAGTACACTCTTCTGTCATTCACTTTCTGAAGGTTATGTGCAATGAGGCCTCCCAGAAAGAATCCCAGGTATCAATGTTGCACTCTTCCCTACCAATTTGGTGGTGCACAAAGCTGGTTAACATCTCCAGAAAACTGGTTGGGAAAATAGTGCTCAAATAAGACACGGGGAGGAGGAAATTAGCATGAAACCAAAATAAAAATACAAACCAACATAACAACTAATACAACACAAGCTGAAAGGGGAGTCCATATGAGACACGCCTGTATGTTTCTTCATTTTCTATAAAAGTAGTTTCTCTTTCAAATCTGGTGCATTGACTGAGAAATAGACTATGTTCTCTTGAATAACTTCCCATCTATCATTTCTATTTTTAAACCTTTGCCTATTTAGGAGTAGAGCTTGCCAGAGCACACATGTGGTGGTCAGAGCACAACTTGCAGGAGTTGTTCTCTTCTTCCACAACTTTTTCCCCCAAATGATCAAACTCAGTTCTTCAGACACAGAAGCAGTTGACTTTATCTACTGAGCCATCTCACTGCCCCAGTGATCATATTTTTATTACCTGAAAAGATGTCTGCCTGAAATACTTTGAAAATGGTCTCCTAAGAAGCTCAAAGTGAGGCTTATTTAACTTTAGTCTCCAGCGTCACAAATGTTTCTTTGTATAATGACAAAAAATATATAATCTTACAAGAAGTTGATGCTTATTAAGAAAAAATTAATTTCTATCTAAATTATAATTCATAATGTTTGATATCTGTGATGACAAGCACTTGGGGATTTTTCTCATACTAGTACCTCTTCCATTCTCTGTATCCCATGTGGGTGCCTTTCAGTTTACTCTATTGTGACACTATCTTCCAGGATAAAGCAATAGTCTCCATAAGTCAAAGGGCTCAAGTAAGGCATGACTACCCTCAATTCCAATGCTATGTAAGTGACTCTTCCCACCCCTGCGGCAGAATACCTGATAGAAACATCTTTCATGAAGAAGGGCTTATCTTGGCTCAGTTTCAGCAGAATTTCAAGCCAGCAGAACCGGGAAGGCACAGTGGCAGGAGTAGTAATTCATCTGTGGCAAATCCCTTGTATGGTGGTAGGACTCATACATGACATTAAGTCCAAAAAGCAGAAAAAAAAATAGATTAGAATGAGGGTTGAGTTACACACTCAGGGGTCCACAGTGATAAACCTTTTACCAGCCAAGTTTCACTCTCCTAAATGGCTCATATCCATCCAGACAGTATGTTCATTTATGAACAAAGATATTAGACACACAATCATTTGGGGACATTTGAAAGCAGGGCAGATGGTAAGACAAGCCCAGGTCTCCTGAATTCATGATCAATCAAGAATAAATTAGAGTTCCAACAACTCATTTTTTTTTTTTGGTGTATTACAAAAAGTCCAAGCCAGCAGTATCTATTGAAAAGAGATAATAGAGAAAGTTATGGTAGACATGACTCTGAACATCACTGCCCTCTGCACATGCCCAGAACCTCCATATACACCTATCACCCAAATGTCTTAATTCTCTCCTCTAGAGTTTTTACAGAAGTATCACTCTCCGGGCATGATTTTATTAAATCATTTTCATTTGATTAAGTCAACTTCTCGCTTGTCTATTCTTTCTGAAGTCAGAAGATGAAGCTAAAATGTTTTAATATTCTCATCCCTTATTTGATTCCACTGGCAAGTATTCTATAGTCTGAGGCTGCAGAGGGAACCCAAGCATTGAATCATCTCATTAATTCCTGAATGTCATGTCGCTTTGGAGAATGGAAAATATAAGAGCTTCAGAAGCTAGAGATAGAACCAAAGAACAACTATGGATTTATAACTTCAGAAAACACCAATAAGAAATTTCTCTGTGAGGTAGACTATAAAGCATATGCAAGTAACCATCGAGAGAAGGTATATGAAGCACATTTTTATAGAGTCATATAAATATATTTATCTAAGAGCTCTCAAAACACCAAAACAGAGACACACAAATTGCATGCATGCACACACATACATGCATATATACACACAAACATATGCTTATAGACAGTTAGCATATACAGATATACATGCACACATGTATATACACAAACATATACTCACACCTGCACATGCTTGTATACACATTGTGATGACTACTCTTGCTAGAAACTTGACTACATTTAACTAAATTAATTAAACTAATTACCAGGCAACTGGAATTTTCATTAAATTCTCATTAAATTTATTAAATGAGAAGTATAACTTTTAATCTGGGTGACACCTTCTGCTGGCAGCCTATATAAAGGATATGGAAGAAGGGGCCCTTTACTCTTTGCCTGCTTGCCTTCATGCTTGTTGTCAAGTCTGTTTCTTCACTGGCAGTAAAGCTTACTTCCTTAAGATTCCAGAGTATATTGAAGACAAGCTGAGACATCCAGCCATTGACTGAACAACTACTGAATTCCTAAACTAGAATTTTCAGTTGGTAGAAAACAGTTGTTGAACTAGCAGGACCTAGAAGCCATTCTACTAAAGAGATGATAGATAGATAGATAGATAGATAGATAGATAGATAGATAGATAGATAGACAGACCATCAGTTTTTCATCTAGAGAACTTTAATACATCTGTGTGTGTGTGCACAGACACGCACACACATATACACATGTATGTGTTAGGCATATTCACACATTTGGAAATACACCTCCTCTGCTGTCCTTTAAACCAGTTCAGAATAATACTGGTAGAAACAACTATTTTATACTTCCATGCCTAAAATAGAAATAAGCTAAGACAAGACATCATAGTGTTAATTAGGACCCTGTACCAATCTAAGTAATTACTAATAGTACATTATTTTTAGTTCAGAAAAAAATATGAGAGGATTTTTTAAATCTCATGGAGTTTATAAAATACACAATAAATTTTTAATATTTTGTTATTGAATAATAAATCCCTAGTCTATATGTTACTTTAAATGAAACATGGGAAAATATTTTCTGCTATCCCTATGTTAGATCCAAAACATATAACTTATTTATTATAGCTCAATAACAGTTTGATACCTAGAGGCATGAATCAATTAGTAAATCCCAGTTAATACTTCTTGAAATGTCAATATAGAAATCATTGAAGGCAGATTCTAATACAGTCTGATGAAAGTCCCATAAATTAATTCCTTACCTGACATAGCAGTATTCAAGAGGACATGGCAACTTCTGAGAGACAAAACTAAATGCACTTTGTGTATTAGAGGGGGTGAATTCCAAAGTGTGCAGAATGAAAACTCAGCACTCTGCAATTATTCTCTTTTCCTATAACCTTTGACACGAGACCTCCTAATGGAGAAGATAGAAGACAGAAAGCATTATGAAGCCTAATCCTTTGTATAGTTTTACTTGAGAGTACTCTAATTAGACAAAATTAAATACTATATGCTTTAATCTTAAAGAAGAAAATTGATTTAGAGAAAAGGGTATGTGCAAAAGATTTTGCCTCTTTTTTTCTTTCCTTTATTTTTGACATTATAATATAATCACATCATTTCCCCTTCCATTTCCTCCATCTCAACCCTCCCATATACCCATCATGTTTCTCAAAATTATAGCCTCTGTTTTTATTAATCTTTGTTATATGCACTCAATATAACCTGCTCAGTCTGGTATGTTACTAATATTTGTGTTCTCTGGGCTGAATATTTGGTAATGAATAACCAGTTGATATGGTGGGTGCAGTAGTGGCACAGATACTTCACTGGTAAACAAGAGCTCTCTAATTAGACTTAAGGAGGAAATCATAACCTGGTTCTGGAAAGCTAGCCAATTAGCCAGGGCTAGTAAACTCATGGGTCTTGGAAGATAATCTACAGCCACCTATCTGGTAAACCATAATAATCCCTAACTGAATTCTAAATACTGTTTTTATATACACAAATAAGCATAGTCCTTTATCTCATCAAGGAACCTTCTCTTTGGAACATAGAGAGGTCATCACAGAAAATCACAACCAATATAACTGTGGAGTCCTGGAATCCAATCCCAATGCATACATCTAGAAATCAACTTCCACACTTACACCTCAAGGAATACAGAAGAAGCAATGAAAAGAGTGTAAGATCCTGAAGATGAAGGAGTCTGCTGTGAGGCTACATCTCTCCTAATAATGTCAGAAGCCACACACACAAGTTCTCATGAACATGACTGCCTAAACATAAGCTGAAAACAGACAATAGGCATGTCAGACTGGGGCATCAACCTTACAAATGTTCTACAGGCAACTAACGAATACTGAGAGTGGAAGAAATACCCATGTTCTCTCTCTCTCTCTCTCTCTCTCTCTCTCTCTCTCTCTCTCTCTCTCAGTTTTATTGTTTTTGATAAAAACTTATCCTATATGGCATACTATTTAAATCCATTTTATTCCTTACGACTGAGTCATTTTTGAGTATATTGTATATTCATACATGTAAATGTTGGTATGTGCACACATGTGATGTTATGTACATGCATGCATGCATGCCTATACATGTGGAAGTCATAGGCCAGTGTTGGTTACCTTCCTTTATCAGTATCACCTTGGCTATCTCTCTAGTCCACCTCAATTTGCCATTTTATTATTTATGCTACTGGTAATAAATATTCATTTGAGCTTATTTTTTAAACACTTATCACATAACAAGATGAAAGTATCCATACATATATAGCCCTTGAGATTTTCCCCATGATTTTACTGTTCACAGTTTCTATGAAAAAGGAGGCTCCATATAGTCCTGAACAATTCTGTGTGGTGCAGAATAGGGTGGTTTTCTTAGTCTGGGCTGTCAGAGCAGAGGAATGGTTTGTATTTCTCCTGAGTGCCTCCACAGTTGGAAATTTTTATATGAAAGGCTGTAGTCAGCATTATTTTAGCAGAAATAAAAGTGATGCAAAGAGCTCAACATGGTAGTTTGAATGAAAGATGAAGAAAAAGGTATGGACAATTGTCAAGAGACAGCAGTTCACGGTTTCAGCCCAGGGAACAACAGGAGTTTTGTGGGAATCTAAGTGAGAGAACAGGGCAAATGAAGAACAGAAACAGAAAATGTATGTGAGTAATGAAATTGCATCTACTAATATTCTTGCTGAGATGAAAGCTACAACAGACATTTCTTTTCCTTATATAAAGCCTCTTGCTACCTCTCCTTTCTTCCAGGCCAAAGAGTATAAACAAGCAATGGTATATGGATTGCACAGGTGCTACTCTGATACTTAATATAAAATAGTTTTAATATAAAATATATATATATAAAATAGTTTTAAAATCATGTAAATAGCTGGTGAAGAGACCTTGATTTGAGAGAGTGGCAGCCTAAGAGAGAAACAAATAACAATGTGATCTTTCAAGGTGCCGCTCTCTGCAGTGGTTGCTTTAACTGAAGCATGGACCATGGCTCTAGCTAAAGTTCTTAAGGAAAACCTGGTGAGAGGAGAGTCTTTTTCTGGGTAACAATAAAAGCCCATTTCCTGGTCGTTATAAGTTATTCATTTGTTTTCTTCTTACTATTATTCTTTGAAAACCTCACATATGTATACAATATATGTTTATCATATCTAACTCTCACTTCCCAACACTAGACACCCTCAGAGGAGTCTTATACCCTTTCCAACTCGGTGTCCTCCTTTTATAATTTACTATTTACATGTGTAATTCTCTGGTGCAATTCGTGCTGCCCAAATGGGCATGGATGTGGGTAATTCACTGGGACATAAAGATGCAAAAGAAAAAAAACATTTTTTTCTTTCTCCTTCATTCATTCTTTCTGCCATGAAGCAGAGCTAGTGAATGAGAATGGAACAGCCCTCCTAGCTCTTCAAGAATGATGGACAAAAGGGTCTTCTAGATTGAAGGGTTGGCATTCAACCATAACAAAGACTACTGTGCTTCTACCTATAAAACAAGAAAAAAGAAATTTCTATTCCTTTCGGCTACTAGAGTAAGGTTTTCCATTACATAATAATGAACACATGTTTAACTAATCAAGTAGAAATCATATGTTACCTTACTAGACTATACTTACTATAATTATCCTCACAATGCAAAATTATGTTTAAACAAATACAAGCTTTATTGAACTTTTTCTTTGGCGATTTCATACACATATGAAGGGCATGCTGATCAGTGTAATCTCTTCACTCCCTACTCCCCCTCATACCATTAATACCATCATCCTTGCATACACCCAACAAGTCAGGTTCCCACATCATGATGTTTGGAGAGGGTTGGTGGTGTTGCTTCAAAATCTAAAGAAGTTTAACCACAATCAACTGTGCTACCATGGATTTGGAAGCATCTGTTTGAAATCTGTGGCTATTCAGTCTGTGTGAAGTTGAATGCGATGGATGAATCTCCCGCCAGAATCCATTAGTACCCAATAGTTCAGCTAAAGAAGTAGGAGCTAAACCTGTGCTGGATACCTAATTGACTGTTACAGGTAGTCAAACCTACTGTCATATCATAGCTATAAATGCTTGTATCATGCCCAGAAGACAATATTTTAAAACTTTCTAATTAGTTTTTGGTTCATGCAATCTGTCCAGTCTTTCTTCCAAAGCAATTTCTGAGCCTCAGGGGATAATAAAAATATCCTGTCTAAGATTGAGCACTCAACCATCATATGTTGAGTAGCCATCAATGTCTTCATTTACTGTTATTCATTACCAAAAGAAGCTTCACTTCTAAAGCTTTGGAATGGTATTTGTCTATGGATATAAACATAAATGTTTAAAAGGCTCGTGGATAGCACAACAATTTCACTAAGCAACAGGAATAAGTTAGAAGAGGAAATCCACATCTAATGCCATAATCTCAGCCAAAAACACATGGCTGATCCCACTTGCTGATGCCTGATTTTATTACACTTACGAGTCACAAAGTGGCCACACAATAAATACAGATAAGAGATTAAATACATCCAATGGTAATGTCAGAACAGAGTAATAGAAGAGGGTTATCAACAAAGCTTTTATCAAAATCAACTCAGAAATATTTCCACTGGATCAATATATTTTCTGAAATTTTTAAGCATTTAAGTTAATAATAAAATTAATTGACAAATTTTTAAGTCTTAAGTTTGTATGTTCATCTCCTTTCATATCAAAACCATGCACCCCAGACCATGTTTACTACAGCTGAGAAGGTAAACAATTGGATAAATAAAACCTACTTACATAGCACAATCTACATCTAATATATTTTCCTATGTGTTAGGATGTTTGAGTCAAAAACTAATTTGCACAATCTGCATAAATTTGCATATTATGTTCAAGCACCCTTAACTTCAAGCTTGTAAAATAAAGCCCAATTAATTAATTAGTGTAACCTACTGCAATTGTATTTAAACCCAATAGTCGCAGCATGACACACAGTATATTTTTATACCAATTAATTTAATTACATTCCAGTTCCAAAAAAGGCAGATGCATAAAGACAAAGAGCTAGTGACAGTGATGGAAAGGAAGATAGAACAGAGGAGGTGAAGGACCCATGTGTATTCAAAATTAACATCAATATTAGAGGACTGGAAGTCAAAATGTGTTCTAGAAATGTTGAAGACTTCAAGGCTGTCAGCAACTCTTCTTAGAGTTATAAAAGATTATATAAGTTATAAAAGACCTGCCTGGCTAAATAAATGGCAATTGCCCTCAGTGCAATTCTGTGCAAGTGGCATTGCTGAGTGTAATAGAAGTGTCTTTCCTGATTACCTCTGTGACCACTTCAGGCCACAATCATGTCTCCTCCTCCAAACATTGCTATTATAATCTTAATCAAACAATCTACCTCTTAATTGTCTATAATGGTATTTTTACTCTTCAATCTAATGATAATCTTTAAAAGATCAAACCATGTCCTGGGCTTGTACTGCTTCAGATGCACCCAGCCCCATGTTACATTGGCTTTTCAGTTAGTATTTCAACTAGAAAGCACTTGTGGATCTTCAAAGACAAAGCGTCTGGAAGATGACATGGACTTTCCTATAAGTGACTTGGAGGACTGGCACACTAACATGGCACTCCAAGCTGTAGGGCAATCACAAGGAAGATGACCCACAGGTTGGCTATGCCTGGGGCAGGCTGGGATGAACAACTTCAGTCTTCAAAGAGGTGAGGCCAATGACTGGAGAATGGTGAAAAGTGTAGAGGTGTGTCAGAAATCATAAAAGTACAAATAACTACACTATGGTCGAAAAAATACATAACATCTATCAACTCAGAAAGTAGGCTCAGTGACTGATTAAGCAGAATGAAATAGAAAGTTATAAAATATTAATATACACTTCAACATAAAACTAAATGAAAACAGAGGAAATATACTTTATTTTGAACCAAATAAATAAATGACATTAGTGGGGACTTAAAAGTTTTCATCAAAACAAATAAATTAACTAATTTCTAATAGTTTACATATATATGTAAACTTTTGAAGTGTATATATATATATATATATACATATATATATACACATATGTATATATATACATATATTATATATACATGTAATATACATGTGTGTAAATATATATGTGTGTGTGTGTGTGTGAACTTTTATACACACACACACTGTTGCTCTCTTCAAACACACCAGAAGAGGTCATCTGATCCCATTACAGATGGTTATGAACCACCATGTGGTTGCTGAAAATTGAACTCACGACCTCAATGCTCTTAATCACTGAGCCATCTCTCCAGCCACACACACACACACACACACACACACACAATGCACAGATGTACAACACACAAAGGTAATTTTTAATAAGTGATATTTGTGAAAATAAATTTTAAGAACAACCTGAAAAAAGAATAGGATAGTAAAAATATTATAGAAGTAACTACCAAGAATTCTTAAAACCACTAAGAATATATACACTCTGAACTCAACATGCTCCAAATGGGATTAAAACAAAATTGCTTAGGCTCATCAGGATAGAAATTCTATGCTTGTGATCTCAAGACAAAAGTATCTTCAAAGAAAAGACAATAGAATGATATCCAAAGATGAAGGAAATAATGCTCATCTGAAACTCCAACAACCAGTGCGCATGCCTCAAAGAATCAAAGAAGTCTCTTGATTTGTTGTAATGGGAGAATTATGGCCAACACACTGTCATTAAAAGAGTGTGTACATGCATGTGCATGTGTACTTGTGCCCGCATGTACATGAGCATGTGTGCACCTGTGCACATACAAATCCATAAAAGTGCAAGAATGAATGACATACTCTATCAAAGAAAAATATTTTGCAAACACAAAAACTGTCTGTTGCATGAATTTGTATGTGTGCTGGCTTCTAGAAGTCAAAAAAATGTGTATGGACTTAGGTGACAAACTAATGCATTTTTTGAGAGAAAGTTAAATGTCTACAAATGTCTACAACAACTGAAAATGATAACTGACATTACTAATGTAACCCAGATGTATATTCAAGTCTCCATTATATAGGACAAATAAATAAGAAGAAAAGCAAACCAGGTAATGTGTTAAAAGCAAAAAAAAAAATGTCACAAAATGTTTTAAATGTTTTCACTAAACAGAATATGACACAGAAAGCATAATGTAATTTTTTAAGAAGAGGTGGCTGAGAAAGAGTCCGTCCATGTAGACTCCATGTGTGTTGTGTTTTATGGTTTACCAGCTAGATATTCCAGCATCAAATTTAATGTTGAACTAAGTATTGTGTCAGGTAAATAAAATATAAAATATGCTACCTTATGAGAGTCACATTTTAAATATAAGAAAACATAAAGTTCAAATTAAAATGTTTGGAAATTAAAGAATTTGACCCAAGCACTCAGAGAGAGAAAAAAATAGCCCTGAGAAATAGTAAGCCATAGACCAAAATAAAGCCACAGAAACCTGTTTCCAATGAATGAATAACCTACAAAACATACCTCAAGGCAATAAACACTGTTAGAAGACTTTTTCATTGAAAATCAATCCAAAAGGAAAGAGTCAAAATTTGTTTTTGTTTATTAGTGTACCAGTTGTCTGTGTAGGTCAGAGTGACCTGAAATCACAATCCTCTAGCCTCTGCCTCCATAATTGCTGATCATCAATTTTTATAAAAACTCATGCTGCCTAATCATAATCTTTATATGCACCCAACAATGGGACTTCAGAATAAAGTAAATATCAATGGCAATATTAATAAGAAGCCTTGACATAATTCTTCTAATAGCTAATAGTAAGAATAAATTTAAAAAGAGGAAAATTATAGCATTATGAAAACCACACTTAAAATTGATCTGACAAAAAAAGGAGCACACACTCTACATGAAGAATTAACACCCACTCCGCATCCTGCATCTACAGCTGCCTAAACCTACTGTGTGTTAAGCTGTCACATAAGCATTTAATAATCTAGTGTATACTGTCTGAACACAAGGGAAATAACAAAGAACTAACAAAAAATTACATTTCAAAACTAACAAAAATCTCATATTTCAGGAAACAAAAAACCATATTTTTGAATTATTAACAAATAAACTCAAAGTGGAAAACACTAAGAACTGATGAAGAAGATACAGTGTATCAGAATGTGTCTGATGCACCTTGACACAAAGAACATTAGTAAACAAAATCTTTATAAAGGCCAGTAATTAAAACGTTCACTGCACATTGTTGAAACATGAAGTTAAATTGAGACAAATGAAAATGAAATAAGAACCGGAGAGACAGCTCTGATGCATAAGCATGAAGAACTAAGTTTGCATCTCCTGCACCCACAGAAAACGTGACACAGCTCTGTAGCACCGGTGCTGAGGAGAAATACAGGTCGATCCTGGACATTTGCGGAGCAGCCTGTCTAAACAAAATGGAAAGTGGGTCGTTCAGTAAAAGGACTTGTCTCAAAAATAAACGGGCCAGGCAGTGGTGGCCCACGCTTTTAATTCCAGCACTTGGGAGGCAGAGGCAGGCAGATTTCTGAGTCCAAGGCCAGCCTGGTCTACAGAGCAAGTTCCAGGACAGCCAGGGCTATACAGAGAAACCCTATCTCAAAAAACAAAAAACAAAAACAAAACAGAACAAAAGAATTGGAAAAAGTAATTGAGGAAGACATTGGACTTTAACCTTTGATCCTACAAATGTCCCCCCCGGGCAATCACACACATATACACACACACACAAATACATATATGCACACATATATGCACATACACACATGCACACCCAAGCACACACATGTAGAAAAAGATATATATATATGTATATATATATATATATATATATGTATGTATATATGTATATATATATATGTGTGTGTGTGTATTTATATATATTTATATATATATATACAAGATATAATACATACATTATGAAGTAAATTTTGAAACATGGTATAAAAGCAATAGATCAATAGATCTAAAGGTTTTTTTTTTCTGGAGAGATTAATAGAACTAGGTGAACTTCACCAAAAAATGATAAATTAAAATAAGAAACAGAAACAAACTGAACTTGCCAATAGCAAGAATCTAAAAATATAAATCACTACAAATCCAACATAAATCCTAGAGACTCTACAAGCTATATAGTGAATGACTTTATGCCAATCAGCAGTGTGCAGTAAATTAATAAATTTTTTTAAAATGAATCAGGCCAGAAAACAATTCTGCTCAGGGCAAATCTACCATTCCAGACCCCGTCCTGCATGCAGAGACAGCTTCACTTTCAGGAGGTCTGTCACAACCAGGCTCACAGGTGAGAAACACCTCTACCACAATAACTGGCTTAACTGGGACTCCCACGGGGCCCAGCTACTCAGGACCTATCAGGAATGCTGGAGACACACCATCTTTCCAGACTACAACTCCACCAGGGTCCAGATCAGGTGTTCCACCCCCCTTCCCAACCCACACCTGGAGAAAGCTGGACTCCCAGGAGGTCCTTCATAACCAGGCTCACAGATGGAGCACTCTAGACCCTCTTCCACACGTAGAGATAGCCTGACTCAAGGACATCCATCTTAACCAGGCTTACAGGAGAGATAGGCTCCAGTCAGAGATAGCAAGGCCAGTTAACACAAGATGGCAAGAGGAAACCACAAGAATATAAGCAACAGAAACCAATACCAAGTAACATCAGAGCACAGTTCTCCCACCACAGCAAGTCCTGGATACCCTAACATACCTGAAAAAAAGAATTCTGACCCAAAATTCCATCTCATGAGGATAATAGAGGACCTTAAAGAGGACATAAATAACTCCCTTAAGGATAACACAGGTAAAAGGGTAGAAGCCCTTAAAGAAAAAGCATACAAATTCCTTAAAGAAATACAGGAAAACACAATCAAACAGGTGAAAGAATTAAACAAAACTATCCAGGATCTAAAAATGAAACAAAAAAAAAAAAAAAAAAAAAAAAAAAAAAACAAAATAAAAAAAAATCACAAAGGAAGGCAACTCTGGAGATGCAAAACGTACGAAAGAGATAAAGAGTTACAGATTCAAGTATCACCAACAGGATACAAGAAATAGAAGAGAGCCCATTTATCCTTAGAGTATAGAAAGGCTACTAATTTACTTGATTTAATTTTACATTCAACCACTTTGATGAAGTTGTTTATCAGGTTTAGGAGTTCTCAGGTGGGATTTTGGGGGTCAATTAGGTATACTATATATCATCTGGGCAGATACCCAGAAGATGCTCCAACATGTAACAAGGACACATGCTCCACTATTTTCATAGCAGCCATATTTATAACAGCCAGAAGCTGGAAAGAATCCAGATGTCCTTCAATAGAGGAATGGATACAGAAAATGTGATACATTTGCACATTGGAATACCACTCAACTATTAAAAACAATGACTTCAAAAAATTCACAGGCAAATGGATGGAACTTAAAAATATCATCCTGAGTGAGGTAACCCAGTCACAAAAGAACACACATGGTATGCACTCACTGATAAGTGGATATTAGCCCAAAAGTTCAGAATACCCAAGATACAATTCAAAGACTAAATGAAGCTCAAGACAGAAGACCAAAGTATGAATGATTCAGCGCTTCTTAAATGAGGGAACAAAAAACTCACAGGAGGAAATATAGATGGAGCAGAAAAAAGTATGGAGCAGAGACTGATAGAAAGGCCATCCAGAGACTATCCCATCTGGGGATCCATCCCATATACAATCACCAAACCCAGACTCTATTGTGAATGCAAGGAAGTGCATGCTGACAGGAGCCTGGTATGGCTGTCTCATGAGAGGCTCTGCCAGAGCCTCACAAATACCGAAGTGGACACTCTCAGTCAACCATTGGACTGAGCATGAAGTAACTGATGGGGGAGTTGGAGACAGGACTGAAGGAGCTGAGGGGGTTTGCAGCCCCATCTGGGAGTAACAGTGTCAACTGGCCAGACCCCCCTGAGCTCACAGAAACTGGACCACCAACAAAAGAGTACACATGGAGAGACCCATGGCTCCAGCTGCATATGCAGCAGAGGATGGTCTTGTTGGACATCAGTAGAAGAAGCAGCCCTTGGTCCTGTGAGGACACAATGCCCCAGTGTAGAGGAACGCCAGGGCAGGAAGGCTGGAGTGGTTGGTTGGGTGGGGTAGCACCTTCATAGAAGCAAATGGAGAAGGGATGAGATAGGGGTTTTCTGGTGGGGTGACGTGGAAAGAGGATAACATTTAACACAGAAACAAAGAAAATATCCAATAAAAGAAAAAAAAAGAAACAAAAGAGAGAATCTCAGACTTAGAAGATATCACAGAAGATACAGACACAACAGTCAAAGAAAATACAAAGTACAAAAAGCTTCTAAACCCAAAACATCTAAGAAATTCAGAACACAATGAGAAGACCAAATCTAAGAATAATAGGTATAGAAGAAAGCTAAAATTCTCAATTCAAAGGGCCAGAAAACATCTTCAACAAAATCATAGAAAACTTCCCTAACCTAAAGAAAGAGATGGCCACAAACGTACAAAAAAGCCTACAGTCTCTGAAGAATGAAATTGAAGAAGACCTCAGAAAATGGAAAGATCTCCCATGCTCATTGATTGTTAGCATTAACATAGTAAAAATGGCCATCTTGCCAAAAGCAATTTACAGATTCAATTCAGTCCCCATCAAAATTCCAACTTAATTCTTCAAAGAGATTGAAAGAGCAACTCTCAACTTCTTCTGAAATAACAAGAAATCCAGAAGAGCAAGAACAATTCTCAATAATAAAACAGTTTCTGGGAAAATCTTGTACTACGGAGCAATAGTGATTAAAAAAACCTCATGGTACAGAAACAGACAGGTAGATGGTAGACAGAACACCAATGGATCAGGCTCTAAGACCAATAATTGACAAATGAGACCTCATGAAACTGAAAAGCTTCTGTAGGCAAAGGACATTGTTGATAGGAAAAAAGTGGCAGCCTACAGATTGGGAGGAGATCTTTATCAACCCTACATCCCATAAAACTAATATCTAAAATATACAAAGAATTCAAGAAGGTAGACTTCAGAAAACCAAATAACCCAATTAAAAAGTGGAGTACATAGCTAAACAAAAAACTCACTACTGAAGAATCTTAAATGGTTGAGAAACACCCAAAGAAATGTTCAACAGAGCTGACAAGACAGCTCAGCAGTTAAGAGCACTGACTGCTCTTCAGGAGGTCATGAGTTCAAATCCCAGCAACACACGATTGGGTCACAACTATCTGCAATGTGATCTGATGCCCTCATATGGGTGTCTGAAGACAGCTACAGTGTACTTTGGGTCAGAGAGAGTGAGTGGATGGCACAGGGGGGTGGGGAGCAAGAAGGAGAAGGGAAGGGGGAAAGAAAAAACTATTCATGTAAATTAAAACAACCCTGAGATTCTACCTTACAACAATCAGAATGTCTAAGATCAAAAATCCATGTGATAGCAGATGCAGTAAGGATGTAGAGAAAGACATTGCTGGTGGGATTACAAACTGGTACAACCAATTTGGAAATCAATCTAATGGTTCTTCTGAAAACTGAAAATAGTTCTACCTGAAGATCCAGCTATAGCACTAGTGAGCATATAATCAGAAGATGCTCCAACATATAACAAGGACACAAGTACCACTATGTTTATAGCAGTCTTATTTATAATAGCCAGAAGATGAAAACAACCCAGATGTCTCTCAATGGAAGAATGGATACAGAAAATGTGGTAAATTTACACAATGGAGCACTACTCAGCTATTAAAAACAAAGACATCATGAATTTCACAGGCAAATAGATGGAATTAGAAAATATCATTTTGAGTGAGGTAATTCAGGCCAGAAAGGACATACATAGTATGTATTTACTGATAAGTTGACATTAGCCCAAAAGATCAGAATACCCATGATCTAACTCATAGACCATATGAAGCTTAACAAAAAGGATGGCTGAAGTATGGATACTTCATTCTTACTTAGAAAGGGGAACAAAATAATCACAAGAGGCAGAGAGAGAGGGAAGAAGAGATATAGGTGTAGGAGAGGGGAGAGAAAGAGGAAAGGGGAACAAGATCAGGTATGGGAAGAGACAGGAGAGAAGTCCAGAGGGTCAGGAGAATGAATAGAAATTTGTAGCTTGCAAGGTGTGGAATGAGGGGAACCACTAGAAAGTCCCAGATGTCAGGAATGCAAGAGGCTCCCAGGACCCAGTGTGGATGGCATTAGTCTAAGTACTCAACATTGAGGGGATAGAACCTGAAGAGACCAAATTCAGTAGATAGCCATGACCGCTAGTTGAGGGTTGGGGCCACCCACCCATCTTAAAATCTGCTCAGTGCTCGAGTGCAGATGCTGATGAGAATGTAGAGAAAGAGGAACACTTCACCAATGTTGGAGGAATTGTAAGCTGCTACAATCACTGTGGAAAGCAGTCTGCTGGTTCCTCAGAAACTTGAACATAGTATTACCTGAAGAACCAGCTATACCACTCATGGGCATACATCCAGAAGATGCTCCAACATGCAACAGGGACACATGCTCCACTATGTTCATAGCAGCCTTATTTATAACAGCCAGAAGCTGGAAAGAACCCAGATGTCCTTCAACAGAGGAATGGATACAGAAAATGTGATACATTTACACAATGGAGTACTACTCAGCTATTAAAAACAATGAGTTCACGAAATTCTTAGGCAAATAAATGGAACTGATAAATATTATCCTGAGTGAGGAAACCCAGTCACAAAAGAATACACATGGTATGCACTTACTGGTAAGTGGGTATTAGCCCAAAAGCTCATAATACCTAAGTTACAATGCAAAAACCACATGAAACTCAAGAAGACAAAGGAAGGCCAAAGTGTGGGTGCTTTGGTCCTTCTTAGAATGAGTATCAACGTACTCAACCAGAGCTCCCAAAGTCTAAACCTACAGCCTGGGAACACAAAGAGAGAAATTCATGGTTCCACCGGTATAGGTAGTTGAGGATGGCCTTCTCAGGCATCAGTGGAAGAGGAGGACCTTAGTGTCTGAAAGTTTGGATTCCCTAGTGTTGGGGAATTCGAGAGCAGGGAGGCAAAATAGGTGGATTGGGGAGGCACACATTCATAAAAGTAGCAATGGGGGGATGGGATAAGGGGTTTTGGGGGGAAATGGGAGAGGGGATAACATTGAAAGGTAAATAAATAAAATATCCAAAGAAAAGAAAAGATAATGGGTCTAGCAATTGTAGTTGAGCAGCTGAAACTTTTTGTCAACAATTTATTATGGGGATTTCAGTTAATCCTCAACTACAAGGTATTCTGGAAGAGGCCCATGGAACTTTAAAAAGATTGGTGAGGCATACTGTTGCTGAAACAAAGAATGATGCTGAACTGTGAGCTTGCTGAGTGACCTGACAAGGGTGACAGTGTAGCTGTACTGGACATACGTTCCTGACCCTCCTTTGCTTGACTATATCCTAGATGGGACAAGCTTCCTTACCTCAAGTTTTAGACTTTGTAGAATAGAGAATCAAAAAGAGAAATTATAATGTCTTCTTAAAGGTAGCTAGATATTAGGATTCGATCATATACTGGTCTAGAAATTAATCCAATATGAGAAATAGCAGTCTACTTTTGGAAGACTAGATTTGGACATTGTCAGAGACATATTTGGAAATTAGCTGCAGCTCACCATGATGTTATGATGGCAAGAGATAAAGTTGGGACAGGATTTGAATTTCAAACAAGGGTTAGTACATGTTTTAAGGCTTTTTTTAATTGTTAAGCTAAAATTAGTTTTGTCTCTTCTACAGTATTTATTGTAAGTTGCACTGACTATATAATTTCCAATTGTGTTAGTGTGTTGAAACCTGGCATGCTGTTGCAGGGGTCTATCAATCAGCTTTTGTCTTAATGCCTGAGTATTAGAAAACTTTGATTCGCTGAAAAAAGCTTGAAAGTCCTGGAAAAAGTGAGTTAGATTTTAAGCAGAAGCAAAAGGGTAGAGGGCTTGATTATTGCTGGTATAACAGCTTTAATTTCATTAATTGCTAGCACCACTGCTTCTGCAGTAGCATCTACACAAGGAGTTAAGACAACTATTTTTGTTAACCATCTAGCAAAAAAAACTGTTACTAATGTATTGAATATACAAAAGAATTTACATAGGTATCTGGAGCAACAGATGATGCTCTATAACCCATTCAAATTATCTGAAGGAAGTTCAGGGTTTAGGAGTTAGGAGCCATCCCGAGTGTCATGACAAACATTATTGGAGTAGTGTTACTTTTGAAATTCACAATGATTGTCATTATAATTAGAAAAAAAGTTTAAAGACACTTGTAGGATATTTAGCATAATCCTAACACCTCTCTGGGTGTTTTAACTTTGCATAGTGAGATTATGAATTTAAAGAATGATGCTCTGTTGATCTTTGATGCTGCAAATAATGCTGATAAAATTATCTTTGGCCTGAGGTCAGCATTTCCATTTTGGTTAAACTTCAGGAATGGCATATATAGCTTGATCAGGCTAGCCCTTCTTGTCCTGGGAATACTTTTATTCCTGCCCATCATATTACAGCTTGTCTCTAACTACATCAACAGGATGATAGCCAAAGTACATGACTTGAAACTGATAATGGACCCCCAGACAGAGTTATTAATTTAACAGACTGGCAAGCCAAGGATGGGTAAGATTCTGCACAGAGATTTATCAACCTAAAAGATAAATGCATTACTTTTAATAATACATATTCCATGATGGGGAAGGAAGGCATTCTTGTCAGAACAACCTAAGACAGACTCAGTCTTGTTGATGAAATAAAAAATCGGGGAGAGGTGGAGAGCCTTTGGGGCTGCTTGGCAAGACGCTGGCATGGGCCAAGGACAAGGAAATGGGCTGCTTGTCAGGAATATGACATTGGCCAAGGACAAGAAAGTAAGTTTTAGGCAGGAATGTGACATTAGGCTAAAACAAAAAAGTAATCTCAGGCAGGAATCTAAATCTTAGTCTAGAACAAGGAAGTAAGCTTCAGACATGAAAATGACCTTGGGCTAGGACATAGAAATAGGCTCAGGTATTTTGGTCATCCTGATAAGCCTTTAGAAACAGTGATCATGGGAGTGTTCATGTAATTGGGTTTAATGCCTTGCTTTCTCTTTGACTATTTGTGTTTATTGTATTGCTTGTTCCTCAACTATTTGCATCTATTGTATTACTAGACCCTCAACCTAGAACTGACCTTAATACATGCATGTAATCAAAATGGTATGAAAATATAAAGAAAGAGGGGGTATAGGATAGGGGGCTCTAGGAAGCAGAAATGGGGAAAGGGGATGACATCTGTATTGTAAATAAAATATCCAATTAAAAAAAAAGAAAATATCCAATAAGTAATTTAAAAAAGAACCCTCAGAGCTCCCAGGAACTAAACAACCAACCAAAAGTATACATGGGCCGGTTCATGGCTCCAATCTAATATGTAGCAAAGGACTCACTTTTCTGGCATCAATGGAAGGGGAGGTGCTAGGTCCTGTGGAGACTTGTTGACCCAGTGAAGGGAAATGCTAGAGGAGTAAGGTAGGAGTGGGTGGGAGGGTAGGTGGGGGAACACCCTCTTAGAGGCAAAGAAGAGAGGGTATGAGGTAGGAGTTTGTGGGGGGGAGACGAGGAAGGGGGACAACATTTGAAATGTAAATAAATTATATAATTAATAAAATAAAAAAGAAAAGGAAAAAAATCAAAGCTCTCTCTTAAAGAAAATTCTAGATGCCACATTAAATGACTTCTTAGAAATATTTAAGAAATAACTAGAAATGATATTTTAAACAATTACTTTTTTAAAAAAATATTTTTTTAATCATTAAATTTTGAACAATTTTGAAGAGTATTTCAAGATATATTCACCAGTTTCTCTCATGAAATGGATGCACATGGCCAGTGAAATGCCCCAGCAGGTAAAGGGACCTTCTGGGAAGCTTGTGGACCTAGGTTCTATATAATGGACCCAGATGCCAGCAGGATCAACTGACCTTCTCAGGTTGTATTGTGACCTGAATAGATATGCACATGCAAGAATTAAATGCATTAAGTGAAAATACAAAGAAATTAAAATAATAACATCTATAAATTCACAAATTTTAAGCAAAGTATTATCATAGTTATAATATTTAAAATCAAAATGGACCATTAATGAGAGGTTTTGTCATAGACAAACAAGAGATTTCATAACATTTAAAAGTTAAATAGTATTTTATGGTAATAGATCAGATATAATAATTTTTTGTGTAGAAAACCCATTTAGTTAAATTGAATTCTCTAGGATTAACATTTTGAGGAAGAAAGAAATGAAAGATATCACTGTTATTACGTGTCTACAAAATACTTCACAGAAAAATAAAGATAGATTCCTTCTTCTGTTACTCTATAAAGCCCATTTCACCATTGCGTTCCGCAGTTTTCTAGGAATGCTAGCCTGTGACAAAAAACCAGAGCAATAGCAATCACTGAAAGGGGTGGTGTCAGTATTTGCTTTTGGGTGCTGTGATAAACAGGGTAACCAAAACCAACATGTGTGTGCTGTTTTGGCTTACACTTTATAGACTTTATATAAACTGTATATATATATATCCTTCACACTGAAGCAAGACCATAACCTGCTATTGGAAACCTAAGCAGAGACAATAAGAATCTCTGTGTACTTGTTTGTTTTCCTTGGCTGACTCAGCTTGGTTTTCAGTACCACCTAGGACCTAGGATCTCATCAAGGGTGGAACAGCCTACAGTGGTTGGGCCCTCCAACATCAATCATATATCAAAAATATACATCATAGGTTTGCCTATAGGACAACTTGAGGGAGGTATTCCTCCAGTGAGGTTTCCTCTTTCTCAGATGACCCAGTTTGGGTCAAGTTGATAAAAACATGCAAATAAACAAAAAGCAAGCAAGCAAACAGACAAACAAAACTAACCAAGACAAAAATCTCCAAATTGTTTTAATTTTGTTTTCTAAATTGCTAGGATGTTGAAGATATTTTAAAGTGTTTATTATTCATTTTTTTAATTGAAAGCTCTCCGTTTAGAGCTTTAGTCCATTTTTTTAAATCACTGTTTCCTTGACTGTTTTTTTTTAAGTTCCTTGTATATTCTGTATATTAAAGTTCTGTCAGCTGTGTAGCTGGCAAAGGTTCTCTCCCAGCCTGTAGGTTTCCTGTTCACGAGATTGACTGCTTTACTGTGCAGACAGTATGCTTCCTGCTAACAGTTTCAGTGCTCAGTGTTTCAAATTGAAGTATTTGAACCATTTATATATAATTTTTGTGCAGAGTGATAACTATGAGTCTAATTTCATTCTTCTGTATATGAACATTAAGTTTTCCTAAAACCATTTGTTGAAAATACTGTCTTTTCTCCAGTACATGTTTTTTGCCTCTGTCAAAATCAGATGACTATAGTTATGAGTATTCATTTTTAGTATTTTATTTTATTTCTTTGATCTATTTGTCTATTTTTGTGTCAGTACCGTATACAATGTGTTACTATAGCTTATAATATTTATTAAAATCTAGAATACTAATTCCTCAAGTATTCGTTTTGCTCAGAATTACTTTGGCTATGTAGGGGTCCTTTGTTGTTCCATATGAATTTTAGAATGTTCATATTTAATGTATGTATACATGTATTAAATACTCAAAAATAAAAACTTTTGTAATAAAGAATACAGATATTTATGCACATGTATATGACAATAATAATAAAAAAATAGGTTATTGGGGTAGAGGAAAACATAAAAGAACTTTCAAGGTAGAGTAACTTGGAGGGGCTAAAGGTAAGAAAGTGAAGGTCGAAAGCTAATATGGCTAATAGATGCTAATGACTGTACTCTTAATGATACTAATAGAGATTAGTATCATGTATTGAGTCAAGATAGACAAGTGGACAACTACAAGAGATGAGTCACTAAAAAGACACATACACACTGATCCATTGAAAAACCATTGCTGCAGTGTAGGGTGGATTTTTCATTAAATGGACCATTTGAATGTAGGAATAAGAGTCAGAGTCCAGAGAACTCGAAAGGGGCTCAAGATAGAAGGAAAAGGGGGAGTTTTAAGAAAGAGAAATAGCGATAAAAATTGCATAGTACTGGTACACAGACAGACAGGTAGATCAATGGAATAGAATTAAATAGAATAAACTCACACATGTATGGACACTAGGTCTTTGACAAAGAAACCAAAAATATACCATGGAAAAAATATAAACTGAATCTAACAGAAGAGAAATTGGAAAAGAACCTCAAACTCATTGGAATAGGGAAAAATTTCCTAAACAAAACTTCAATGGCTCAGGTTCTAAGTTCAACAATTAATAAATGAGACCTCATAAAACTGAAAAGCATATGTAAGGAAAAGAACATAGCCACTAGGACAAAACGGCAACCTACAGATTAGGGAAAAAAATCTTAACTAACCCCACATCTTATAGAGGGCTAATATCCAAAATATATAAAGAACTCAAAAATCCAACCACCAAAAAAACAGACAACCCAGTTACAAAAATGGGGTATAGAGCTAAACAGAGAATTCACAAGAGAGGACTCTCAAATGGCCAAGAAGAAATGTTAAAGAAATGTCTGAATCCCTTAGACATCAGGAAAATGCAAATCAAAATGACCCTGAGATTCCACCTTTCACCAATGAGAATGTCTAAGATCAAACACTCAGGTGGCAGCACATGTTGGAAATGGATATGAAGAAAGAAAAGCACTCCTCCATTGCTGGTGGGATTACAAATTGGTACAACCACTCTGTAAATCAATCTGGAGGCTTCTTAGAAAATTGGAAATAAATTTACCTAAAGACCAAGCAATACCACTCTTGGGAATATACCCAAAAGATGCACCACCATAACACAAGGACCCATGCACTACTATGTTCATAGCAGCCTTATTTATAATTGTCAGAGGCTGGAAACAACCCAGATGTCCCTCAACAGAAGAATGGATACAGAAAATGTGATACGTTTACACAGCAGAATACTATTCAGCTATTCAAAACAAGGATATCATGATTTTGCAGGCAAATTGATGGAACTAGAAAATATTATCCTGAGTAAGGTAACTAAGATCCAAAAGGACATGCATAGTATGTACTCACTAATAAGTAAATATTAGCCAAAAAGAAAAAAAGTACAGAATACCTAGAATACAATCCACAGAATTCAAGGTTAACAAGCCGAAGTGAGGATGCTTCAAATCCACTTGAGAGGGAGAGGAAAACAATCACAGGAGGCAGAGGGAGGGAAAGACCTCAGTGGGAGAAAGAAGGGGGAGAGGAAAAGGAGAACATGATCAGTTATGGTGGAGAGAGACAAGAAAGAAGCCCGAGGGCCAGCAGAATGAATGAAAATACACAACATTGGGTAGGGAGAGAAGGGTAGGGTGACCCTCTAGAAGGTATCAGAGACCTGAGATGTGAGAGACTCTCAGGATTTAAAGGGAGGCACCTTAGGTGAAATGGCCAACAGTGAGGAGAGGGAACTTGCAGAGTCCACCTCCTGTAGAAAGACAGGGCACAAGTAGAGGAATGTTGTTGCCATCTCACAGTCAAAAACTCTGACCCAGAATTATTCCTGTCTAAAACAACTCCTGGGGCAAAAATGGAGAAGAGACTGAGGGAGAGGGGGTGCAGTGACCAGCCCAAATTGGGATCTATCTCACGGGGATACTCCAAGGCCTGACACTGATGCTATGGTGTGCTTACAAACAGAAGCCTAGCATGGCTGGCCTCGGAGAGGCCCAACAAGCAGCAGCCTGATATTTACACCCAACCATTAGACTGAAGTCGGGGACCTCTGTGGTTGAATGAGAAAAAGACTAGAAGAAGCTGAGGAGGAGGGTGACCCCATAGGAAGACCAGAAGTCTCAACTAACCCAGATCCCTGAGATCTCTCAGACACTGAGCCACCAACCACGCAGCATATAGGAGCTGGTCTGAGGCCCTGATATATATACAGCAGAGGATTGACTGGTCTGGCCTCAGTGAGAAAAGATGTGCCTAACCCTTGAGGGACTTGAGGCCCCAGGGAGTAGAGAGGCCTGGTGAGGGCAGGGAGGTATCCTCTTGAAGACAAGGGAGAAAAGAAATGGGATGAGGAACTGTGGGAAGGCCGATCAAGATGGAGGCAACGACTGGTAGTAAAAAAAAAAAAAAAAAAAGAAGAAGAAAAGAAAAGAAAGAAAGAGTGGTGGGCAATGGATTAAATGTGACACAAAAGTACAAAAATAAACAGCAGAAAAGGGAAGAATTGAAGCTAGGATAAGACACCAGGTGATTAGTGGGGAAACAAAGCCAAATCCCTAAGAGAATGCTGTAAGAAACACTATCACTTTGGTGCTAAAATGGAAAGTAAATATGAGAAAGTTTCTGGGCCTCTACTTACTATCGTGTAATTATCCTTTGCAGATTTGTAGATCTTAATTTAAAAAATAAAAATTTTGGGAGACTACTGAATAGTAATTACCTTTGTAAAAAGCAAAGACTCCTCAATTAAAACTTTAAAGAGGCCAGAGAATTGACTCAGTGGGTAAAGGTGCTTACCACGGATCTTCATGACCTGAGCTTGATCCCTGGGCCCCACAGGGTAGAAGGACAGAACTGAACCAACACCTACAAGTTGTCTGCTGACTTTCAAAAAACAATGTCATGCGCACGCGAATGCGCGCGCGCGCGCGCGCACACACACACACACACACACACACACACACACACACACACAATGGGTAGGGAGAGGGAGAGAGAAGAGAAAGGGGAGAAGGAAAAGAGGAGAGATGGAAAAAGGAAGAAAGAGAGGGGAGAGAAAAGGAGAAAAGGGGGAGAGGATGAGAAGGAAAAGAAGAGGGAGACAAAGGAAAAAAAGAAAAAAAATTGATAGATAAACGTGAATGGGATTGTTCAAGCCTATAAATTCCAGCACTTAGAAGTATTGCCAATAATTTGAGGCCAGTCATCCAGGACAAAAGAGTGACATAACACCCTTG
>JANHMN010000013.1:66854283-66904599 GCA_030674055.1 Rhabdomys pumilio
AGAGAGAGAGAGAGAGAGAGAGAGAGAGAGAGAAAGGAGGAAGAGAGAGAGGAGGAGGAGGAGGAGGAGGAGGAGGAGGAAGAGGAAGAAGAAGAGGAAGAGAAGGAAGAGGAGGAGGAGGAGAAACCATCTACCCCAAACAAATCAAAGCAGTAAAAGAAATAAAAATCAAAGCCACAATGAAACTGGGAGAAGAACAGACAACATGTTCTGAATTCTGAGTAAGGCTACTTCAATGACTATTCTTGGCTTTTAATGCGACTACATCTGAAATTAACTCCACCTTAAGTGGCTGGGTATGCTAGTGAGGAATTTTTTTTCTTAAATCATGTGAAATGGAGAGAGACCCAACTTTAATGACCCATCTTTAATCCAAATTTTTTGAGGTGGGAATATCTACCTTTATTTTGAACCTCACCTTCTGGTAGCAACCTATGTAAAGGACACAGAAGAACGAGGCTCACTTTTTGACTGTGTTCCCTCATTTTCCCTGGCAAGTCCTTTCCATCACTTGCATTGGAGCCTATGTCTTCTGGATTCTGGCAAATACTGAAGACAATATGAGAATTTCAACCTTGCAGGCTGAACAGCTAACTATTGGATTCACTTGCACTTTCTCTTGGTAGACAGCCATCGCTGGATTAGCTGTACCACAGCTACTCTAATAAATTCCATATAAATAGGGAATATATAAATATATAATATATACCTACAAATATATATTTATGCATAATAAATATTATTTATTATATTTTATATCTATAAATGTATATTCATTCTATCAGTTCTGTTCTTCTAGAAAACTTTGACTATGTTTTCCTTATTTTTTTTGTGCTTAGGGATTAAAGCTGGGTCCACAAGGATGTAAGGTGAATATGTTAATATTGAACTTCATGCCCCATGTTCTATTCCCTGACCTGACATCAAATTACGTGGATATGTTCACTTTACAGGATTCATTCAAATCAGTTAAATAACTGTCATCTTCAAATAATAGAATATTTATACTGTATCTGAAACTTGGGTGTCAAGCACTCAAATAACGTACATAATTTAATTCAAATAAGAATCATTCAAGTTGGTGTTAGCCCAATTTTTTGAATGAAGCGAATAAAGAATAAAATGTTTGTTAAATATGTCAAAAACACGTAACTAATGCCAAGGGACATAATTCCCAGTCTGTGATGTCACAGTCAGGCACACCTCCTTCCTACATGTCATGAGCACTTAGAGCTGATTCATATTGAAGTCAATTGCGTTCACAACATTTATTGAGGGTTGTCACAGAGAGATGAAAGCCAAGAAGAGAAATGGAAGACAAGAAAACAAGATGGACAGAGGAAAATGCTGACTTATGATGAAAACTCAAGAAGTTCCAAGCTTGTCTTGCTGGCAGTCTTGAGGAGGCATGAAATGGCTGGGTGTTAGGTCCTCGGCCCTGTATGCAAGCATCCCAGAACAGAAACTGACAGAGAGAAAGGAGTCTGACTGCTGGCCCTTTTTACATACACATTGTCCTTCCTCAAAACCAAGCAGGGAATGTCCATGCTAATCCACTGGGGTTTTTGCTGGCCTTGTTCTCCCTTACTTTTCATAGCAATTGAGTAAAGCGCATACAAATGCCAGTATACTCCTCTCATGGCCTCTGTGTAATTGGCCTCTACTATGGGGAACGGTCCTCTCTCTGTTCTTTGTATAATTAATTCTTGGACTACCTAGCCAGTTCAAATATAAGTCATCTGGGCTACTGTGTGCTTAGAAATAAAAGAAGCACATTTCTTGGAATTCTGGAGGCTGAGTGAGTCAAGGACTTGCTGCCCATAGGTAGGTATCTGATGTGGACCTACTTCTTAGTGTTTCCATCTTGCACTGTGTCCTCAGGTAGTGGGAGAGTTAGTTACATTTTCTTAGGCTTCCTTTGTAAGACTGACAGTCTCACAAAGGCCATTTCTCCTTGATAACACAATCACCTCCAGAGGACCTACTCTCTGTCCTTTGGAAGTTGAGATCACTACACAAATTTACTTTAGTATCCCTTTGTTTTATTCTTTTGCACTTTGATCTTCTAAATATGACATGACTTGTTTGTTTTTTAACATTATAGTGTTAATTATAGGTATGCCTCCTTCCATATCCAGAATATACACTTCAAGGAATAGGAATCTTCGTATTGTTCATCAGTGTGCCCCTAAAATATTATTTGATACAGTAGAGTTCTTAATAGATATCGGTTAAAATACATGTATGAATTTTAGCACTCAGGAAACTCAGGGCTGCTGAGCAAGTTCCAGAGTGATTAAGTTGCAGAATAAGATGCTATCTCAAAAGAAAAAAAAAATGAAAGCAAAAGAAGTTTACCATTGCCCCTAACTGTACACAGGCTAATCAAATAGGATTGAATGCTACATCAAGAGAAAAGGAAATTACACATTCAATAGCGGTATATAAAGAAACGGCTGCTTGTTTGAAAGGGGGGGGGGAATGTTAACAATAATTCTATTATTAATTAGTGGGTTGTTTTTCTTAATTTTCCCTAGCAGAACATGACAGATGATGTGTCTCACAGGGGAGGTAGTAATGATGGAGAGATATTGGCACAGCAGTAGTCATAAGGCACAAGTCTCAAAAATTTATCCTTGAAATTGGTTTTTAAAAATAATGTGATTTCTGCTTATAACCCATGCTAAGTAATTCACAATAAAAGTATGGAAATATTGGCATTATAGAGAAATGGCTAAAAATGCACCTGTCTTTTCTAATGGAAATCCTAATATCAAGCATATTTTGAGTACCTACTGTACATCAGTTATGTGTTAAGCATTTTATGGTTCATGTCATCTTGGATTCACATTTCCACAAGCTAGGTGCCATCCTTATTTCTTTTTATTTGACTACAGTATCTTGCTTTTATAGGAAAAAATGATAAAAATGATGACTTCAGTGGGTTAGAAAATCTAATGATATATAAGTTCAGCAAGGTCACAGAAATAGTGTGTGCTGAGCCTGAATGTGAGTTAAGACAGTTTGCTAACAGAAGTAATAATCACTGCACTTCACCCCTAAAACTCTCTGGCTACCTAGCTCCAACTGACCGTCTCAGGAAAACAAACATAATTCATCTGTGATAAGCCATTTAAGGTAACCCTGATGCTCATCCACTGCCTCAGAAAGTTTCAGATCATTGTTTCTGCCTCAGTACCCATTCTAGAGCTGACATAATCTGTTTGAATTGCTAAGATCCATCAATCTGTTATCTATCTCTTGTGGTAATGGGGATATTATTGTTTCAAGTCCTGCCTCATAAATCTAAGACCCAAAATACCAAACACCTCCAGGCCATTAATAAAGCCTATTGGTCATGGAGAGTAGGTTTCCCTCTTTGTTCATGTTTTCTTCAAATTAGCCAATCCATGTCCATCACAGGAAATCCACAGACAAGAGATTACAGATTTTACAAAGGCATGGTAAGTATCTATCATTCATTTATCTGTCTCTCTATCTCTGTATCCCTCTTTCTATCAATCTCTCTGTTAGTCTGTCTGTCTATCCATCCATCCATCCATCTATGTATCTATTGTCCACCCTTTACTTATCACCATTACTGATAAAGCATTCACATTCTGAAATGTATTTAAAAAACAGAAATACAAGAATAAACCTAATTGGAAAAAACAAAGACTTGAGCTATGAATATCCAAAAGGAATAAGGTACTATTCATGCTGAAAAAAACAACCAAGAATGACCAAGGATTAAAAAACAAAATGGCTTGGTTTTTATCCCACTCCTTTTTGCTTTGGGACTTCTGTAAGTTTCTATTCTTTTTGTTTGCTTTCTACTTCCTAGTTTTTGTTTGTTTGTTTGGTTGGTTGCTTGGTTTTTGGTTGGTTGGTTGGTTGGTTGGTTGGTTGGTTGGTTGGTTGGTTGATTGATTGGTTGATTGGTTGATTGGTTGAATGGTCGAATGGTTGGTTTTGGGTTTCAGTTTATGTAGGTTTTTGTTGTTGTGTTTTCTGTTTGTTTGTTTGTTTGTTTTAGACAGGTCTCTTTATGTAGCCCAGATTGGCCTAGAATGTTCTATGCTTTTACCTGAGACTCCCAAGTGGCCTGGAATGGTTCATCCTTTTACCTCACAGTCTCAAGACAGGCCACGTATGTAACACTAAACCCAGCCTGCTAATATATTTTCTTCATTCTCCTCTGAAAATGTAATGAAATTATCAACAGGCCTTGGATATTTTAAAGTATATTTTGTTGCAAAGGAGAATGTTAAAAAATTGAGAAATTGATAGAGAGTATGAACCTAGAAAGGTAAGTCACACCAGTCATGTTGGATGACTGTGCAAACAGGATTACATCACAGAATCTGGTAGCTCCACATCTGTTTTCCTCAAACTATAATTAAGCATAAGACACATACTCTTTGGTTTTGATTTATTAAAAATATACTTATTATTTCAATGCTCCCTATAAGACTGGCCTTATTTTATCCTGTGCCTTATATGAGAACATCAAAGCTTTGAAATGAGGCAGGCAACCCAATAATCCACACTCAACAAATACCAGAATTTTCAAGTGAGACCTAATTATTCAGGTAATCCTGCATTTTGGGGTGTGCATTTTGGGTCTTCAGGAAGACTGGAGGCAGAAGTGTCAGGAGTTTAAGATCATCTTCAAGTATTTAGTGAGTACAAGGCCTGCCTGACCTAAATGCAACCATGTCTCAAAAACTAAACTAAACTAAACTAAACTAAAATAAACTAAAATAAAATAAAATAAAATAAAATAAAACTATTCAATTCAAAACTGAAGTAATACTAATCTGACCCTTCATATTGCTTCCCCTTATGCAAAGCTGCCAACCTAACTAGTAGACTTCCCTGATATCACTCATGCATACACACACATTAAGTATGTGAAAAATTGATTACATACATACACACACACACACACACACACACACACACACACACACATACACACATATATGTACAAAAACAAAAATTGTCTGTTGGAGAAATATACATATATTATCTGAAATCTTGAGGAGCTCAGCATTTAGCTGAATAAAATGCAACCTAAATCATACTATGCCATTTTCTTTATAACATGCTGCTACATTGCAAAAAGCCTGTTTGGAAAGGTAAATAACAACTAAGGTGCTAGCTAATCATAAAAAATGAGGTGAAAGGAAACATTTTCTCATTTGGATGGTGATACAGCATGAGCACAAGGTTGAGAGAGCCATCTTAACCTTCCAAATAATCTTAATCTTATTCCTTATAAAATGTGGTCACTTAATAAAATACACACTACAGGGTGTATGTCATTTTTTCAGCAGTATTCTAGAAACCTGTTGAAAATACATTGAATTTGCCTATAATATAAAATTCATAAGATATGTGGAATGGTAACTAGCTTGAATCATCATGGGTTTGCCAGTCACAGCTGTTGCAAAGTCCCGTTGCTGCAATAAGAAGTTCTTTGCTGGTACCATTAAACTGTCTTTGCTGATTAGAAATACCGAAGCTATTCAGCCAAGTTGAATCTCATGCTTCTTTTGGATTTTGCTTCTCTCAGCCTGCAGTCTTTCCTGGGCACAATATTCTTTCTCCAAACCTTCTGACCCAGTCATGTTGTAATGTTTTCTAAACACAACACCAATGGTGAAGCAGCTATTGTTTAGAGGTGGCAAGAAAACTGTGTAACATAATCAAACATGACAAAATAGGTTTGCTTTCCAGGTTTAGAAATATCCCATTTTTTTTGTTAATCCAAGCCATCTCTAGGACTTCACTTGGCACTATGTTGAAAGTAAGCTCTGAGAATGCATGACTTCCATTCAGGTATCTTTCTTCTCTTCTCTAAGCCAATATTTTTTTTTATGTATTGTCAGTAATTCACCCTGACACCAGAAGAATAGTTTTCAAGCGATATGTAGCTGAATTTATTCTTTCTCTTCAAATTGTGCCTTGTATTCCACAAATGAAATGATTAATTGTTTGCTCTAAAGAATGAACTTTTTTCAATTGAGATATTCATCACAGAGCTACAGGGCTTTACAGAGCCCTTTTGCTAATCACTCCCCTGGGCATCTCTAATGTATCCTTATGAAAAGCAATACTATATAGTCTATATGTTGCCTACTTTGTCTCCATTATTCATGTTGTAAATGTTTTGTAAAGTTAAGGGAGCTGCAGTTGGGTAGAACTAAACTCAAACGTGGATTCTTTTCTCAGATGATTACATGATCTTGGTCCTTATAAATGAACTCCAAGTCAGATCAGTCAGGTCACTGAAGTCACAGAGGTCTTTGTGGTACAAGTCAGTTTGGGAGAGGTAAGTGAGGTGGATTTCAGTCTTCTGTTGAACTTCAGCTCTGCTCTTTGGAAAGCCTTTGCTCCACAATTCACAATATGTATCATAATTTACACTGACATACCCTTTTGGCTACAAAGTGCCTTCGCTTCTGTTGGTTCTCAGAAATGGCTCCAAATCCTACTCACTTTCTCCATGGAAAAAAATCACAGTCCTCACAGCAAGCACTGGCAACAAAATGGTAGGAGCAGGATAGCTTCAGTATAGCACTCAGATAAAACCAGACATTCAATGCAAAGAAAATGATGCCACACATAAGTCTAAATATTTAATTTAAAGTTGCTTGTGTGAGACTGGAGAGAAGGTAATTCTTGGCATATGAGCAAATAACAAGAGCTACAACACTGAAGGAAAAGGATTTCGCAGGATGAGGGAGTAGTAAATATGCTCAAGATGCATATATGCAAATGAAATTATCAAAAAATAAGCTTATTTTCACATATATTTATGCAGTATCAAAATCTGTGATCCATTTTTTTACTTTTTAACAAGATCAAAATGTCATATTGCTGTGACATGAAGTATTAATCTTCTGTTGGTTCTAATCTAACATTGGCTTGATTCTTTGGGATCTTTTCCACCTATGTACCAATGTGAGAAAAACAACATAGTCTCTACAAAGTTACTTGTGTGGAGGCTAGCAGTCAGTCTCAGTATTGATCCTCAGAAGTCATGTGCTTATTTTTTGAGGCAAGATCTCTCGTTGTAGCCTAGTGCTTCTTGATTAGGCTAAGCTGACTGGTCAAGGAAACACGGGGATCCTCCTGTCTCCACTTCTCCAGAGAGGATTAAAAGATTCTGTCTCCATGTATGAGGTTCAACAGAGGTGCTAGAGATTAAACTGGGGTCCTTCTCTTCCTGTGACAATTACTTTCCCAGATGAACTATCTCCTCACTTCCCATTTCTTGGTTTTCTTTTATTAAAATTTAAAGTTATCCTCTTTCACATTTTCTATATTTTTTCCATACTTGTACTGCTCTATGTATGAAAACGTCCTCAATTTTTAAAGTTCCAAATAATCAGGAAAACATTCAGAAAGTCCTCAACCAGATTTTAGAAAGCCTCCACATAATATTTATATACCTCATAATAAAAAGATAGATGGTTGGACATAATATCTCATAGCAAGAATATCTGAGCTTAAAAATCTATCCATTTCTTTTGTTAACCATAAGAACTTTTTGCACATATCCAAAGGTCTTATAAAGCCTCAGTTTCTTCAGCAAAATAAACAAGTGAACAACAGAACTGTAGTTCTTGTTCAAAGCTGACCATTGTTTTTTTTTTTAATATACCTTGTGAGTATGAAATTGAAACACAATTTTCATTGAGTGCATGGATTTATAAAAAAGGAAATAGAATTCTAAAGATCAATCAGCTGACTGCAAGAGGAAGGGACTAATGAGGTGGATATTGACAGCCCATATCTCAATTTAAAGACTATGTACCATGTACATTCAAAATTCAGGTCCTGACCAGTTTAATAGTTTGAGAGTGACTAAAGAGTTATTTTGAAACAACGACTGCAATCTGGTGTCCCAAGATTCTAATTGAGATTTCTTTCCTTTTATTTTATATTTGGAAGCGTCAGAATCTAAGCTCCACTAGAATGGTGGCTATTTTAATTTTACTCACACTAAAAGCATATTGACTCAACGAATACAAACATTTATGAACCAAGTAATGACATTAAGTTACTTCACACCCTGAACACTTTATACTACAATTTAGGTCAGTAAAATACAATATGTAGAGTGCCCTAAACAGATCGGGAAATTCAATTAGACAGACTATGCCAATACACCGACTAGTGAACAGATGACAGCCTATGATTAGATGATAGATGATAGATAGATAGATAGATAGATAGATAGATAGATAGATAGATAGATATTATATGAGAGATCATTTTAAATGCAGGATTAAATGTGTCAAGTAAAGGGAACTAGTAATGAAAATCCTTTTTACTTGTGCCTCATCCAAGCCTTAAAGCATTACCAGCCTTTGGCTTTTGTTTGTGCCTATTATAAATAAAATGGTTTCCTTAGCTGGAAGCTAACATCTGATTATTTTCCCCTTTGAATAGCAATGATAGTATTGACTCCATTCTAGAATAATAACCCTCCTTGTGATTGTTCCCTTTAATTTTCCTTATTAAGGTAAAAGAAGCTACAGTTTTAGAATAAAAATACAGTGAGTTATTAAATGCAAAATGGATTACAAATCTTTCACAGAACAACAGGAATGAAAAATCACAGTTTTGTTAAAGACACTAGAATAAAATAGGCTATTATGGGATTCTGAAAATGTTCTTCCTGAACAATACATCTGGCATTTCAAATAAAAGTAACATTTTAAAACTATAAACACCCACTGAGTCCTATATGGTAATTATTTTTACTATGTCTATTTTCACAGCCAATCACTATTTCTTTAAAGAAAGACAGTCTAATAGCTGGAGAATATCCCAAGGCATGTAGGCAAAGGAATCCTCTATATTGAACATAGCCAAATCTCTCATTATTGTATTACAAAGGAATGGTTTTCACTCAAGTGTTTCCATGAGCAATCATCCTGTAAACTACTGATAGCCACCTGTGTGCACACATGGACCAAACATCACAGGCAAAGGATGTTGATACCAAAAATCCACTCTATGCTTGGTGACTGATCTTTCCTAGGCAGTGACTGGATCAGCATCTGAAGACTGCATGCCAGCACTCTGCCACTGAATATCACCGACTAAGTCCCTTCCAGCTGGGGAGGATTGTAGCATTGTTTTGAAGGCAAAACTTGATTTTGCAAAAAGTACATCTTGACAGAAATTGATTTATACTCATTGGGAAACTCAGAAATTTTCCTTCTTCCTGACTTTTAGCACAGTGGATTCCAGTTTGCCCTACATTTTTCACCTCATTATGGAAAAGTCTTTGTGTATCCTAAGGAACAGCCTTAATCCTCCTGACCTATGGACATACTCATTTATGTCAGAACAAAAATCAATGTCAATACCAAAGGCTAAGAAAAACAAAAATTAAGTAGAAAATGAGAGATGTTGTCTTCTGAAGCTGTTTAACACTTTGGAATATTGGTAAGACAAGATATACTAACCACTCAGGAATTTCCCATCCTCAGCATGGTAATTCAACAGGTATCTATGTCTGAGTGATCAAAACTTGAAAATATTAAATGTATTATCAGAACTTTCTCTAATTTCTGCAAAAGTATTTTCTGCACTCTTCCAACAGGGACATAAGTATTTACTGTGGTTATAATTTTATACCTAACTACATATTCCTAGTGGAAAATTTTAAGATTGTTAATGTGGCTAGTTTATAAGACAACATTTTTTATAAATACATACCCAGTAATTATTATTTACATATTTAGGAAATTACCCTGAGTTTTCCTCTTCTCTCTCTTTTTTTTTACTTTTTTAATTTTTCTTACACCAACTTTAAATTTTACATGAGAGAATATCTTGTATTGATTGATTTTCTTATTGCTATAACAAAATATCCCACCTATGGAATAAAGGCTTTATTTTGGCTCATAGTTCAAGGTATAATTATTTTTTCTTGGGACTGAAGTCATAGCATTGGCAGCTGGTCCTATTGCATCTGCAGTTAGAAGCAATGAAAGATAAATTCTGGTTTTCAGCTTACTTTCCCTTTTTCTACTGGAAAGTCTGGAAATCCCATAGATGGTGATGCTGACTTTCAGATATACAATCTCCCATAGAGTATTCAGTCACTAGTTTGAGCACATTCCCCTGTCTTCAAAGTCCTACTGTGCTTTACATGCTTTCAGTAGACCACTGTTCCTATCATCACTTGAGGGAAATGAGACAGAAACAAATCAACTCAACAAAATACAATAAAGCCACTGACAAGATGTGTTGTCATCAACTTAAGTCTAAAAGGAAATAATTTGCATTTTTACCTGCTTATATTATTTTATTTCATGATCAGATTTTCAAATAATATGCACAAAGAAAAATCAGAACAACAACTGCTTGTAACAATACAGATCAGTTGGAAGGGGAGCTGAGAGAACTTTCTTGGGTGATAGAAGGATGTTTGATATGGATTTTGGGTGAGTGAGTGAGTAGTCAATACTCATCAAATGATACACTTAAGATTCATTAATGTCTCTGGTCAGTTTTGTCACCATAATAATGGGACGATGACAGGAAACTCTCAAATGAGCTAAAAAAATTTCACTCTAGTTTTGAGAATTATTTTTAGAAGATACTGTGGTGGTTTGAATGAAAATGGCACCCATAGCCTCATACATTTGAATGCTCAGTCTCCAGTTGGTGGAACTGTTTGGGAAGGATTAGGAAATGTAGCCTAATTGAAGGTGATGTGTTACTGGCAGTGGGCTTTAAGGTTTCAAAAGTCAGTACTATTCCCAAGTCTCATTCTCTCTCTCTCTCTCTCTCTCTCTCTCTCTCTCTCTCTCTCTCTCTCTCTCTTTCTCTCTCTCTCTGTCTCTCTCCCTCTCTCTCTGCCTTGCACTTGAGGATCAAATGTAAACACTCAGCTATTGTTCAAGCACCATGCCTGCCTGCTTGTTTCCATGTTCTCTTCCATGATGGTCATGTACTCTAACCATGTGGGCCTGTGAACTCCCAAATTAAATACTTTCTTTTATAAGTTGACTTGGTCATGGTGTTTTGTCAGTACAATACAGTAGTAACTAAGACAGATAGGAAATATTTATTTTAAATCAGTTGAATCCCCAAGTAAAACCAGCTGGGTATTTTAGCACTCTGTGTGTATATGCATGTATATGTATGTACTGCCAAGTAACAAATGACTCCAAGACCTAGTGGATTAAAACAACACATATTTATAATGGTCTCATAGGTCAGGTGCTTCAGACTTGGGGTCTCTTACAAGATGTTATCACACTAATAATTTGCATTATCATTAATAGAAAAATCACATTTTAGAATCCCTCCACACACAAGCACACTTAAATACTTAAAGGTAAATTCAATGACTTTCAACAACAGTCATCACCAAATAGGAAATGATCAAATGCTTTTCTTGAGTTGAGAGGTGTGTGTGTGTGTGTGTGTGTGTGTGTGTGTGTGTGTAGCTGTATGTGTGTTAATAAGTATGTGTAAAAATGATGCTATGTGTCTAGTTACATTTCCTCCCCTAAGGAGCTATTGTTTTTCAAGACTACCATAAAAAATCATGGTGACAGGGATATTCAGCTTCAGATCTTCCTCACTTCACAGAAATGCCTCTAAACTGGCTTATTATTTTATCAACTCTGCTACGATTTACTTAGGCAGTGTGGAACAATGACAAGTGCCACAGTTTGTTGACTTGTCCAAGCAGTAAATGCTAAAGTCAGTACTTTATATCACAGGGCTCTTAAACATGTCAAAAAGAATTTCTTCCAAAGCCTTGCATAAGACGAGGATAAAGCAGATAAAAGTGACTGTCTGGAGAACTGTGGACAATCAGGTCCTTGCCTCAGAGAACTCAGCCGTTAAAATATCATACTATCTTAGTTGTAATTTCTGAATCTTTAGTGTTTTAGATAGCTTTTGTATTTGAATGCATTCTTTACCACATGCCCTGTGTGGCATAAGAAAACTAAAGGAAATCATGCCAGATAACGTCCTCCAGACATGCTACTACCTACCACATCTAGGAGGCCTCTGTCAGACATATCAGCATATCTGTGGGAATGTTACCGTGATTGAATTGGAATACGATGCAGTTCCTGCCTCCAACATTCTAAACAGAACAGCAATTCTACTGGTTGCTTTTCTCATTACTGTAACCAAATACCGAGCAGGAGGAACTTAAGAAAAAAGTTTAGTTTGGCTCACAGCACAAGTGGACAGTCAACAAGGATGGAAAAGTCATATTCACAGAAGCATATGGTAGCTGGTCACAGTCATGGCATCTATAGTCAGGACACAAAGTAGTGAATGTGGGTGATTGGTTGATTTCTCCTATTCAGTCAGGAAACCCATCTACACATAGGGTGGGTCTTCCCACTTCAGTTAACCTAATTTTGAAACTCCCTCACAGATGTGTCCACAGGTGTATTGTCTATATGATAATAGACTCATTATGTTGACAGTCAAGATCAACCATTACAGTAATCCTGTAGCCCAGGCTACCACACATTACCAAAGAGCCATCTCAATTAATATCGGCTAGCAAAGGAAAAGAAAATATTAACATTTGCCAGTGAAATCTTACTGGATATATTAGCCACACCAGATTAGGTACCATACCCAGAAGCACTTGGGCAACATAAAACTCAGTGAGATTTTTGCAGCCTTGTGTCTTACACTGCTTTTTTTTTTTTGCCATTTTTGTTTTTTCTTGTTTACTTGCTTTTTAAAATGAAAGAGAAAGGATGTGAATTTGGGTGGGTGGAAGGTAGGAGGGTCTGGGAAGAGTTGGGTGAAGGCAAAGTGTGATCAGAATATGTTGTATGACTTTTTTATTTAATTTAAAAAAAGAAGTAAATTTATAAAAAGAAAACCTGTAACCATATGTTAGCTGATTTTAAAAGCTTCTTTCCATACCATTATTCTAATTTTTAAATCTTGTATACCCACTCTTTGATTAAGTTTCGTAAATGTTATATTTGTTATATTAGTCAAAAATGACATATTTGTGATGTCCTACTGATTTTCTTATATATTAGGCTTCCAGCTACTATGAATGTAACTTCAAACATTTCAAATTATCCTTGAGAACCACCACTGTGATGTGAAATTAACTTTTTAAAATGTGCAAAGAAATAAAACAGTTTCCAGAGCATGAAAATTTTAGCTTGGATCATGTTCTTTTTTGCCTAAACTAATGTTTATGCAACATAAATACTTTAATGCTATAATACAAATACTGTAATTTAATTTTCTTAGCACATTGCTAACCTTTCTACACCAACAATTTTCACTCCGATTATAAACCAAAAAATAAGGGACAAAGATTTTGCATGTTTAATTTAAGTTCCTAGAAAAGAATCAGGAATAAAGCATAGTTGTGTTAAGTCATGAGCTGGAATGAAATGGTCATAAGAATAAACACCAAGATACAGCAAAGGGAAGGACCCATGTGTTAGCAGCAGCACCAGAATGCAAGAGGAACACATGCTTAAGACCCAACCAGAAGTCAAAGAATCACTCTTTTTATTGTTCAGAACTGACTCCAGTATGGTGTATCAAGCATGTCTATCACAACACACAGGCTGCCATGGTAGTAGATATCAAGATTAACAGTGCAACCTCACAACCCCATAAAGTAATAAGGTTGCTTTAAAGGATACTGCTATAAAATATTAGCCACAAACAGGGATTTAAAGCATATTGCTAACAATAAAATCTATATTGTAAGCCAGGCATGAAAGTTCATGTTCATAAGTGTAGAGAAATTTTAATTCAGTAACATGTATGCTCTGGTATGGGATCTCTTCCAAAGAAACAATCCAACCAGAATGCAGACACACCCTTGATTATAATACAATCTGGCTGGAATACAGACATACCCTTAGTACACACCTTTAATCCCTAACAATGAAGGCAGGGGTAATTTGCAGAAGGAAGCAGCTATGTTTGACATTTAATTGAGGAGCAAAGTGATAAATCAGAGAAAATATTGACAGAATGACTCAGAGAATAGCACAAGAAACTTAAGAGAGGAGTGCAGAGAAAAAGAGGGGGTAGGACATGCCTGGGCCAAGGGACAGTTAGAACAGAGAAGGAAACACTTGGGGCTCTCTCAGCCCAAGCCATGTATTTGTAGAGCTTGGGTACACCTCTCAACAATCACTTCATCTGAGGAAATGAAACAACATTTCCTTTATACATAATGTCAGCACTTGGATGGATGATGAAGGAAGTTTGCCAATATTTTTCTGGCCAGCCTTGACTGTCTAGCTAGTTCCAGGTCAGCCAAGACTGCAGAGTGAGACTCTGTCCCAGAAGCAAATGCAACACATTAATAAAATCTGAACTGATTTAAATGACAATAAAACTTGGGCTTGAATAAGTAGGTATGGGTTTTTAATTTTGTAGGCAAAATAAAATAAATTTCTCATCGGGTGAAGTTTCGCATGAATTTGAGTAAGCAACTTAACAATAAGAACAATCACCTAGACAATGCAGTATGAGTGAAAGTAGAATGAACTGTCACGTGCTTTTTTAAACTAAGAAAAAAAAAAAGAAGCTCAAAAAATTTAACTGGTGATTTTCATAAAACTGTTGAGTGCTTTTATGTCTTCATCAACACCACTGTCATTTTATTTCTATAAAATAAGAAGATTAATATGATAAATCAATTCTAAATCTCAGATAATATAATGTACTAAAACTTAGCCTCCATCTTGTTGCCACTGTTTCTTAAGGTTACTAAAGAATAGAATATTTATTAAACTAGTTCTTCTTTCAACTGACACAGGGAAAGTGTGAGATGTTTATGTCTCAAAAGAGCTACAAGCCCAAGAAAGTTCATTAAATTCCTCTAAAATCAAAACATCTGAAAGTCACACACTGTGATCAGTATTTGCTAACAGAAAAAGTCTGTCTTTCCTGAGATGACAAGTCCTGAACAATGGAAAAGAATCTAGTACTGAAACAGAGTGAGTCAAAGAAGCAAAGAACCATACTGATTTCAAATAAAGATGCCTATTCATGGTGCTGGGAAGAGAGTTGTTCTGTGAACTGCTTGCCAAGCAAAAACAAGGACCTGAATTCAGAGCCCTAGAATTCACATAATAAGTCTCCATGGCTTTTTACTGCAAATACATTCTGGAGAAAGAGAGTTGAGACAGGCAGATACTAAGGATTGGTATGGAAGAATTGGGGGAAGTATTGAAAGAGAAAAAAAAGGATTTGCAACCCCATAAGAAAAACAACAATATCAACTAACTGGGTCACCCAGAGCTCCCAGGGACAAAACCAACAACCAAAGAGTATACATGGAGGGACTCATGGCTTCTGCTACTTAAGAAGCAGAGGATTGCATCAGTCGGAGGGGAGGCCTTTGGTTCTGTGGACACTTGATGCTCCAGTTTAGGGAGATGCTAGGGCACTGAGGTGGGAGTGGATGGGTGCAAACTAGTCAAATAAGTGGATAAGTTTTAGGTTCAGGGAGAGACCTTGTCTCAAAAGCACATAAATAGATAAATAAGTAAGTAAGTAAGTAAATAAATAAATAAATAAATAAATAAATAAATAAATGTGGAGAGCAACAATAGAAAATACAAGATGTCAGCCTTTAACCTGCACAAGCACATAATCATATGAATTTATTCACCACACACATGCACATAACATAATACACTCACAAAGGCATTTGTAAATAAGGAATATGCACTTCAAATGTGATACTATTTCTAGTAGAAAGGGGGTATTCATTATAACATAAAATATTCATAAACTCATCAAAGAAATGTTGCTTTAGTAAAAGCTATTGAATGGGATTGTTGTACCAGAAAATGTTCATGAACCTCAAAAAACCACCAAAGTGCTGACTGTGATGCAGTCATACTAGGGTCTTTATTTACAAGCTTACACTTGGGCCACACCACAGTCTCTGATGCAGCAGAACAGGAGGGTATAACCTGAGTTCTCAGTGGGAAAAGGCTTTATAGGAAGTGACAATCACACTACGGGGGTTCAGCCTGGCAAGCATCTAGTTGTATGGCTACTGTGAGTCAACTGAAGCAAAGTCATGGATTTAAATCTCAAATGGTTTTAAAGTACATGTAAAACAATCAGACTAATATTTGATTGACTGCTACTAAGAAATAGATAGAGAGTAACTCTGGAGTATGGGACAAAGAAAAGCAATGAGGTCTTTCCTGGTATTTGGTGCAATCTGGATTAATCTATAGGTCATATTTTTCTTAAGATGGAGGCTGGTCCCAAGATGGAGCAAGTTTGGCCTTTCAGAATCACCAAGGCTTATCATGTTCCTTAAGTCTACTGGACCTATTCTAGAAGAAAGCCCAATATGTGTTGAGTTACATCCTACAAACTGTCAGGTTAAATATTGGCTAGAAAATGTCTTATTCTAGAACATTGTATACTTATAAAAGTAGACATATAAATTTTTACTGTTTGTCAATTAATTAAGGTTTTATTGTACCTGTATGTAAAGATATAATGTTTAATTTATATAGTTGACTGACCCAGTCGATGGGTCAGTCAACAAGGTCTACAAGGGAAAGAATGGGGATGGAGAGGCAAGAGGCTCAAAGAATAAAGACAAGAAAGTTGTCTGATCAAGTCTCATTTATTGAAAGGCAATTATGGGTATGTAAGCACAAGCAGGGGATTGCAGCTGGAGATACTTAACCATGAGTGCCTTGTAGCTGGGGGCACTAAACAGCAAGCCAAGGGTATGTCTGAGAAAACCAAGATGTTATCAGAGTGTGCTCAGCTGTTGTAGGCTGCTTTCAAAAATATCATTCTAAAAAACAAGTCTCTTGTCAGGGTGGAAAAGTATCAACCTGCAAATATATGGCCTGAGATGTCTGCAAAGATGATAGTCACTTTCTGCTAGGAGTTTGCTCCCAACAGGTCCCCCTTTTTAAGTTTTTCAAAAGGGAAAGCTAGGAAAACTTTCAGAAACTGTGCATGTCTTAGGTTGAAACAGCCCCTAGACTCCCTTTCCCATCTTTGGATACTCAACAGCCATTTGTTTGAGCTCCTGTCTTAGGTTGGTGAGACCTTACAATTAAGGGCAGGGGTCTTGAGGTGTTCTCTTACCCATCATTGACTATCCAGTTTGGCATGTAAATTAGGGGCTAGTCCTCATCAGTCTTTTATTGTCCTCTACTTCCAGCCTGTGATAATGGACCTGTGTGGGTTTCATTTGAATACTGTCTATCTTGTCATACAAAGCCATCAGATTGTTGAACAGCATGGCCCCTAGAGACAAGAGAATAAGTAGCCCTAATAGGGGTCCCAAGATGGATGGGATTAAAGTGGTAAGCCATAGCATGGTACTAAACCAAGTCTTGAACCAGCCCTGTTCCTGAACACACTGGCATTCGTGGTTTTCTAGGCCCTCTCTGATGTTTTCCATAGAATATTTAACAATGCCTGAATGGTCAGTATAAAAGCAGCAATCTTTTTTAAGGGTGGCATACAACTTCTCTGTTGGAGGAGTGAAAGGTCTAAGATATTCTAGTCTATAGGTCTATTCTATAGCAATACTTCAGCTAAAGATAATGAATTTTGCAAATGCAATATAAAGGATTGCATTTTTTCTAGATCTAAATTTATAGAAGTATGAAACTGGTCATAGCTTTGATCTAGTAAAACAAGCAAGGAAATCCCTGTCCCTGCTGCAATCCTAAACCCAGAAAGATAGCTATAGTAACTATAGTAATGGGTCTAAGCAATGTATCCCACTAAATCGTAAGTTGGGAAACCAAGAGTCCAGTGGAGCCACCTTGGAGGCACTGATGATGATGTTTCCTTCAGCACTGAGGACTTTCCAACTCGGGTTATATGGCATAAGGTGGTTTATAAGCTCCAGTTTGAAAGCAATTGAAGGGCAGTAGCAGCATTAAGATGCAGAGAATCTTCCTGTTTCCTGCAAAGAAAAAATAAAGTTGTCGGGGTACTTCTTCTCTCTGGATTTGTTATAATTGTTTATTTGTTTAGTCAGTCTTGCTGGCAGCCAGTGTGTGGCATCTGCTGTTTGGGAATAAATGCAGACAGAACTTCTTCCCCAGATAAGTACTGGGTCTGGCCCATTCAAGGTTCTGGTTAATGGGCCTTTCCAGAGGACTATTGCTAAATTCTTTTTGGTATCAGGATGCCAAAATCTATCTGCAGTAGATTTTCCTTCAGAATCCAAAGTTAAAAATTTTAAAATAAAGAGTGGTGAAGGATATTTCTGGGGAATCCCTTAGTAGGTTATCATTCTCTCTTTTTAATTTTTTAAGATTGATGTTTATTGGTTTGATGTTCCCTTTCTACCATACCTTGGCCCTGTGGATTATATGGAATACCTGTTTTATGTAGTATTCCCAATTTTTCACAGAATTGATGGAAACTGGAGCTTATATAACCTGGGCCATTGTCAGTCTTTATCTGTTTAGGCACACCCAATACAGTGAATGTAAGAAGCATATTTTGCTTGCTTCTTTAGTTTGTAATGTCACATAAATAATATTATTGTATGTATCTACACATACATGTATATATTTTTGATTTCCAAATTTATTATAGTGAGTAACATCCATTTGCCAGAGACTGTTTGGTATCAGTCCCTTACACCCAAATGAGGGACTGGTAAAAGTGTAACACATAATCGACATTGTTTGACAATTTGCCTAGCTTGTTCTCTGAAAATTTTAAACATAAAGTTTGTGAACTAAAGTGATATAGTTCGTGAGCCTTTATGGCCTAATGCAAGTTAAACAGCAGATCTGATAAGGTCACTGTGGCTACACTAGTATTTAGATCTGCCTTGGTGTTTCCCTCAGAGAGGGGACCTGGTAGTCCTGTGTGGGCCCTCAGGTATCCTATAAAGAATTTACACTTTCTCCTCAAAATTAATTGTAGACACTGTAAAAAAAAATCAGCTGCTTCAGAGGAATGCTTTATTTGCAAAGCAGTTTCTAACAGAGGGATAGACTGAGCTAAATATGAGCTATCTGTATAAATATTAACGGCTTGATTCAGAAATGCTTGGAGCACAGCAATAGCAGCATGTAATTCAACCAATTGAGCTGACACAGAAAATCTAGCAAAGGAGATTACCTAATCTTTAAAGACATAAATGACTGTTCCTGATGAGAAACCATCAGTGAAAACTAGCAATACTTATTCTAAGTGTACATGCACAGTGCGAGATGGAAAAATGAATGCATGACAATTACAAAACTGAACCAATTTGTCTGGTGGATAATGATTATCTAGCTGGCCAGCAAATGAGGCACATGCTATAGACCAAACTTCAGAGCTCTGCATAAGCCAATCAACTCGATGCCTGGTATGGGGTTGTACTATGACATCGGGATCTTTTTCAAAATATTTTTGACTATTATCTCCGCCTAACATAATCATATCAGCTACAGCAACTTAGTATGTATAAAGGACTGTCTTAGAAGATGAAGGAAGATGAGCCTATAATATGGGTGCAGTTTGCCAAAAAACTGTAGTAGGACTTGATTTGGTGTTAAAAGTAAGAAAATATAAAGGCTTGTAATAATTAATATGAGTTACAAATTGAAAGGAAATTGCACTCTCAACCTTCTGTAAGGCTTTTCTACCCTCTTCAGTTAGAGACTTAGGGTAAGCACCTCCTTTGAGAATGTCAAACAAAGGCTTCAACTTTTCTGTAGTAAGTTTTAAATATTGGAGTAGCCAATTAATGTCTCCCAATAATTTTTGAAAATCATTAAGTGTCTTAAGGGAATTAGTGCTAAAGATGGCCTTACTATTAGTAATATGTGGACTAATAACCTGAAATCCTTAAATTAGTATAGGGATCATGTAACTGTCCCTTTTCTGGTGCTATTTGTAACCCTGCAGTCTGTAAAGCTGTTTTAAGATCATCAAAGCACTGGAGCACCTGTTTTCCATCTTTTTCTGCTATTAAGATATCACCCATGTAATGAGTTATGTAGATTTGCTTCCATATGGTTCTAACACCATCTATGGCAGAAGCCACAAACTTTTGGCACAAGGCAGTACTGTTAGCCATACCCTGAGGTAACACCTTCCATTGATGTTTCTTCATAGATTCTCTAAAGTTTATAGCGGGAACACTAAAAGCAAAGTGCTTTCTGTCTTCAGGATGCAAGGGGATAGTAAAGAAGCAATCTTTTAAATCTATAACTATTTTATAATTCCCTAAAGGTATGGCCACCACTGTGGGCAGCCCAGGTTGCAAGGCTCCCATCAGAATCAGTCGCTTTAACAGCCCTCAAGTCTTCCAACAATCTCCACTTTCCTGATTTTCTCTTGATGACAAATACTGGGGTATTCCAGGGAGAGTTACTCTCCTCTAAGTGTCCTGCTTGTAATTGCTCTTGTACTAGTAAATGGGCAGCTCATAATTTTTCAGTAGTGAGGGACCACTGATTCACCCAGATGGGCAAGTGCCCCATCCAGGTGATGGGATCAGCACAATGCCCTGGGGATGCAGCTGAATCAACAGTCCCCATCAAAGTCCCCAAGCCTCTTCATCCAGTGTTGCAATAGGCCTCAATGGAATGAGTATTCACATCTTCATTTTTTCCTAATCCTTTCCTCAGGGAGAATCCAAAATTTATCATTTGAGCCATGATTACTTCATTGGGGCTGCACATAATCAATCCCAACTAGAATAACAGATCTCAGCCCCAGAGATTAATGTGAACTCCCAGGATGACATAGGGCTGTATATTTCCTGTATTTCCTTCTTTATCTTCCCATGTCATGACCTTAGAGCTTTGTTGTGGTTTTTGACATTGGCCAATATTTCTTAGATTGGTCAAGGTTGGGGTCAGAGGCCAGGTGGCAGGCCAATCACTTTGTTTTATGATAATCACATTGGCTCTTGTATCAACCAAGTCTTGGGATGCCTTTCCATCAAGTCATATTGTCATCATAGGTTTTTGTTTAACTATTGGCTGTACCCAGTATGCATCAGAGGAACCAAAACCTTGATTCCCTCTCTTAGGACTCTTATATTTGTTATTAGTAGGAAACAATGGAAGTAACAATAGTTGAGCTATCCTTCTTCCTGTGGGAATTGTGACAATATTCTGTATTGCCTTGGCTATTGCCTTAATCTCACCTGGATAATCATTGTCTTTAACACCAGGAAAAATTTGGAGCCCCTGAATTGCTTCTTTCCACTATCAGGCCAAATACATTTGGATAGAGAGGTTCAAATACTTCAGTGGGCAAGGCCTGAGGTCCCATTTCTGGGGTTAATACTGTGTGGGTGGCAGAACTGAGGTCCAGTTCTGCTTTTCTTGTGGTTGGTCAACTAAGTTCTAAAAAGGACTGTTATTGTTTGCTGGCATGAACTGACCACCCCGTAAGCCTGTTTTGGCTTGTGTTGGTTCAGGGCCTGGGGCTGGCCCCTGTTCCCGTTTGCCAGATTATAGCGAAGAGTATTCTCTTGTGTATCTGTCTTGCATCTACACGCATTAGCCCAATGCTTTCCATGTTTGCAACATGGGCATAGCCTAGGCTGTTTTTCGGGCTATCTCTGTGTTGACTCGTTTCCTGACTTGCAATCTTTTGCACAATGTCCAGGCTTGCCAAACTTAAAACAGGCCTTTTTGTCTCTACTTACCAAGAAATCTCTTACTGATTGTCTTTGCATCATGGCCACCATAGCTAAGCCCTGTAGGTCTGTCTTCTTCCTGTAGGGTCTAATGGCTGCTTGGAAGGCAGGATCTCCCTTTACCAGGAGTTTATGCCAACCCTTTATGGCTGTGTTTTGAATTTGAGTGAATAAGCCTAGGTTCTATTGCATCTGGTCATCATTTGAAGAAAATTGCCCTTCTCCCACTAAGGCATCAAAGGACCAGCCATTGCCTGCCTGACTGTTTCTCCTAGCTATCTCTTTACAATTCTCATGATACGCTGATTTCCAAAAAAGATAGTCACGACCGCTAAGAACTGCTCTCACTAACGTATTCCAATTGCCAGGAGTCAGCCACTCCTGTGTGGCAGACTCTAAAATTGCAAGAGTAAAGGGAGCAGTGGCACTATATTGTGATACTGCATTTTTTAATTCTTTAATAATTTGAAAATTAAACCTTGTATGATGTCTCTAGTCTCGGATACAGGGAAAGCATCAGCCTCTCCCTCCTCTGGCTGATTTGTAGCTGAACTTAAGCTAGGGGAGAGGGACTGCCTTTGGACTCGTAGTTGAGGAATGCAAGGAGCCAGGGGATTTTCTCAATTTACCTCTAGAGACATCTTCCCTGCCTTTAATTTTTGTAGCTGAATAATTAAGTCCTGATGCTCTTCCTCTAAATCTATTTGTTGTTTAAGGAGAGAAATTTTGTCCACTAACTCCTTTCTGGGATCTTAAACCACCATTCCCATGGCAAGAACATTTGAAGGCAGAAGTGCATAGGGAGGAGGCAATTCAGGGTCATGGTATTTGTCTGCCTCTTTCTCTAGGTCATTCCAGTCTGATTCAGACAAATAGTCATCATCTTTTGGTCGTATTTTGGATTTTAATTTGGGTATATGCATTTTATCTTTTTATTTTGAACAGTTGAGTCACTTCTCTCTTTGTGCCAAGTGCTGGTATTTGATTTTGTTTTTCCTCTCCTTGGATTCTCTGTCTCTAAAGTACGATCAAAATTTTAGGACCTATTGGATGACCTTTGAGAGGTCACTTCTTTGTCATCATCACTATCTAGAGAAACTAAATCTATTTCTTACTTAGAAGAATCAACCTTTTCTTTTTTCTTTTCTTTTCCTTTTTCTTTCTTTTCACTGTCTTTTAAATTTTTTTTCACTCTCTTCAATGACCACTGTTAACGATGGATACTTAGTTGAGATCATTTCATTTATCAAGTTCCAATATGAAAAGGCAGTAACTGGGACCTTTTCAGGCCCAAATGTACTGTAAAAATCTTTAAGTTCATCTCCAGCTCTATGTCATCTTTTTCCATCAATGATTCCTTCTTGATGAAACCAGGTATATAACTTTTTAATAAAATAAAAAAAATGACAACAAATGCTGAATTTTCACCTTTAGTCTTTAAGTCTTTAAAGCCTTTCTCAACTGTTCCATATGTAGGTCATGCTGACTTATTTTTTGCCCCATTTTCATTACTATGACTTACCAGTCTTGATGCAGCAGGTTCCCGAGGTGATCACCTTTGTTTCCCTTTCGAATTTTCAGTTGACCCGTCTTCCAGCAACATACCTCATGAGGTCTCTTGTTCTCAAGGCCCCACATTGGGAGCCAGATGACCCAGCCTGCAGGTCAATCAATGGGGTCTGCAAGGGAAAGTGTGTAGATGGAGGGGCAAGAGACTATAAGAATGGAGATAAGATAGTTGTCTGATCAAGTCTCATTTATTGAAAGGCAATTATGGGTATGTAAGCACGAGCAGGGGATTGCAGCTGGAGATACTTAACCATGCGTACCTTGCAACTGGGGGCACTAAACACCAAGTACAGGATATGTCTGAAAAAAAAAACCAAGATGTTATCAGAGTGTGCTCAGGTGTTGTAGGCTGCTTGCAAAAATATCATACTAGAAAAACAAGTCTTTTGCCAGGATGGAAAAGCATCAACCTACAAATATAGGGCCTGGGATGGCTGCAAAGATGACAGTCACTTTCTACTAGGCTTTGGCTCTCAACAGTTGACTTTGACAATGCATTCATGACCAAGAACACTAAAGTTTACATCTGAATGACCTTTGTTTTACATGTGCTTTTTCATAAACCATGTTACATCCTTCTTGTCTTTAGAAACACAAAATAGTACTTTATAGAACCATTGGGAAGTCTTTCCAAATGACAAAATTAATACCCCTCAAAAAATTGACAAAAACTGGGACCAATACTTGCTACTATTATGAGTCAAGAACATGTGGCTAGAGATATCATAAACACTAAGGGAGAACCTACAACTGTTACCTTGCTAAATGACATAACTGTAAAATACCCTGATGAGTTATCAATGTATCTATAGACTAGTGTATCTTTCATTCCTCATTAGAGAAGCTTCTTTTTATGATAAATGAGAGTTAACCTGGAAGCATACCACTGGTCAACATGCAAAAAGTAAGAGACTGCAGGGAGTGCTAAGCTCTAAATAGGACATTTGGATCACATACCTCCCCACAAAGTTCAGGTAGAGCAAGATTGCTAAAGCCAAAAGTAGTAAAAGAATACAAGGAAATAAGTTTTTCCAGACACAACAAGAAAGTTCCACATGTGAACTCACAGCAATTGTGACAGCATGCACAATACTTGCCCATGGTCAAGCCAGAAAAGTGTCCTGGCATGGAATGGGGAAGTGGGAAAGAAGTTCTACCCCAAGCTGATGAGCTATTGGAAATGGATAGATAGCTGCTGGAAAAGAGGGGCAGTTTTCCTTAAGGATGTGATCACTGGTAGATCATTCATAGCCAGGAAAAACTTCACCCAAGAAAATCAAGGTTGCACAAATTGAACTCAAGGACACACACACATACACACACACACACACAGAGAGAGAGAGAGAGAGAGAGAGAGAGAGAGAGAGAGAGAGAGAGAGGAAAAAACAAATTTTAACAGGTAGAAATATGGGGCTGGATCTGGAAGGATAGAGGGAGTAAACTCTGCTCAAAATACATTTTATGATATTCTTAAAAAATTAATGGAAGTGTTTTAAACGTTAATATGACAATATAGAAGGACATTTGTACAGCCAGGGTACAGAATAATAGAAAAAACCCTGGCATGGTAGAATTAATGTATAATCTCAGTTATTGGAAGGTGGAAGCAGAAAGATCAGTACTTCAAGTCCAACCTGGGCTATATGTGACTCTGTCTTAAAAACAAACAAACAAACAAACAAACAAACAAAAAACAGAAAAGAAAAGATCATAACAGCAATAGAAACTAGACCAATTAAAAAACTAGAATTAAATAACAATAAGCTGTCCTGCTGAGGTTAGACATCTATTAAAGTTCTCTGGCATACTTCAAGCAGACACATCTTAAATCATGTTATAATGGCTACACCAGTTTGGTTCCTAAATGACTGACCAAAAGTCTATATAAAGAGACAGACTCACCATTTATGAATATGTAGATATTCCATCAGAGAACTGTGAGATACAAAAGAAACAAACAAAAGAGCACTATTGTAAGATTGATAAAAGCTAAAAGAAATAGCACTAACATATAAGTTGAAATGAAAAAATTCCAAGGATTGTTGGTCAGATATCCCTTTTGTCTTCCTTTAGAAAGATGGTGCCTTTAATCACAACCCTCCCTGCTGAGGGAATGAGTTTGGGTCTACCTTGCAGAAAGAATGACATTTACTAAACAGCACTACCTTCTGCTTCCTAAAGTTCACAGGAGGTCCTTGGAGATAATGCACAAATAAAATCAAAGATGAACTTTGAGTCTGAAAATGGCTACAGGCTCATTTTGTTTAGTGGAATGACCAGACTTTGAGAAAGAATGCAGTATGTTAAACACCATAACCCCAAACCTCAAGCTCTGTCATGCATTCAGATGAGTGCAGACAGGATACCATGATAGCATTGTGAAGCAGAAACATGTGTAGGCAGAGATTTGATGATACATCTGAACTTGCTGCTTATCATCAAAAGATGGCCACTAAGAAAAAAACAACAGTATGTATGTCACTTTAAAATCAGATATACATTTGGGCCTTCTCTGTTATACAAGGCTTACAAAATGTTTTCCCAGGGTTCTTCAAAGTGTTTATAAAAGAAACCTAATTCAAATGATCTGAAGCAAAAAGAAAATATAGTGATTAAAAATTTTATATACATAGGCATATGTAACACACACACACACACACACACACACACCACACACACACACACACACACACACACACACACACACACACACACACCAAATCCAAAGCTGATCTGTTTTAGCCTGACTGGAATCAGAGCTTAAGGTGAGTTTGCTGCATTCAGTCTTGGGTCCACTTCTTGATTCTATTTAGCCAATGTTCCATTTCAGCATCTCTCTTCTCTATAACTTCCACCTTTACTGTGACTTTAGTGTTAATTTTCAAAATTGACAGGCTCTGGAATCACCTAGGAAACAAGGCTCCAGGTGCATCTGTGAAGGATTATGCAGATTAAGGCTAGCCAGTGAGAATGTCTTTGAGAGATTATATTGATTAGGTTAATTTGTGTGCTGGGAATCATCTAATCTGTTGTCCTGACCCTTCCTTGGGCTGGGTCCTGTGCTGTAAAAAACTGAAAATCAAAAACAGAGAGTGAGCATTCATCAGTTTCTGTTTGCTGATTATGGATGCCCTGTGACCAGCTGCCTTGACTTCCTTGCACTGATAAACTGAGGGTGAAACTAACCTATCTCCCTTGAGTTGATTTCTTGACATAGTTCATCACAGTACCAGGGAAAGTAGCTAAGACATCTGCCACACTTAGGTATCTAAACTCCAAAAGAAGATGTTTGCTATGAAGTAGAGTGAGCATGCTAACATCTAAAAAGCCAGAATACTGAATCAAAAATGGAGGTTTACAGCATGATATGTATGTGTGTAGTCAAAAGTGCACTAAAGAGTGCACAAAGATACTGTAATTGTTTATGTATATATATTATATGTTATTTCATCATGTCATAAAATACTATTCAACCTTAAAAAAAAGAAGAAAATGCTCCTATGTGATAACATGGATCCTAGTGGATTAAGCTAGACATAGAACAGCAAGTACTTGCAGACTTAAGACACAGTTGGAATCTAAGAATGTTGAACTCAGAGGCCAGTAAGTTGGTTCAGGGAGTAAAGGTGCCTGCCCCACAAGCCCCATAACCTGAATCTGATTCCCAGAAGCAATGGTGGAAGAAGAGAATCAATGTCTGAAAGTGGTTCCTGGACCTCTACATACTCCGTGTGGCATGAGTACATCCACACTTGCTTGTCACACACACACACACACACACACACACACACACACACACACACACACAAGTAAATAAAATGCAAAATGCTAATAAAAATAATTTTTGAAACGATAAAAGTATATATACAAAGGTATTACTTCAATTTAATTCACACGATTAGCAAGTTCAACTAAGTTAGTTTGTTCAAGAAATGTAATGCACAGTTTGGGGATTATAGTTAAGAAACCTGGACTGATAGTTGCAATTTGCTGAGAGAATAGACTTTATTTTTCTTACTGGAGAAAAGGCAAAGATCACTATCTGAAATGACACACATATTAATTATCTTCATTGCAGTAATAATTTAATGATGGATTCTGATATCAAAATATCATGTTGTTCACATTAAATACAATATAGTGCATACATGAATGTGTACCAAATATATTAAAATAAGTATTCGTGAAAAACTACATTGGCTGAAGGCCATTAAAAACAAAACAAACCATTGATTAAGGTGTGCCATGAAGATAGTAAGGAAATAAGGAAAGAATAAGAGAAGAAACAAAGATGAAGGGGGGAAGAAGAAAGTCAAAAAGAATAATTAAAGTTTGTGTGCCTCTATACCCTCCGAACCCTACGCAAATCACAAGCATCTGTTGCTTAAACCATGCCAAAAGTATATCTTTCAAAAAACTGACATGAACAGCAGTCATCTGAAGGAGAACTTTCTCACCGTCAGAAGGAGTCCCATTGCAAGAGGATGTCTGCCCATTGTGCCCTTTCTACAAAGGCAGTGTCAGTCCTCCAGCAGAGTCCACTACCCCTACAGAAGTTCTTCAGAATTGCCTTCAAACACTTCTAGACAAGGCACTTCTGTGAGAGTGAAAGAAACCCTCATTAACAACTCACTCTACTTGACAGTGTGACCTAAAAAAACAAGTATTACCAGATTTGTAAGATTAATCATGTAAAAGAGAAATAGCAAACTGATCTCTGAAAAGAACAGGTAATTAAGGGAATGAGAATCTTTCAAACAACTGCAGCATGCAGCACGCTCCGAGTTATTGCGAATTATTACATTTTTTTAAAAGGTGTAAAAATAAAAAACCTATTGAACAAAGGATTTTCAAGATTTGAAAAGTGATTTCTAATAAAAATAAACAACAATACAGCTGAATAAAAATACTTTCAGATAAAATACTGAATAAAATACTTTCAGAATAAAAAATAAAAATGCGAAGTCAATTTGCTTCCTAATATTGCTTTCAAGTTTTCAGTCACTTAAGTCTTGAAGCAATATCTACTCATTAATTAGCTCACAGTTCCTGAAAAGAAGAGCTTCTCATATCAAAGCCTTGATTTTGTTAAAAATATTTTTTCTGGGTGTGTGAGCCAAGAATCTTTTTTTATTTCTATTACTCTTAGGTTGGTCTTTTCATAGTGTCTTGGATTTCCTGGATGCTTTGTTTTATGAATTTTTTAGAGCTACAATTTTCCTTAGCCAATATATCTATTTCTTCTACGGTATCTTCAATAGATAAGGTTCTCTTTTCCAGCACTTGTATTCTGTTGGGGATGCTTGTGTCTTCAGTTCCTTTTTACTTACCTAAATTTTCCACTTTCAGAATTCCCCAGTTTGTGTTTTCTTTATTGCTTCTCTTCCCTCTTTAGATCTTTTACAGATTTACTCATTTTTTCAACTATTTGTTTTCTTGAAGTTTTAAAGTGATTTACTGATTTCCTCCAATATTTCTTTCTTATCTTATATTTCTTTAAGGAATTTATTCGTTTTCATTTTAAGAACCTCTATCACCTTCATAAAGTTTTTAAAGTTCATTTTATTGTTCTTCAGGGACAGTGTATGTTGGAATATTCAGGGCTTACTGTGGTGGGACGGGATAGGCTCTGGTCACCAACCCTGGCTGCTGCTGATTATGTTCTTAGACTGGCATCTGGGTATCTGTATTTGGAGTGGTTATAGCTCAAGGTGCTGATTCCTGGGTATTTCTCTGCTGGATCGTTGTTTTCTTCCTTGATTTCTGTTTCCTCTCTGGTTTTATGGCTGGATTCACCTGTGTTTGAATAGAGGGTCCTTGTCCAAGTTGGAGACTGGGCTTCTGATAGTCTGGATGACCTCTGACAGTGCAGGGGGTCTGCCCAGGTTGATGTCTAAAGTTCAAGTGATATGTGTCACTTCTGGTCTCATGGGGGTTGGGAGGTGGGGTCCTCTGAGTTTCAGTATGAGGCTTCTAACTGGTTTTCAGGGAGCTGGCTTGGCCTCTGGTTATCAAGATGCTGACCTGACCTTAGATAGAGTAGGATACTTCTTCTGGAGATATAGGCCAAGCTATGTTGACCAGGAGACAAGGGTCCACAGGTGTTATGCTGGGTGGGTGTGGGCAGGTCTATCAGATGTTCTGCCCCACAAGGCTAAAGATAGATGATGCAATGCTATAATGAATGTTGGAGACTGTTCAAGTGGCCAGTTGTCTTTGTCATTTCTATAGTTTTGGAAGCTGTGTCCTTGTGTTTTCTACATACTCAGGTAACATTTAATCCCTTGTCCAATCTCTGATGGGGTTGAAGACTAGATAGTCTTAGTCTCATAATGAAACTTAAGTTGTTTAGCATTGAAGATGTTGTGGGAAGCCATGGCAAGGCCTTACTCTTGGAAAACACTCACCCTTGGCTTTCCTATCTACTATTCTTCTTTCTGCTTATCTTCCATGATTCACTTGTCAGTTCTCAGAACTTCAAACAAGGACTCATAGCAACCCACCTTAGTAACCCTTCCTCCTGATCTCTAGATGTAGCCAACATTCTGCTAGATAGATGTTTTTAGAACCCCTAGTAATGGAAAGGCTTTTTGAGAATAACTTAGTTAGACCCTGCAGCTGCAGCTAGCTTCCTCTACCTGCAAAGCCCTCTTTCCTTTCCTACCCATCCCCGCATCCTGTTTCCAGAGTATATAACCAGTGTGAACAATAAAAATTTTACCAGCTTGATCAGACTTCTTGACTTGCTATCCCTTCTTATTTTCTCTCGAATCTCAGTCCTCTCCACAAGGTCTAAGGGTCCCACTTGATTGTCCAGCTGGCCTGGACAGATGTTGTAGATTTAAAAGCATGGTTTTCAGAAGGTAATACACATCAAAATCAAACATCATTGAAGTACAGAATTATAAACTCTTTAAATTAGGATAGATGATAAAATATTTTTTCTAAATTGCCAAATATAATGGACTGGATATTATAAGTATATATCATACCTTGTAATTTGCATAATTATTAAAATTGTGCTCAATTTATATCTGAGAGCAAGACTTTTATGGACTAACAAGGGGAATTGTTGAGATTTTGTCTTTTACTTTCTATTGTAATGCTAAGTGTGGACCCCCAAAACCTGAAGTCTGCACATAGCCCCTGGAAGTAAAACTTCAACATGAAGACAGTAAGCACACCAAAGAAAACACAAGAAATTAATCATCTCACAGCAAAACCAAAAGAAGAGAATCACACACACACACACACACACACACACACACACACACACAATACTAACACCAACATTAAAAAATAACAGGAACCAACAATTGGACATTAATATCAGTGGACTCAATTCACCATTAAAAATACACAGGTTAACAGACTGGATACATAAGCATGATCTATCATTCTGCTTCACAGAAGAAACATACCTTGGCAACAAAGATAGACACTTTCTTAGTGTAAATGTCTGGGGAAAAAAATTTCTAAGCAAATGGACCCAAGAAACAAGCCAGAGTAGCCATTCTAATATCTAATAAAATAGACTTTCAAACAAAAGTAATCAAAGGAGATTGGGATAGACACTTAACACTCACTAAAAGAAAAATCCATGATGATAACACCTCAATTCTGTACATCTATGCTCCAAATGGAAGGGCACCCACATTCATAAAAGAAACATTACTAAAGCTTAAATCACACATTGAATCCCATACAATAACACTGGATGACTAAAATACCCCATTCTAACCAATGCATAGGTCATAGAAACAGAAACTAAACAGACAAACAATGAAACTAATAGATGTTATAAATCAAATGGACATAACAATAGAATCAAATGGACATAACCCCTCTCCCAAAAAATATAATGTATTCTCTGCAGCTCATGGAACATTTTACAACTTTGACCATATAATCATGCACAAAGCAAGCCTCAACAGATACAAGGAGATTGCAATAGTCCCTTGCATCTTAGCAGACAATCATGGATTAAGGCTGGATGTCAACAACAATAGAAACAATAGACAACCCACATACTCATGGAAGCTGAACAACTCTCTACTCAATAATCACTTGGTCATGGAAGAAATACAGAAAGAAATTAGAGACTTTTTAAAATTGATTGAAAATAAAGGCACAACATACCCAAATTTATGAGACAAAATGAAAACAATGCTAAGAAAAAATTTATACCACTAAATGCCTTCATAAAGAAATTGGAGAGATCTCATATTATCAACTTATAGTAATCACTAAAATCAAGGACAATACAAGGCTGCCCCCTCTTACCCTATATATTTAACATAATACTTGCAGTTATAGTTAGAGCAGTAAGACAACAAAAAGATATCAATAGAATATAAATTGGAAAGGAAGAAGTCAAGATATCACTGTTCACCAATAATTTGACAGTATATACACATGACTCCCAAAGTTCTACCATGGAACACCTACAACTGATAAACAACTTCACCAAACTGGCTGGATATGAAATTATCTCAAACAAATCAGTAGGCCTTTTTTATACAAATATTAAACAAGCTAAGAAAAAAATAGGGAAACAACACCCTTCATAATAGCCACAAATAATAAAAAATATCTTGGTGCAACTCTAACCAAGCAAGTATATCACAAGAACTTCAAGTCCCTGAAGAAAATAATTGAAGATATCAGAATATGAAAAGGTCTCCCATGCTCATGGATCAGTAGGATTAAAATAGGAAAAATGGCCTTCTTACCAAACGCAATCACACATTCAATTCGATTCCCATAAAATTTCCAACAAAATTTTACAAACTTTGATAGAGAAATTCTATACTTCATATGGGAAAAAACAAAAACAAAAAAACAAACAAATAAACAAACAAAAAACCCAGAATACCTAGATATAGACCAAGCCTGAACAATAAAAGAACTTCCAGTGGAGTAACCATGCCTTATTTCAAGCTGAACTACATGGTATTGGTTCAATAGAATCAAGTGAAAGAGCTGAGAAAAAAACTCCACACAATTATGGACACTTAATATTTGACAAATAAGTCAAAACCATACAACTGGGAAAAAGGCATCTTTATTGCTTGTAATTTTAATAGCAGGCACCAGCATTTGCCTGAGACTATGGCTCTCACTTCCAACTTAGCTCTGAGATTGGCTTCTGCCTTGTTCTACTCCTGATATTTCTGTTCCTCCCAGTTTAGCTCTGTTAATGGCCAGCTAGCACCTTTCCAGGGAGCTGCAGTCTAGCTCCCAGCCCCTCCCAGCTTAGCTTCCTCAAGCCACCAGGTACATCCCTGGCTTCTCTCTTTCTCAGTCTATCTTTGCTCCAAGGATGAAAACACTTAGACAACTTTATTACTTTAGAACTTGCCAGATAGCACAATTGCTGGGCACAGAATCTCCTGCCCTAACCTTATCAGCTAGCCTATTTCAGCTGTCCCTGGTGGAGAAGGCTGCCATTTCCAGCCACTCCAAGATCTTACATGGTTGTTATGTGCCTCCTGTTCCACAGCCTGGCCAAAAAGTCCTTTCTCTTTCTTCAAGTTTCTTCTTCCTCCTGGAACTTGGAAGTCCTATCTTTACCCTTTGCCCAGAAATTAGCTCCTTCTTTTTTTACTGACCAAATCAAGAAACAATTAAGGAATCAAGGCCTCCCCCTATACATCTTCCTCAAACAGTGCTTGTCTAACTAGATATCTGCATGTAAAAGAGTGCAAATAGATCCATATTTATCGCCCTGCATAAAACTCAAGTCCAAGTGGATCAAGGATCTCAACATAAAACTGAATATGCTAAATCTCACAGAAGAAAAAATATGAAGTATCCTGAATGCATTGATACAGGAAAAAAATTTCCTGGACAGAATACCAATGACTTAAGGTCTAAGATCAATAATTGACAGATGAAACAATTGATAGGTTCTTATGACTGAAAAGATTCTGAAAGGCAAGGGACCCAGTCAATGGGACAAACAGCCTACAGACTAGGAAAAGATCTTCACTAACCCTACATCTGATACAGGGTTATTATTCAAAATATATAAAGAACTGAAGAAGTTAGACTCCAATCAATCAAATAACCCAAGTGAAAAATGAGGTACAGAACTAAAAAGAAAATTCTCAACAGAGGAATCATGAATGGCTGAGAAACACTTGGAGAAATGTTCAACATTCTTAGTCATCAGAGAAGTTCAAATCAAAATGACCCGGAGATTCCACCTTATACCAGTCAGAATGGCTAAGATAAAAACTCAAGTGACAACACATGCTGGTGAGGATGTGGAGAAAGGGGAACACTCCTCTGTTATTGGTGGGATTGCAAACTTGTACAATCAACCACTCTGGAAATCTGTCTGGTGATTACTCAGGAAACTAGAAACAGCTCTACTCCAAGACCTAGTTGTACCACTCTTGGACATATTCCCAAAAGACACTCCACTATACTACAAACACACATGCTCCACTATATTCAATGCAGCTATATTCATAATAGCCAGATTTCCCTCAACCAAAGGATGAAAAGAGATGTGGCTCATTTGCATATTGAAATACTATTCATCTATTAAAATCAAAGACATCATGAATTTTGGAGACAAATGGATGAAACTAGAAAGCATCATTCTGAATGAGATAACCCAGACCTAAAAGGACAATCAATGGTATTTACTCACTGATATGTGAATATTAACCATAAATTACCTGATATTCATGGGACACCTCATAAACTCAAAGAAGTTAAACAAGAAGGAAGGCCCAAGTGAGGATGCTTGAATCTCTCTTAGAAGGAGGAATGGTCATAGGAGGAAGAGGGAGGGAGGGAACTTGGTGGGAGAGTGAATGGGGGGAGTCAGGATCAGGTGTGTGGAGATACAGGAAAGTGAGCTAGTAGAACAAATGAAAATCTGCAATGGGGGAGTGAGGTGACTCTCTAGGAAGTCCCAGAGACCTGGGATAGAGGAGGCTCCCAGGAGTTAATGCAGCTGACTTTAACTGAGATCCCTAAGATTGAGGACATAGGACTCGAAAAGGCCACTGCCTATATTCAGCCAGGACCCCCAGTGGAGATATAAGGACAACCCACTCACAAAATTTTTCACCCAAAATTTGTCCTATCTAAAAGAAATGCAGGGACAAAGATGGAGCAGAGACTAGAGGACCTGACAACCAATAACCAGCCCAACTCGAGATTCATCCAAGAGGCAAGCGCTAATCCCTAACACTAGTAATGATACTCTGTTATGCTTGTAGACAGGAGCCTAGTGTAACTGTGCTCTGAGAGGCTCTACCCAGAAGCTGACTGAAACAAATGCAGATATCCACAGCCAAATACTGGACAGAAGTTGGCGAATCTATGGAAGAAGTAGGGGAAGGATTGAAGGCCCTGAAGGAGACAGGAACTCCATAGGAAGACCAACAGAGTCAACTAACCTGTATCCCTGAGAGCTCTCAGAGACTGAACCACCAACCAAAGAGCATTCATTGGCTGAACTGGAGCCCCCATGTAGCTCAGTCTCCAAGGGGGCTCCCAACAACTGGAGCAGGAGTTGTCCTTAAAGCTGTAGCCTAACTGTGGAATGTCAACAGAGCTGCCTTGTCTGCTGCAGCTCAGGATGTTCCCAATCCTGCAGAGACGTGATACTGTGATGCCGTTGGGAGATACCCAAGGAGGCCCAACTCTCTCAGACATCAAGGGGAGGGACTTTGAGAGGGGAGTACAAAAGATAGCATTTGGGTTATATATAAATAATTTTTAAAATACACACAAAAAAAGATACAAAACTAAACTTTTAAAGAGAAAATTGTTGGAGAAAAAGAACAGCCTGAAGAGGCAGAGGATAGGTACAGCCACCAGCTGGTCACAGCCCACGAGTGGATCTTATTTCCAGTCTGACCAGGTGTTTCAGCAGCATGTACATGAGCCCGAAGGGTACGATGATGGGACAGGTGATATTGCAGGTCATGACCACCATGAAGACGCACATCATCCAAGTGTACACTGCTCCAAACGGGAACTTGTAGACCTGATGCCACTTCACGTTGTGTCTTTCAGCAGTAGAGCACGCAAGGCAGAGTCAGATTGTATACATGAGTAGGCCTGGGATGTGCAGGACGTCCACAGCATTATGGATAAAGGCTGTGACAATGACGTAGTTCACGAAGAAAGCACCATTGTTGGGCAGGAACACATACTCAAACTGAATAGCTGCTTCGGGCAGAAATTTCTTGTCAAGAGTCAGTGGAAGAGGTCTAGGCTGCTCAGCCCCAGTGAGGACAGAAGCAGCACCACCAAGATGAGGAAGGTGTATGACTTGTGCACAGTGGTCCTGTTCTCCCCAGAGTGTGTCCAGTGTGCTTCTAAGAAGTCAGAGTCGTTCTGGTAATCACCATTGTCATCTATCTCTGACAAGTCTGCTTTGAGCACTTCAAATACCTCAGTGCCCACAACTACAAGATTGAACACAGAGAGACAGATGTAGTGAGCTCCAGAAGTAATAGACGGCCCTCACTGCAGGCTCTGTCTCCAAATCACTCAGGTGCTGCAGGACTCAGAGGGGGACAAGGACGGTAATGGGGCTCCTGGGAGCTCAGGCAGTGAGCCCCCACCATCTTACTCCCAAAATGAGGAGTTGTTGATGCTTCCTGAAGGCCTCAAGAACACAGACTTCCAGTCATACAAAGACAGCCTCATAGAAAATGAGATTCAATAGTAAGAGAAGGAAGGGGCCCTGGAGGCCACGTCCTGCCCCTCCCCCATCCCACGTCCACGTCCACGTCCACTAAAAACCAGAAAGCTAACTATTTCTTAGAACTAAAGTCTCTTCCTCCTACTCCATCCCCTGCTTTTTTTTTTTTTTTTTTTGCTTAAATGTCACTTTACTTTTTTCTTTCTTTTTTTTTATTGGATATTTTATTTACATTACATTTCAGATTCATCCCCTTTCCCCATTTCCCCTCACTAGAAAACCCCTATCCCATGCCCCCTTTTCCATTTTGCTTTTATACAATTTTTTAAAATGTTAGTCAAAGGCTTTATAAGTTTGGTAATGCTCAGTCAGAAGTGTAACCCAATACTCAACCTAGATATATCAACTATCTTTGACTGGTGGAGACACGTGAACATCTGCCTCCATGTCCCCTCCCCTCTTTCTCACTCTTTCTCTCTCTTTCTCTCTCTCATCACCTAGCTTCTCCTGTCCTTCTTCTCCTCCTCTCCTTACTCCTTCTCTTCCTCTCCATACTCCTCCCACCTTAGCTCTCCTACATATCACCCTTCCTGTTAAAATAAAACTTTTCTCTTAAAATACAATTAGTGCATAATTGTGCCGATTTGTACCAGTGAGGTACAAGTTACTCCTAATAACCAGTCCATCATTTTGTTGACTAACCAGAACTTCTGTCATCTCTCCTAACTAAAACACTTAGTTCTGAACCTGGATTTTTTTCTTGGCTTGGAATGAATGTCAGCTGAAAACCCTCCACTCAAATCTTTTCTCTCAAAGTAAATAGCCAGGATTGGCTATTAGCCTATAAGTTTTCAACCTCGTCAGAAATTCAGAATGACTGAGTTAACTGAAATTATGGGAAGCACAAAGCATAGCTTCTAAAACTTAGCCAATTTATAGAGACTGCTGAACACCTGGACAGTCCCTATACTTCAAAACATTGGAGCATGTGATCTTCAGCCTTCTGGCCCAGGATCTTCTGACAGACCATAGTGATGCAGAATTATTAAGAGCTGATTACTCTGTCTAGGCAGATATAATCAGTCGACTATTCTGCAAGTGAGTCCTTTTCTGGACAGTAACTTGTCTGTAGATGGGGAGAGGCAATTCTTGCCCAGTGGCTGTCTCACCAAGACTGTAGTAACTCCAAAGATGCTCAATTTCTTCTTAGGATCCAAGACAGGAAGCTGTCAGGAGCAGACATGTCTCTAATCAAAATGAACATTAATACAGAAATGTTTGTAAAGTCAATTCTGTGGATTTCTGACGTTTTGAAAACCAACTATTCATGTAAGGCAATCTGGACTGTTGGCTGTTAACTCCTCTCAGCTATTTCTAAATAAAATACAGAAAACACCTTATCACTAAACTCAAAGCCCTGAATTTGCTATAGTCCCTTAACTCACAGGCTAACCATCTCAAATCAGTTAGAAAAGTTAAAGAAGGACTGGGTCTAAACCTTGTATTCCTAAATGTGTTATACTGGCACAATGCCTATGTAAGTATCAACATTCATCTCACTTTTATAACAACAAGAAGCTCGTACCAATGGAAACCTTAATTTTGAGATTGAAGTAAATTTTGTACAATTTAAGAAATTATAACTTCATCCTGAGAATAATTATACAGATTTCACCAATAGGTTATGGCTCTGAAATAATTCCTAGCTAATCCTCTCTGTTCCAACAAAACCACTACTTTTCCCTAGAAAGACAGCCCAATATTAACCACCTTAGTCCCCAAGCCCAGGGAATAGGGTCGCTGACTCATCATTAACTTCTTCAAGCTGATTACCGGCATTGAGATATTGGAAGAGGGGTGGGGGGAAGAGTAAATTGATAAGCCTCTGATGCTGGGTCTTCACTGCATCCAGATGGGATTCCAGGACATCGGAGATTTGAACAGGTCTGCTCAGCTTGCTTGATAAGTAGGTACACTAAGGCTGCGTATTCTGCAATATACAATTCTCAAAATAAATTTTAGTATCAAGCTAATTTTTTTATTTTTATTTTTTTCCTTTCTTTGCTTTCTTTTTTTATTTAATTTTTTAATTGGGTATTATATTTACATTTCAGATTTTATCCCCTTACCTCACTTCTTCCCATCACCCAGAAACCTCCTATCCCATCCCCACTCCTCATGCTTCTATAAGGCTGTGCCCTTACCTACCCTCCGCCACAACTAACCCCTCCCCACCCTCACAATCCCTCCCCCACTCTGTGTTCATTATTCATGGGACCAAGAATCTCATCTCCCCCCTATGCCTGTCAAGGACATCCTCCCCTACATATACCTCTGGAGTCATGGGTCCCTCCCTATGTGCTCCCAGGTTGGTGATTTAGACCCTGGGGAGCTTTGGTTGGTTGATATTGTTGCTTTCCTCATGGGGTCCCAAACCCTTTCTGCTCCTTCAGTCTTCTCTCTAACTTCTCCATTGGAAAACCCTTGATCATATCAGTGGTTAACTGTGAGCATCGTCCTCTGGATGTGTCAGTCTCAGGCAGACCTTTAAGGAGACAACTATATCATGTTCTTGACAGCATGCACTTCCAGCCATCCACATCAGTGTCTAGCTTAGGTGATTGTACATGGGATGGATACCAGGTGGAATAGTCTCCAGATGGCCCCTCCTTCAGTTTCTGTCCTATGTTTTGTTTTCATATTTGCTCCCTTGAGTAATTTTGTTACTCGTTCTAAGTAGAACTAAGGCATCCCCACTTGGTCTTCCTTCTTCATGAGCTTCATGTGGTTTGTGAGTTGAGTCTTCTCTATTCTAAGCTTTTGGGCTAACATCCACTTCTCAGTGAGTAAATACCATGTGTGTTCTTTTGTGATTGGGTTAACTCACTCTGGATGATAATTTCCAGTTCCATCCATTTACCTAAAAATTTCTTAAATTCATTATTTTTAATAGCCGAGTAATACTCCATTGTGTAGATGTACCATGTTTTTTGGATCCATTCCTCTGTTGAGGGACATCTTGGTTCTTTCCAGCTTCTGGCTACTATAAATAAGGCTGCTATGAACATAGTGGAGCATATGTCCTTGTTATATGTTGGAGCATCTTCTGGGTGTATGCCCAGGAGTGGTATAGCTGGATCCTCAGGTAATGCTATATCCAGTTTTCTGAGGAACCCCCAGACTAATTTCCAGAGTGGTTGTACCAGCTTGCAATCCCACCAACAGTGGAGGAGTGTTCCTCTTTCTCCACATCCTTGCCAGCATCTACTATCACTTGAGTTTTTGATCTTAGCCATTCTGACTGGTGTGAGGTGGTATCTCAGGGTTGTTTTGATTTGCATTTCCCTGATGACTAGGGATGCTGAGCATTTCTTAAGGTGTTTCTCAGCCATTCGAGTTTCCTCTTTTGAGAGTTCTTTGTTTAGTTCTGTACCCCATTTTTAATAGGGTTATTTGATGGTCTGGAGTATAATTTCATGAGTTCTTTGTATATCTTGGATATTAGCCCTCTATCGGATGTAGGATTGGTTAAGATCTTTTACCAATCTGTTGATTGCCATTTGTCTTATTGACAATGTCCTTTGCCTTACAGAAGCTTTGCAATTTTATGAGGTCCCATTTGTCAATTCTTGATCTTAGAGCATACAGCATTGGTGTTCTGTTCAGGAACTTTTCCCCTGTGCCTAGGCATTTGAGGGTCTTCCCCACTTTCTCTTCTATTAGTTTCAGTGTATCTGGTTTTAAGTGAAGGTCTTTTATCCACTTGGATTTGAGCTTTGTAGAAGGAGACAAGAATGGATTGATTTTCATCCTTCCACATGTTGACCTCCAGTTGGACCAGCACCATTTGCTGAAAATGCTGTCCTTTTTCAACTGGATGGTGTTAGCTCCTTTGTCAAAGAGCAAACGATCATAGGTATGTGGGTTCATTTCTGGATCTTCAACTCTATCCCATTTATCTTTCTGCCTGGCTCTGTACCAATACCATGCAGTTTTTATTACTATTGCCCTATAGTACAGTTTGAGGTCAAGGACAGTGATTCCCCCCGAAGTTCTTTTATTGTTGAGAATAGGTCTCGCTATCCGGGGTTTTTTGTTATTCCAGGTAAATTTGCAAATTGCACTTTCTATCTTAGTGAAGAATTGATTTGGGATTTTGATGGGGATTGCATTGAATCTATAGATTGCTTTTGGCAAGATGGCCATTTTCATTAAATTAATCCTGCCAATCCAGGAGCATGGGAAATCTTTCCATCTTCTGAGATCTTCTTCTATTTCTTTCTTCAAAGACTTGAAGTTCCTGTCATACAGATCTTTCACTTGCTTGGTTAGGTTCACTCCAAGATATTTTTTATTGTTTGTAACTATTGTGAAGGGTGTCATTTCCCTAATTTCTTTCTCAGCCTGTTTTTTGAGTATAGGAAGGCTACTGATTTGTTTCAGTTGATTTTATATCCAGCCACTTTATTGAAGTTGTTTTTCAGGTTTAGGAGTTCTCTGATGGAAATTTTAGGGTCACTTAAGAATACTATCATATCATCTGCAAATAGTGAAATTTTGACTTCTTCCTTTCCTATTTGTATCCCTTTGACTTCCTTTTGTTGTCTAATCACTCTAGCTAGGACTTCCAGTACTATATTGAATACATAAGGTGAGAGTGGGCATCCTTGTCTAGTCCCTGATCTTAGTGGGATTGCTTCAAGTTTCTCTCCATTTAGTTTGATGTTGGCTACTGGCTTGCTGTATATTGCTTTTAACTATGTCTAGGTATGGACTTTGAATTCCTGCTCTTTCCAAGACTTTTAACATGAAGGGATGTTGAATTTTGTCAAATGCTTTCTCAGCATCTAGTGAGATGATCATGTGGTTTTTTTCTTTGAGTTTATTTATGTAGTGGATTACATTGATGGATTTCTGAATATTGAACCAACCCTTCATTCCTGGGATAAAGCCTACTTTATCATGATGGATGATTGCTTTGATGTGTTCTTGAATTCGGTTTGCAAGAATTTTATTGAGTATTTTTGCATCAATATTCATAAGAGAGATTGGTCTGTAGTTCTCTTTCTTTGTTGGGTCTTTATGAGGCTTAGGTATGAGTGTAATTGTAGCTTCATAGAACGAATTGGGTATTGTTCTTCATGTTTTTATTCTGTGGAATAGTTTTAAGAGAATTGGTATTAGATGTTCCTGGAAGGTCTGATAGAATTCTGCACTAAAGTTGTCTGGCCCCTGACTTTTTTTGGTGGGGACATTTTTAATGACTGCTTCTATTTTTTTAGGGGTTATGGGACTGTTTAGATGGTTTATCTGCTCCTTGTTTATCTTTGGTACTTGGTATCAATCTAGAAAATTGTCCATTTTATCCAGATTTTCCAATTTTGTTGAGTATAGGCCTTTGTAGTAGGATCTGATGATTTTTTTAATTTCCTCTGTTTCTGTTGTTATGTCTCTCTTTTCAGTTCTATTTTATTAATTTGAGTACTGTCTCTGCGCCCTTTGGTTAGTCTGGCTATGGGTTTGTCTATCTTGTTGACTATCTCAAAGAACCAGCTCCTGGTTTTCTTGATATTTTGTATGGTTCTTTCTGTTTCAACTTGGTAGATTTCAGCCCTGAGTTTGATTATTTCCTGCCGTCTACTCCTTTTGGGTATATTAGTTTCTTTTTGTTCTAAAGCTTTCAGGTGTGCTGTCAAGCTGTTAGTGTATGCTCTTTCCAGTTTCTTTTTGTGGGCACTTAGAGCTATGAGTTTTCCTCTTAGTACTGCTTTCATGGAGTCCCTCAAGTTTTGATATGATGTGTCCTCATTTTCATTAAATTCTAAAAAGTCTTTAATTTTTTTCTTTATTTCTTCTTTGACTAAGTAATCATTGAGTAGAGCATTGGTCAGTTTCCACGTGTATGTGGGTTTTCCGTTAATTTGACCATATAAAAGATGAGTCTTAGTCCATGGTGATTTGATGGGGTACAAGGGATTATTTCAATCTCTTTGTATCTGTTGAGGCCTGTTTTGTGACCAATTATATGGTCTATTTTGGAGAAGGTACCATGAGGTGCTGAGGAAAAGGTATATTCTTTTGTTTTAGGATGAAATGTTCTATAGATGTCAGTTAAGTCCAATTGGTTCATAACTTCTGTTAGTTTCAGTTTCCATGATCTGTCCATAGCTGAGAGTGGGGTGTTGAAATCTCCCACTATTATTGTGTGAGGTGTAATGTATGCTTTAAGCTTTAGTAAAGTATCTTTTATGTATGTGGGTGCCCTTGCATTTGGGGCATAGATGTTCAGAATTGTGAGTTTCTCTTGGTACATTTTTCCTTTGATGAATATGAAGTGTCCTTCTTTATCTTTATTTTGATTATTTTTGGTTGAAAAACGATTTTATTTGATATTAGAATGGCTACTCTAGCTTGTTTCTTGAGACCATTTGCTTGTAAGATTGTTTTCCATACTTTCACTCTGAGGTAATGTTCGTCTTTTTCACTGAGGTGCGTTTCCTGTATGCAGCAAAGTTCTGGGTTGTGTTTATGTATCTAGTCTGATAGCCTATGTCTTTTTATTGGAGAATTGAGTCCATTGATATTAAGAGATGTTAAGGAATAATGAATGTTGTTTCCTGTTATTTTTGTTATTGGTAGTAGACTTATGTTTGTGTAGCGATCTTCTTTTAGGGTTGTTGGAAGATTACTTTCTTGCTTTTTCTAGGTTGTAGTTTCCCTCCTTGTGTTGGAGTTTTCCACCAATTATCCTTTGAAGTGCTGAATTTGTGGTAAGATATTGTGTAAATTTGATTTTGTCATGGAGTATTTTGGTTTCTCCATCAATACTGATTGAGAGTTTTGCTGGGTATAGTAGTCTGGACTGGCATTTGTGATCTCTTAGGGTCTGTATGATATCTGTCCAGAATCTTCTGGCTTTTATCGTCTCTGGTGAGAAGTCTGGCATAATTCTTACAGGCTGTCCTTTATATGTTATTTTACCTTTTTCCCTTACTGCTTTTAGTATTTTTTCTTTGTTTTGTACATTTGATATTTTGATTATTATGTGGCGGGTGATATTTCTTTTCTGGTCTAAACTATTTGGAGTTCTGTAAGCTTCTTGTATATTTATGGACATCTCTTTCTGTAGGTTAGGAAAGTTTTCCTCTATAATTTTGTTGAAGATATTTACTGATATTACTTATTCCTTTAAGCTGGGAGTCATCCCCCCTCATCTATACCTATTATCCTTAGGTTTGGCCTTCTCATTGTGTCCTGGATTTCCTGTATGTTTTGGGTTAGTAGCTTTTTGAATTTTGCATTTTGCATTTTCTTTGACAGTTGTGTCAATGTTTTCCATGGTATCTTCTGCACATGAGATTCTCTCTTCTATTTCTTGTATTCTTTTGGCGATACTTGTGTCTATGACTCCTGATCTTTTTTTTTTTTTTTTAGGTTTTCTATCTCCAGGGTAGTCTCCCTTTGTGATTTCTTTATTGTTTCTACTTCTGTTTTTAGATCTTGGATGGTTTTGTTTGATTCCTTCTCCTGTCTGGTTATTTTTTCTTGCAAATCCTTAAGGGATTTTTGTGTTTCCTCTTTAAGGGCTTCTATCTGTCTACCTGTGTCCTCCTTAAGTTCTTTGAGAGTGTTATTTATGTCCTTCTTAAAATCCTCTATCATCATCATGAGAAGAGATTTTAATTCTGAGTCCTGCTTTTCCAGTGTGATAGGGTGTACAGGGCTTGCTATGATGGGGGAACTGGGTTCTGATGTTGCCATGTAACTTGGGATTCTGTTGCTTATGTTCTTGCACTTGCCTTTTGCCATCTGGTAAACTCTAGTGCTCCCTGTATTTTCTGTTTCTGACTGAAGCCTGCCTTTGCAGTTATCTTGCTTGTGTCTGGTCTCCTCAGCGTCCCAATGTCTCTGTGATCTTCTCCAGCTGCTCTGAATACAGTGGTACCTCTAGGATGACACAGAATATGGGGTCTCCTAGGTAGCAATCCAGCTATGTGTCCACTGTTCTGGGTGCAATGTTTCTTCTAGGATGTCTCGGGCTAACGTGTCCACTACTTTGAGTGCAGTGGCTCCTCTATTATGACTCAGGATATGTTGTCTGTAGCTCTGAGTTCCTTTGTTCTTCTTCTGCTCTGGGTTCAGTGGTACCTCTGCCACTCTGGGTTCAGTGGACCCTCTAGAATGTCTACTGCTCTGGGTTCTGTGCATCCTCTAGGGTGAGTTAGGAGGAATCTGGTGTCTCCAGGAGCAGACTGGGCAAGGGTCCGCATCACGCCTTAGATCTACTGCCCTGGGTTCCGTGCACCCTCTAGGGTGGGTCAGGAAGGATTCTGTGTCCCCAGGAGCAGACAGAACAGGGGTCTGCTTCAGGCCTCAGATCCGGGAGAGGGGCGGAAGGGGTGTGCTATTCCGCAGGGGCGGAGTTTGGGGGTCTGCTGGAATCTGAGCGCTCCATGCACCCAGCTCTGTGCGTAGGGCAGTGAGTGGGTCTTCTTACCTACTGCTCTGTGTTCTGTGCACAATCTAGGGTGGGTCAAGAGGGATCCGGTGTCCCCAGAAGCAGACCAGGCAGGGGTCTGTGTCAGGCCTCAGATCCGGGAGAGGGCCATCCCCTGCTTTAACTAAGAAATTTAAACCTGGAGATTTTGCTGCTCTCTCCCACCAGAGAGGGAGAGAGGGAGCCCCTCAACCTCAGTGAGGATAGCCAAGAGCAGGGGCAAAGAGAGATGTGGAGGGAATTGCCCAAATAATCCTCACCACCTAGTAGTATGAGAGCTAAGATGGATACCTGGAGCCATGGCTGGAGAACTGGAAAAACAAAAAAATTAAGAGCTACCACCCAGTCTTTTTCCTCCCCTTCCCTGCCTCTGGATCTGGACCTCCAGGGACTTGGGAACTTGCAGCTCTCTAGGATGCAGAAGGGAGGGATGCTCAGTAGGGAAGAGTCAAGCCCAAGCCAGGGTTTGGGGAGGGGGGAAGGGAATGGTGACATGACTGACACTGGAAAATGGGGTTTTTGCACTGGGTTTCTTGTTTTTTTGTTTTTGTTTTTCTCTAAAATAAAAACAAAAGCCAAAAAAAAGAAAATTATTTGCATGCATTCTTCCATCAAAATAGAGACTGGAACAACTCTCAAGAGAAGATTCTTTTCCAGTATATGGAAACGAACACAGAGACCCACAACTGGACAATGTGTAGAGAGTGAGAGACTTTGAGCACTCAACCCTAAATGAGATGTCTCTATCAAACCCTCCCCTCAAAGGTCAAGGTTCTGAGTAGAAGAAAATCAAAGATTGGTAAGAGCCATAGGTAATGGATAACTCCAAGGAAATAGTGTCCTCCAGACACAACAGGACTAATACATATATGAACTCACTATGACTGTCAAAGACCTGAACAGATTAAAACCAGACAAAAATCTCAGCAATGAGCAGTGGAGGTGGACACAAAGTCCCACTCCTAACCACGAAGTTATTTGCATTGAGACCTTCTGGGAAAGGGAAAATCAGTTTTTTTTTTTCAATAAAGTGTCTCTAGGTAGATCAACGACACTCCAGGGGAGGCCAAATACCCAGGAGTAGCTAGCCAACTAAAACCCACAGTGGTTTTATGTGCTTTTTGTTGTGTTTTGCCCTTTTTATCATATCCGTTTTCTATTATTTAGTTAGTTAGTTAGTTTTCATTTTCTGCTGTTTTTCTTGTTTTTTATTTGAGGAGGGGGAGAGGGACAGAGATAATGAAATCAGGTAGAGGATTTGAAGAATCTAGAAAGAGTTGGGGAAGTACAAGAATGTAGAATATGATCAAAATATACAGAATACTGTATGAAAAACTAAATAAAATAGAGAATACATAAAAATGTTGGCCATGCTTAAAGTATTTCATTTCTTACTATTAGTAAGAATGAAAATTAGTAAGGCCAGTATGGAGATCATAAAGATTCTTCTAAAAAACTAAAAAGAGGTTTACTACTAATTAGACCATGGACGTATAGGGAAACTAAATGCTATTTTTCTGCCAAAGGAGTATAATAATAAAGTGACTCCTAGTGACCACTATACCCATCTATGCCTCCCTCAGTTTTCACCAGAGATGCTCCTTGCTGTAGATGAAAACAGACACAGAGACTCCACAACTGGAAAACATGCAGAAAATGAAAGATATACATACTAATAAATGTGATGTCTTCAGCTCCTTGGAGCTCAGAGACATACTCAGACAAGAAGGTGGAAAGATTGTAAAAGCCAGAGGAGTGAATGACATCAAGGAAGCAGTGTCTTCCAGACACAACAGGACTGATGTGCAAGCGACCTCACAGTAACTGTGGTAGAGAGCATAGCATCTGCACAGGCAAAATCAGACAAAAGTCCCAGCACTGAGAGGTGGAAATGGACTTGGGCTCCCAAAAGCTACCTGAAATTGGTGCCAGGTTGCAAAAGGAGAAATCAGTCTTCTCCAGTGGAGTCTTCCTGGGTGTATGGTAGGCCCCATGACCACAAGTACCTGATCAACACAAAATAAACTCAATAGTTCTTTTTTTTTTTTTTTTTTTTTTTGGTTTTTCGAGACAGGGTTTCTCTATGTAGCCCTGGCTGTCCTGGAACTCACTCTGTAGACCAGGCTGGCCTTGAACTCAGAAATCCACCTGCCTCTGCCTCCCAAGTGCTGGGATTAAAGGTGTGTGCCACCACTACCCGGTTTGGTATTTTTGAAGACTTTTTTTCTCAGATTATTTTGTTTCCTATTTATTTTATGGCCTGACAGTCTTTTGGTTTTATGTTTTGGTTCCTGATTTTGGGGATGTGTTTGTTTGTTTGCTTGTTTTATGAGCATATGTGTCTGTTTCTGTGTTCCAGTTTGTTTATTTGTTTGCTTATTTAAAAAAAAATAGAATGAAAGAGCATTGAGTTGAATGGAAAGGGTGTTTGGAAAGAGCAGAGAGGGGAAAGCATGTTCAGAACACATTGAAGGTACACAATAGTTTCAATTAAAAAAATTGAGACAAAATAGAGACCTACCATATGACCCAGCTCTCTCATTTCTTTTTATTTATACTAATATTCTAAACCATCTTATAGATAGTTTCATATCAATACTTTCTGCAGCAAAATTCATAAAAACTGTTATAGAATCTACCTAAGCATTCACAAACAGAGGAATAGATTAAAAATATATATGTGTATACACATATATGTATACACACACACACAATAGAATTCTATTTAGTCACAAAGAATGAAATTCTGTCATTTTCAGGAGAACAGATACAATGAAGATTATCATGTCAAGCAAATCAATCAGATTCAAAAAGGCAAATATCATATATCCATGTGTGCTTTTTTATTTATTTATAAAATGTTTACATTTACAACTGAAGCAAGAATGCTGTCTTAATCAATTCAAATAAAAATATTTTTCTAGCAACTGAGCCATTTACTAATGTTCACTCACAGTTTAATAGACCCTAAGTAGAATCCAGCTTTCCAAAACAAAGGACTATCAAGATGCTGAACACATTTCCACCTGGTTTAAAAATATGCAAAGCGCCCAAAAATGTCTCTTGTTTCCAGAAAAACTATTGAACTAAGAAACGCTGGGACTTTGTGATTATTAAAAAGATTGTTCAATGTGTGACTGTTTTGATCCCACAAAAATTCCAGTTTTATTTGCCAAGTTAAATCTTCCTTCAAATTGTGGGCACTGTAATGTTGGATGCTCATCTCACAGTAATCCTGGCCAAATAGTCATGTTTGATCACCCCTTGTTCTCTGTGGAGACAGAGAAGTCTAATAAATTTTCCCTACTATTTTCAAAGTATGCAGTAGTCACTGTAAACAGAAAAAAATAAGACAAATTGAGGACCAGCAGAAATGAATCTTGTCTCTTAAATGTTAGATTCTGAGAGAAGAAAAATAAATGTGAAGGAAAAGTCTAAGGCTGAGCTGAATTTTCAAGAAACTCTGGAGCTCAGACACAGTGGTAAGACCCTTTGCTTTTTGCCATACATGAAAAGACACAAAAATATTTAGTTTTCAATTAATCCAAAAGTTAAACTTATTCCATAAGTCAATTATTTAGAAAGCATCTTTCTCATATATGAGAAACTCTGAGAATGGAGAGAATGTAGGACACTCTGTACCAGGGAATACAAGACATCATAACAAATAATGAATTTCATTATGACACCTCTTTATAGTATAGTTGTGGTTAACCTCTATCTAACATGTAGATAATCACTGTGGTAATACATAGGTTGGGGGATCTTTGATAGGATCATCAATACATGAATGATATTTGACAAAAGTGGTCCTAGATAAATTCCAAATGCAGGTTTTATAGATGATCAAGCCTTGGCTAGGGGCAGTGACTTGTGGGAAACCAACATAAGGTGGCTATCATTCTTGGAGCCATCTTGAGCCATATACCCTGACAAGAGACTTGTTTATAATAGCCTACAACAACTGAGCACAGTCTGATAACATCTTGTTTTAGATACCCAGGATTTTCTCTTGGGTGTGTGTAGACACTCGAGACTTGGAAAGAGAACTGGGAATTAGACACTTGTACTTGAGATTAGACACTTGTACTCAAGACAGGCACTTGGAAGAGAACTTGGAACTGGGAAAGAGATTAGCAACTTTGAACAGAGATTAGGACTTGAGATTTATTACAGAGGAACTAGGAATTAGGACCTGAGACTTGGTACTAGGAATTAGGGACTTGGAAAGAGAGACTAGAGACTGAAGAATAAACGGGATTGAATCACATTCTGTCTGGTCTCCATTCCTCGGGTCTATCCTCACTTTCTCTCTTGCTGAACCCTGAGCCGTGTACCAGAGAAGCTTGGGGCAGTGTGGGCTCTAACAATTTAGCCCCCAAGGCTTTTGGCAGTGATGGTTCCAACATACAAGGAGTGGTCCGAGACATTTTGGCCCCCAAGTGTGGGGCAGCTAGGGCCGCAACAGTGACTTATGGCTCTAATCCCAGCACTTGAAAGAGAAAGAGCAGTACAGAGGATTACACAAGGAAGGCTATCCTACATTATGGAATGAGTTGCAGGCTATCCTGCACAGCAGAGCATGCCAGCTGCCATTTCCTGATGTAATTAGAAAGTTTTGCCAGAGGCTGATCATACGGCACCATTGAATCTTGAACTTCAAGCTTCCAAAACAATGATAGCAAACTTTTCTTTTTGATATAGCCAGGGACATTGTTATGTTACAGAAATGAGTAAAAGATGCTGCTTCTGTTATCCTTTCTTATGAAATGGTCCAGCTGCTGCAATCAAGAGACTCAATGTTAGGCTTCTTGTTCAAAGGTAAAACATTTATTTGCATCCTATATATAGGACTGAAGTGGTGTAATTGTTCTCACTTCTAAGCTGTACACCAATGTCCTTCCATCTGGTTGCAATGACACATGCAGAATGAAATTCTTAGTCTCTAATCTTTCATCAACAGTTCATATTCTAGATCTACAAAGGAGGAAAAAAAGATGACATTGAGTGTTTTTAAAGACATAGTGGAAGCTGAGCTCATTGTGTCCATCTTTTTCCTGCTGGAAAAAGATGAGTTTTAGTTATGGGGTCACAGCAGACAGTATACAAATCTGGAAAACTCTACTATTCGTAGGCATCTATATTCCAAGAAAACAGCACAGTTGGTATAACCAGAAAGACACACACTGGAGACACTTATTCTGTGTCACTGTGGCTTCTGCATTTCTGTTACTTTCCTACTTGTCACATCAAGACTGTAGTACCTGTCTCATTTGTTTTCTCCTAAGTGTTAACTGGAATCTCACCCATGGAAGTATTTTGTAAACCACAAAGTGATATATAGTATAATACATTAATTACATTTTATACTGACATTTTCCTGACCAGATGAGATGAGATAAGAGAGAGAAGATAAATCAGAGAAGATGGGGAAATATTTATTGATACAGTTTTCCCAGAAACATGAACATGTTTTTCAGACACAGTTTGAAGTTTAATTTAGTTATCTGTGATGTGTTAGACTCTAAGGATGAGTTTAGAGTGTGAATGTTATTGCTTTAATTTGAAATCACATCTATTTGTCTTAAAATATTTCAGATGACACACCAGCCTTCCTGAGGCTTTCCACAGTATACATCCTTATGTGCTAGGAAATGGATTGAGCATGAGACATTGAGATGGGTGTTGCAAAGGGAGCAAAGAAATGCTGGTTCCAAATAAATAAAACTTAGTATTTGTCAAAAACATAATAAAAAGAAACTTACAAATGTATATAAGCATCTTTGACATTTTGGTATCATGATAGCTACATTTTTAAATGTCCAAATATCAGTATCATAATTCTCTAATGCTGAAAATGGTAATTACATACAAATTATATATATATATATATATATATATATATATATATATATA
>JANHMN010000013.1:66911930-66930842 GCA_030674055.1 Rhabdomys pumilio
GAAGAAGAAGAAGAAGAAGAAGAAGAAGAAGAAGAAGAAGAAGAAGAAGAAGAAGAAGAAGAAGAAGGACAGAAAATATGGAGATATGGTGGTGGTATTAGTGGTTGATTGACTGGCTGGTTGGTTCAGAAATCATTGTAAGTAACATCATTCCCCAGAATGTTCTGACTTTTTCAACATGGTTTCCGTAGCCCCTTTGAGCATGCTTTTGAAATTGCTGACATCACTATAAACTTCTTCTGTCCTAACAGAATAGATTTATTCTTGGTTCCAGCCATAAAAATAAGAGAGGTAAAAAAATTGGCTGTTTGGTCACATTGCTCCCATTAACAATTAAGATAAAATTATGTCTCATTAAAAGGTATATCTTGGGGCTGGAGTGATACTTAGCCCTTAAAAGCTTGCTGTTCTTTCTGAGAACCAAATTCAGCTTATAGCACCTATATCCAGAAATCCACAACCACTTGTAACTCCAATTTCAAGGAATTTGATGTGCATTTCTGGCCTCTGTACTACTGGCATACACACATAGAGACACCAATAAAATGTAAAATAAGTCTTCTTAAAGGACACATCATCATCATTGTTACACTCGTTAGTGAAAATATAATATGACTACAACCAACTATTAGGCAAAACTTGGGGCAGGAGCCCCATGGAATAAGGGAAAAAAGATTGTAGGAGCCAGAGGAGCCAAGGGCACCACAAGAAGATGGACCATAGTATCAACTAAGTAGGGCTCATAGGGGACCACAGAAACTGAAATGGCCATCAGGGAGCCAGAATGGGTCTGAGATATGTCATCTGCATATATATTGTAGTTGTTTAGCTTGGGATCCTTGTGAGACTCCTAACAGTGGAGTGGGGGTATCTCTGGCTTTTCTGCCTGCTCATGGGACTCTTTTCCTCCTAATGAATTGCCTCACCAATACTTGAAATGAAGATTTATGCCTAATTCATCACCAAAGAGCCTCCTAAAGATGTGTTGTGACTGTGATTATGAGTATATGGCTTCCTGCCACTCAGGAAAATGTACTAGCATGACCCACAATTGACTTGGGGCCCAAAACCAATTATTAAGATTATTTTATAATCACCAATTCAAACCATTTTCTGAAAACAGTAATGTAATAGAGAAGTCTTTTTTTATATAAGATGTTTTCTGATTTTCCCATATTCATCACCAAAATGATACAAACACATTCTTATATATGGGGTACAAAATTAAAAGATATGAGTTTCAGAACCTTGGTATCAGCTCTGTGGCTGGTTTTCCTCAAGCACTGGTCAAAATCCCCTGCTGACTATTGGTGCAGTAAGAACAAGGACCAGTAAGATGTCTTCTAACAATTGAAATCTAAAAATAATTTGAATATTTATGTAATGACACAAATCTTCTCTGTCTTCAGCTCAGCATTACTCTTCCCTCTGTCTGAAAGTTCTTGAACTTGTTGTTATTTTTCATTACACCAAAAGTTTTATCTTGGTTTACTGTGCATTTCAACAGGCATGCTGCAATGCATCTGGGGATACTCACACAACTGCATGTTTTGTTTTTGTAGAAAACATATCTGCACCAATAAATTAATAACTGAAATTTGTAAAATCTGTATTGGTCAGAAACGTACCCATGAGGACTTTGACTGTAAGCTGAAGACAAAGAAATGGGTGAAAAGCAACAAAGAGAAAAAGAAATACACGATGAAGAATTGGATTCTGAAGATCAATATCCAATTCTTCACAATTTGATTGCAGCCTGGCTGCCAAGTTTTTACCTAGGAGGATGCAACAAGACTTCTGGGACACTTAGCCATCTGCAATGCTTGATTCTTCTCTTAAATATCTTCCATTCAGTGTATAATGCAATGTGATTACACTGAAAAGGCAGAGAGGTCAAATGAGACTTATCTGGATTCTCTCTTTTATTTTCTACACCAAAGCCTTAGGTACCCCTTCCAGGGGCATAGGCTAGAGCTAACTAGTCCCTGCACGGAACAACTCAGCTACAACAATACATATGGCTGTCCACTGTCACCATCTTTCCCCTTGCCTTATAGCTCACTGTCTTAAGCAGGCATCTATCTCCAAGAACTTGTGTCTCATTTGTTCATGATGTATTAGTATCCGCAGGCATTGCTGAACCTGTCTAGAAAGTAGCTATGTTCATTTTTCTCTGACCAGTGTTCTTCTTTTGAGTATAACAATTATGCTTGCCTCCGTAAGTATGTTAGGCTAGAATATCTTTAATAAATATTTATGTACTCTTGAAGAAGACTACTTAATCTCTCAGAGTACATGTTGTCACCTAAAAATACATGTATAATACACAGAATAAAATATATTTCTACCATTAAAATTATTAGATTAATGTACATCTTTTATAAGATACAGCTTCTTAGAAAAGATAAGAAAATTGTGTAGAGCATATACTACAGTAACTGGAAGCCTCTTACTTCCATGTGACTTCATAGAAATTATTACAGAGATCTTATTGAAAATTATGTTAGAAACTTTATCATGTCTCCAATGTATTTTCCTAAAATTTTCTTTACTCCAACTGCTTAAATACATTTCATTTTTAAAACAGATTGAACCTACTTACACATTATTGCTTCTGTATTTCCATATGGTTTATTCATGAATGTCAATCACCAGGAAAATACTCTGCTCATGTAACTGACACCAAACACTGAAATTAAACAGTGAGTGTTATGGCTCAAAAAGTGGAGCACAGGGAGAGAAAAGAGGATTAATAAATACAGCAAGAAGTCCTTGCTTCTCACCATGAGTAAGCTGCTCTGTGCCTCAGAGTATTAAGCTTCCTCAATACACAGGCATAAGAAAATTCTTGCTCCTTGGAGCAATTAAGGGCCCAGGAGCAAACCCCAAGGAGCTGCAAAGTCATGTCAGCAGAAAAGCCATTGAAGATAATAAGCAATTAGGGCTGGCATTTTACAGAGCATAATTGAGAGATGATACCCTTTTAAAAGCCCCCACTGATTAAAACTTGGTTTCTAAAGTGAACTACATGGACTGAAATAAGCGCTAACAATTTCCTTCTAAACAGTGATAATGACCTTCCATCAGAAATGCAGGTGCCAGCAAGATAGCTCAGCAGGAAAAAGCACTCGCTTCCACACCTGACCACCTGAGTTCAGTCCCATATAACTCTCAGGGCCCTGTCGGGAAAGAATGGCTGGTACAGGTGACTTATTGTAAGTGGCCAACACTGTGATGGAAGAAGTTAAGATGCCAGAGGAAGCCCACCTGTCAACCATACAGTACAGAGAAGGCAAACACCAATTAGTTTTCAAGAAGCACAGAAGTCATTGACAAATACTTGGCAAGATGACTATACTCAAATGTGCTCAAAGAGATTTGAAAAGAACCAAAAGATAGAGAAGGCTATGAAAGACCTTGAAAAAATAATAAAAGAAAAAGGAAGCAAACATCTTGCTTGTCGGCTCAGGAGAGTTTCACATTAAGCTTATTTGCTATGAACCGCATACTTTGAAAGACAATCTAGTCAGAGCATTGATTTGAAAGGGGGACTGTGCTTTTCCACCCCTCTCCGGGATATGAGGCCTGGTGCAGACCCGTGCCTGGCCCGCTTCTTCCCTGACACCCAGACTCCTTCTGAGACTTCCTAGAGAGCCCACTGAACCCAGAGTTGTAGGTAAGAAGACCCAAACACTGCCCTACACCCATAGCTGGGTGCGGGGAGTGCTCAGATTCCAGCAGAAACCCAAACCCCCCCCTGCAGAGTGGTGCTCCCCTTCGGCCCCTCTCTGGGATCTGAGACCTGGTGCAGACCCGCGCCACGTCTGATCCTGTGTGGACACCAGACTCCTCCCGAGACAACTTAGAGGGTCCACTGAACCCAGAGTGGTAGAGATACCACTGAACCCAGAGTGGCAGAGGAACACCTGAACTCAGAGAGACAGACAACATATCCCAAGACATCCTAGAGGAACCACTGCACTCAGAGCAGTGGACCCCTTATCCTGAAACAACCTAGAGGAGACACTGAACCCAGAGTGGTAGAGGTATCACTGAACCCAGAGTGGTAGAAAAACAACTGAACTCAGACAGACAGACAACATATCCCAAGACATCCTAGAGGAACTACTGCACTCAGAGCAATGGACCCCTTATCCTGAGACAACCTAGAGGAGACACTGCACCCAGAACAGCAGACACCTAGCTGGTCTGCTACCTTGAAGGCACCATATCCTGAGGCATCCTAGAAGTACCACTATACTCAAAGCAGCTGGAGAAGCTCACAGAGACATCTGAACCCCGAGGAGATCAGACACAAGCAAGATAACTGCAAAGGCAGGCTTCAGTCAGAGACAGCTGGTACAGGAACCACTAGAGTTAACCAGATGGTGAAAGGCAAGCACAAGAACATAAGCAACAGAATTCAAAGTTACACGGCATCATCAGAACCCAGTTCCCCCATCATAGCAAGCCCTGAACGCCCCATCACATGAGAAAAGCAGGATTCAGAATTAAAATCACTTCTCATGACAATTATAGAGGACTTTGAGAAGGACATAAATAACATCAAACTAAATGGAGAGAAACTTGAAGCAATCCCACTAAGATCAGGGACTAGACAAGGCTGCCCACTCTCACCATACGTATTCAATATAGTACTGGAAGTCCTAGCTAGAGCGATTAGACAACAAAAGGAAGTCAAAGGGATACAAATAGGAAAGGAAGAAGTCAAAATTTCACTATTTGCATATAATATGATAGTATACTTAAGTGACCCTAAAATTTCCATCAGAGAACTCCTAAACCTGATAAACAACTTCAGTAAAGTGGCTGGATATAAAATCAACTCAAACAAATCAGTAGCCTTCCTGAACTAAAAAGATAAACAGGCTGAGAAAGAAATTAGGGAAATTACAACATTCATAATAGTTACAAACAATATAAAATATCTTAGAGTGAACCTAACCAAGCAAGTGAAAGATCTGTATGACAAGAACTTCAAGCCTCTGAAGAAAGAAATAGAAGATCTCAGAAGATGGAAAGATCTCCCATACTCCTGGATTGGCAGAATTAATTTAGTAAAAATGGCCATCTTGCCAAAAGCAATCTATAGATTCAATGCAATCCCCATCAAAATTCCAAATCAATTCTTCATAGAGATAGAAATATCAATTTGCAAATTTATTTGGAAAAAAAAAACAGGATAGCGAGAACTATTCTCAACAATAAAAGAACTTCTGGGGGAGTCACCATCCCTGACCTCAAACTATACTTCAGGGCAATAGTAATAAAAACTGCATGGCATTGGTACAGAGCCAGGCAGGAAGATAAATGGGATAGAGTTGAAGATCCAGAAATGAGCCCACACACCTATGATCATTTGCTCTTTGACAAAGGAGCTAAAACCATCCAGTAGAAAAAGGACAGAATTTTCAGCAAATGGTGCTGGTCCAACTGGAGGTCAACATGTGGAAGGATGAAAATCAATCCATTCTTGTCTCCTTCTACAAAGCTCAAATCCAAGTGGATAGAAGACCTTCACTTAAAGCAAGATACACTGAAACTAATAGAAGAGAAGGTAGGGAAGACCCTCAAATGCATAGGCACAGGGGAAAAGTTCCTGAACAGAACACCAATGGCTTATGCTCTAAGATCAAGAATTGACAAATCGGACCTCATAAAATTGCAAAGCTTCTGTAAGGCAAAGGACATTGTCAATAAGACAAAACAGCAACCAACAGATTGGGAAAAGATCTTAACCAATCCTACATCCGATAGAGGGCTAATATTCAAGATATACAAAGAAATCAAGAAATTATACTCCAGACAACCAAGTAACCCTATTAAAAATGGAGTACAGAGCTAAACAAAGAACTCTCAAAAGAGGAAACTCGAATGGCCGAGAAACACCTTAAGAAATGCTCAACATCAGGGAAATGCAAATCAAAACAACCCTGAGATACCACCTCACACCAATCAGAATGGCTAAGATCAAAAACACAGGTGATAGTAGATGCTGCGTGGATGCAGAGAAAGAGGAACACTCCTCCACTGTTGGTGGGATTGCAAGCTGGTACAACCACTCTGGAAATCAGTCTGTCAGTTCCTCAGAACTGGACATAGCATTATCTGAAGATCCAGCTATACCACTCCTGGGCATATACCCAGAAGATGCTCCAACATATAACAAGGACATATGCTCCACTATGTTCATAGCAGCCTTATTTATAATAGCCAGAAGCTGGAAAGAACCAAGATGTCCCTCAACAGAGGAATGGATCCAAAAAACGTGGTACATTTACACAATTGAGTATTACTCAGCTATTAAAAATAATGAATTAGAGAAATTTTTAGGTAAATGGATGGAACTAGAAATTATCGTCCAGAGTGAGTTAACCCAATCACAAAAGAACACACATGGTATTTATTCATTGATAAGCGAATGTTAGCCCGAAAAGCTTGGAATAGCAAAGTCTCAACTCACAGACCTCATGAAGCTCATGAAGAAGGAAGACCAAGTGGGGATGCCTCAGTTCTACTTAGAACAAGTAACAAAATTACTCAAGGGAGCAAATATGGAAACAAAATATGGGACAGAAACTGAAGGAGGGGCCATCTGGAGACCATTCCACCTGGATATTCATCCCATGTACAGTCACCTAAACTAGACACTGATGTGGATGGCTGGAAGTACATGCTGTCAAGAACATGATATAACTGTCCCCTTAGAGGTCTGCCAGAGACTGACACATTCAGAGGCAGATGCTCACAACTAACCACTGCTCTGATCAAGGGGTTCCCAATGGAGAAGCTAGAAAGAAGACTGAAGGAGCAGAAAGGGTTTGTGACCCCATGAGGAGAGCAACAATACCAACCAACCAGAGCTCCCCAGGGTCTAAATCACCAGCCTGGGAGCACATAGGGAGGGACCCATGACTCCAGCTGTATATGTAGGGGAGGATGGCCTTGTTGGGCATATGTGGGAGAGGAGATTCTTGGTCCCATGAAAAATGAACACAGAGTGGGGTGCTGAATATGAGGATGGGGAGGGTGTAGTGTAATTGTTATCAAGATGAAGTTATAATTTCTTAAATGGTACAAAATTTACTTTGATTTCAAATTTAAGGTTTCCATGGGTACGAGCTTCTTATTGATACAAAAGTGAGATGAATATTGTTACTCTCATAAGCATTGTGCCTGTATAATACATTTAGAAATACAAGTCTTAGATCCAGTCCTTCTTTAACTTTCTTAAGTAATTTGAGATGGGTAGCCATTGAGTTAAGGAACTATAGCAAATTCATGGCTTGGAGTCTATTACTTGGGTGTTTTTCATATTTTGTTTAGAAATAGCTGAGAGGCGTTAACAGACAACAGTCCAGATTACCTTACACGAATAGTTGGTTTTCAAAACGTCAGAAGTCCACAGAATTGATGTTACAAACATACCTGTAGTAATGTTCATTTTGATTAGAGACCTCTCTGCTCCTGACAGCTTCCTGTCTTGGATTCTAAGAAGAAATTGAGCATTTTTGGAGTTACTCCATTTGTGATGAGACAGCCACTAGGCGAGAATTGCCTCTTTCCGCCTACAGACAAATGACTGTCCAGAAAAGGACACACTTGCAGAATAGTCGACTGATTATATCTGCCTAGACAGAGTAATCAGCCCTTAATAATTCTGAATCACTAAGGTCTGTCAGATGATCCTGGGCCAGAAGGCTGAAGATGAGATGCTCCAACATTTTGTAGTATAGGGACTGTCCAGGTGTTGTGTGGTCTCTATAAATTGGCTAAGATTTAGAAGCTATGCTTAGTGCTTCCCATAATTTCAGTTAACTCAGTCATTCTGGATTTCTGACGGGGTTGAAAATTTATAGTCTCATAGCCAATCCCGGCTATTTACTTTGAGAGAAAAGATTTGAGTGGATGGTTTTCAGCTGACATTCATCCTAAATCCAAGAAAAAAGCCAGGTTCAGAACTAAGTGTTTTAGTTAGGAGAGATGACAGAGGTTCTGGTTAGTCAACAAAATGATGGACTGGATGTCAGGACTATCTTGTACCTCACTGGTACAAATTGGTATAATTACGCTCTAATTCTGTTTTGAGAGAAAAGTTTTATTTTAACAGGAAGGGTGATATGTAGGAGGAGCTAAGGTGAGAGGAAGACAAGGAGTAAGGAGAGGAGGAGAAGAAGGAGAGGAGAAGCTAGGTTATGAGAAAGAGAGAGAAAGAGAGTGGGGGACATGGAGGCAAATGTTCACGTGTCTCCACCAGTCAAAGATAGTTGATATATCTAGGTTGGATATTGGGTTACACTTCTGATTGAGCATTACCAAACTTATAAAGTCTTTGATTAACATTTTTAAAAAATTGTATAAAGGCAAAAAGGAAAGGGGGCACGGGAGAGGGGTTTTCCAGGGAGGGGTATTGGGGAAAGGGAATGGCATCTGAAATGTAAATAAAATATCCAATAAAAAACTAATAATAATAAAAAAGAAAAGAAAGAAAGGAGGACTGTGGTAAAACTAAGCCATAAAGGACAAAAGTGATATTGGACTGAGTGAAGTCACTGGCAGAGCAAAAGAAAGTGATACAACATATGAATATATTTAACAGAAATGGGAGAACCTGGTGATTGATTTGATGTGGTCTTAATGAAACAGAACAGAACTTGAGTAAGGATGTAGTCAGATTTATACTCTGAGGAGAGTGCATGACACTAGTGGTCCCTGAGTTATGGGATAGGAATTGGTTTGTGGGGCAGAAAAGTCAGAATCACGTTCTGTGTGGAATTGTGTGCTTTTTGGTAATAATGGTGTATAACGTCCCACAGGGTTAGCCATATTGATGTGTACCTAAGAGAAAGATAGGTATAAAGGTCAAAATGGATAGGTTTTCAAAGTTCTGCAGTCTTCACACTTGTAAGCATTTATTGACCCGAAATCTTGCATCTTTCCTATTCCTAGTTACCCATCCACATTTTGTCTTTGTAAATGTATCCTTCTAAATCCATCACTACTTATTGCTATACATCTTCATCTCACTCTTCCTCTCTTCCTCATTTTAATGTAACTTTTATAGTCTGAGGCTCCTCTTGTCTAGCAAGTAATCAGTCAAGCAGCCCTCCTCCATTTACTGGCCACAATACTCTTTTTACATAACTGCATACCCCTCCTTTGGGGATGGAACTTCTGTCTTTCACATCTGTTTCTGCTGCCATTATTCCATTACAATCAATCAAATTTTCCATAATACTTATAGTGTTTCCTGATAAACCAAACTTAGTAACTCTTAACAGTGCTCACCTTCAGGAGCTGTGAGGACCATTTGTTGCTGCTTATCACTTTCTCATCCTAAGAAGTCTCAGTTGACTCTGTACATATTCATTCTTCCAATACTGACCTTAGATTTCCTTTGTAGTATCAGTATCTATCTCTGAGTGACTTGATATCCTTTTTTATTCTACATGTATTTTCATGTGGTTGCATCTACTCCTATTGGCTATTATTTTGTTTTGGTGAATCCTAGGTCTAGACTTCTGACAAAGAAATCTCTAAAGGAGACCACACAAAAACAGCATGAAATTCCATCTCTTTAGATAGACATCTTTTATTCTAAGAGCCCTTTGTAATGCCATGGTTCTAATTTGTTTAATAAGTATTGACTCTCACACCAACGGGTAGAACATTTGTGTTCTCTGTTTGCATCTGTTTTCTGGTTCAGAATGTGAGGCTTCCTTGTTCTATTACTATGTGCTGTATCACTCCTTTTAAAGACAAGTACACAACTTCTCCAAAAAACAAAACAAAGAAAAAAGTTCGTTAACCACTCCTTCTCATGGAGTCCAATCACAGTACAACCCTCCAGAGCATAAGAGGAGTAGAAGTTCCCACTCCTGGATGCAAATATTGATTTGGAGGCAAAATTGTTCTAGTATTCATTGCCCAAAAACTTCACCCTTTCCTGTGTCTGGTCACAGAAGAAGAGTGTTTTGGATCATTATCAATGTCTGTCTTAAGCACAGGAGGGAGAAGAAGCAACCTCAGATCATTACTCTCTGTGCATGCTACAGCTTGAAAGATGTGCTACTATAAATTGTTGCTCATCTAGATTTCAAATGGCCTGCACCCAAAGCCAGAATTTAAACCACTATACATCAAGAACTAGTCTCTATTCACTGTATTCCCATGAATATATATCTAATGATCAATAAATATTTGAGGAGTAGGAGAGGCCTTGCCAGTGGAATAAATTTTAAGAGTGGAAACAAAAGTAGTATGCAGGCAGTTATTTAAGAAAGGGACTCAGAGTTTTATTATCTGTGCTCTGAAGATGCTTTCCTAAATTAAATCACCTTTCTCTTACAGGCCCAGATGGGAAGACAATATTTTTAGAGAGCACGTTTTCTTTTTTGAATCTTATACAATCTACTTTTAAAGTTCAATCAGTCTTAAAGTATATTCGCTGGTTTAAATGACTTCTACACAACTATTAAAACCCAAGTGAGATTTTTACTGTTAAATATCTCCATCCATTTTCCCATGTCAGTAAAATGAAAAGGTAGGGTTCATTCTTACTTCCGAATAGATTTTAGAAGAAATGAGGGGTGTGGAGAGTGCTATGCTAAAAAAAAAGTACTAGAGACATGAAAATAAACATAGACAACAAATATCTCAAAATGGAATTTTCTCACACCTCCCTTACCTCCATTGACTGGTTCCAATGCACACATTCTTGCGGTTGTTCCACAGTTACCATAACACAGAAAGTACACAGGGGAATTGTATATAGTCATGGGATGCAATGAATAAAGCCCCGTTCTCGATGTATACTGATCTAAAATCTTGCTTTAGGTGCCAACATACTGAAACATGAATCTATGAATTTAATTAATTTTAATTTTAATTTTTAATTCATTTTTTGGTTTAAACCATTTGTCTTTGTTCACGTGTTTCTCTCTCTCTCTCTCTCTCTCTCTCTCTCTCTCTCTCTCTCTCTCGCTCTGTGTGTGTGTGTGTGTGTACATATGTAGAAATCACAGAAGGATATTGTTGTCTTCTTGTATATTTCTTTACCTTATTCTGTAGAGACATTGTCTTTTATTGAACTCAAAGTTCACTTTGGTTAGGCTAGCTGACCAGTGAGCTCCCACACTTATCAGTCACCACTGGTGACACTAGTTGTTATGGATATTCCTGGACATTCCAGATTTTCTACCTTGGTTTTGGGGCTTCAAACTTTGATCCTTACATTTGCATGGTAAGAACTCTTGCCTACTAAGTGAGTTCCCCTCTCTTTCATACATTGTTGTTTATAATGTCTTTTGTATGTGTGCTTTGGCACTACTGGATGTAAATAACATTTTCTCCCAAATCCCAAAGCCAGTAATTACCAAGCTTAACCTCTTACATTTCCTCTTTCATTCCATGCCATGCTATTTCTCTGATGAGAAAATATGTTACAGTACAGGAAAAGAAAGACTATCTTGTATAGATAGCTTTCTGAATAATAGGAAGAAAATAGCATTGGAAGTAGCACTCCTAATGGTTTCAATCCTGGGGAGAACATGGCCTTCAGAATCAAGGAGAAGAGATTTTTTTAATCAGCCCCCATTACATTTTCTGTTATTTTAGGTTCTTAACATCAGTGTGAGTTTAGGCAAGAATCTCATCTGCAAAATGAGAATGTTAATACCTATTGAATAGAATCATCTGCTACCAAGATGAAATTGTGTGCTGAACACATAGCCTAGAACAAAAATGTGGAACTTGGGAAATCATTCAGTCCAGTTATTTCACTTGCACTTACTTTCCATCATTGAGGGAAATCACAGCAGGAACTCAAAGCAGGAACCTAGATGCAGAAACCATGGTTAAATGGTGCTTACTGCTTTCCTTCCCATGACTTGCTCAGACCCAGAACCACCTGCTCAAAAGTGGCCCTGTTCACAGTAAGCTGGACTTCCCACACCAATCATCAACCAAGAAAATGCACTACAGACTTGCCTATAGGGCTCTGCTAGGAGAGAAGTTTTTTAATTAAAGTGTCTTGCTTCTGAGATGACCCTAACTTGTGTCACACTGACATAAAAACTAGCTGGCATACAAGCTTGCTCCCTTTGCTTACTTACTCTTCTCTCTTCTCTCTCTCTCTCTCTCTCTCTCTCTCTCTCTCTCTCTCTCTCTCTCTCTCTCTCCCTCTCTCTCTCTCTCTCCCTCCCTCCCTCCCTTCCATATTACCTATCAGCTAATGTTCTAGAAACCTTTACATTGAGTTTGGTACCTGTTTCAGACACAAGGTTCAGAAAAGAGCAAGTCCAAAATAACTGGAACCTCTGGGACTTAAAGTTAAGACAAACAGTGATGACTTATGGTGAGAGAGCAGAAAGGAGCAGTATCTTGGTATTCAGCTGCAGCAGTTTTTAAAGCATGCTATTTTGCTTTCCTCTTAGCTGATTTTTCCAAATGAGCTGATTAACTTTTTTCTTTTCGTTTTTGTTTGTTTCTTCTATTTTTATTATTTAAAATATTTTTTAATTTAAATATATTTTGATTATATTCTCTCCAATTTCTTCCAGATTCCCTTCCCCTACCTAAAAACGCAACTTTATAAACACACACACACACACACACACACACACACACACACACCCATTTAGTCCATTATATGTTGATCAACTACTACTAAACATGATCTTGGAGTAGTTGATATATCCAATTTAACTTTGTTGGAGAAAACTGATTTTTCCCCCTCCAACAGATGCAATTGACAGTTCAGTTGTTAACCTCTTAGCTAGGTTTTCATTCATTCATTCATTCATTCATTCATTCTCTCATTTTAAAATATGACAAAATAAAATGAAATAAAACAAAAACCATAGCATCAAAGTTGGACATGGCAAACCAACAGAAGGAACAGAGCCCTAGAGAAGGCAGAAGAATCAGGAACAAATTTGTAAACCAACTCGGGCGGCAGAGAAAGGTAGATATCGGGGGCTTCTTGACCAACCAGTCTAAGCTCCCTGGTGAACTCCAGGCCAGGGAGAAACCCTGTCACAAACTGCAAGCAGGTAGCACTAAGAAAACATATTTAAGATGGCCTGTGTCCAACAAAAACACATTCTTCTGCACCCATGCAAACATATGTAGATACAGAAAGAAACAAACACAACAAAAAGCATAAACATAATATATACATGCTAATTATGACTATTGACCTTCTAATAGCAAAATAATACTATAAGCTTCAAACACAAATTTTAGTGTACCTGTTATCAGTGTTGATAAAAGTATCCCCTTGACTAAAATGGGAAAGGATATCAACTTTTAAATATAAAAATGATCTTTTGAACTATTCATGGTACTAATTAATCATCTGAACTAACAGTTTCTAGGTTGCTATTTGCTCCCCCACCTCACTGTCAGTATCAAGTAAATAATATAACAAAAATAGTAAATTTAATATTTAGTACACTATTGTAAGCAGTGTGTGCCACTGGGAGGTTATTTATTCTGCAATAGATAATGTTTGAAAGGAAAGTCTTCAGAAGAAAACTATTCCATTTATTTTCAAAACGTGTTTACAAAACAAATAACAGTGGTGCACATTTACTCTACTTTTCCCTCTTAAATACAACTCTGATTTGTCTCCCAGCCTCTCAAAAATTAGGATGAACAGAACCGGAAACATGGCTGAGCTGTTGAGATCACTTGCTGTTCTTGCAGAGAACCCAGATTCCGTTCTCAGCACTTCCATGGCAACTAAGAACTGTGTAGGGGTTCCAGATCCAGGGGATTTGCACCTTCTTTTGGCTTCCCTGGGCACCATGCACACATTTGGCACACATACATGTATGCAAGCAAGCATTCATATATCTAAAAAGAAATAAATACATTTTAATTGATAAGTAGTAGGGTATAATAAATATATAGATAAATGGTGTAATATTTTTCTAAAAAGAAAGCAGTACTTCTTTTTAATCATTTTTAATGTGATTTTCATTAAAATTAAGTTTTATCACTTCCCTCCTTTCTGTCCCTCCAGCTCCACTCAGATTCTATCTATCTAACCCCATGCCCCTCAAGTTGATAGCTTCTTTTCCTTGTCACTGTCACATACATACATACATATATACATACATACATACATACATACATACATACATACATACATACGTAATACGTTTATTCAACAAATTCCAATGGATGCACAAATAAACATATAGTACAATAAGTCAATCTGTGGCCTTTCATGCAGATGATTTCAGGCTGGACCATTTTGCATTGTACAACCAATAAGGGAACTTTGCCTCCCAGAGGCTAATTCTCCTTCTTCCAGCAGTCCTTTGTTGTTTATTGCTCTTTGTGTAGGAGTTGGAGCCTTGTGAAGTCTTCTCTCTTCCACATTTACATGTCCATCGATGTTGCCATTGTTTTGAGCATTATTTAAACAGCCATTTCTGTGAGATACTGTTTCACAGCAGGCTATCTGGTGTTCTGGCTCTTATTACCTTCTATCTTTTTCAAAATGTTCTCTGGGCCATGAATGCAGTGTATGTGTATCTGTTCATTCTGTGATCTTCGTAATCCCATGTATCATTTCCGGTTGTAGCTTTTGTGATGGTCTTCATTTGCTATAAAGACTTCTTTGGCGAGGGCTTGTGGCTACACTTATCTGTGTGTATAAAAATAAGATTTAGAATGTTATAAGGAGTTATGCTCATCTAGCCAAGTAGCAGACATAGATTCTTTTCTAAGGTCTGTAACTTCAAATACCCAGATAAGCTGGCTAGGTTTCCAGCCCTAGGTATATGATTTCTCTCCTGTTGAGTGAACCTTTAATCCAATTAGACAGTTGTTGGTTAGTATGACATGTGATATGCAACTGATTGCACCTTGTGGATATCCTGCCATGGTGGCCATTCTCATGGTTTATCAGTGTTGCAGATGCAGGACTCTTGCTTCTTCAGTCTGAATAATGTCCTTGTTTACACTGAAATGACTGCATTAGCCTCATTAACAGCATAATTTGCATGATGTCCATTTCTGTAAGCAGCCCAAGCAATGAGTCACTTTTACACATCATCACTTACAGGTCAGAATGGAAATTTGATAGATATTTCCACCCTCAATGTTCATAGTAACAGATATTAATAACATTCACATGACAATAATCTTTTGAGATAATGTATGGAAACTTCTCATGAAGATTTAAGCATAGGATGGCAGGAGAGAGTAGATGTTGCAACAAGAATAACAAGAAAACAAAACTGCCAAGGAAATGAAATTAAAAGAAAGAGTTAGTGCTGTATGAAGTGTGTAGATTAATGATATAGCAGAAATCTTGGACCATCAAAATAACATATTTGACAAGCTTTCATATCTTTTGGAAGTCCAAAATAATAACATGGCTTTATTAATAGTGTAACAGCAAATACTTTTGTTTGTTTGGGTTTTTTGTTTTTGTTTGTTTGTTTTTGTTTTTTTTTTGGGGGGGGTTGTTCCATAACTGGTTCTATTATCTTAGGTCCTATTAATTCTTTTGCTATATGGTTTATACATCTGAAAGAAACTGCAGTATTCTATGTGGTCAATTGGTGGATTTGGAGAATGGAGTGTGTTGGTGAATAATCAGTTACCACATAGCATGGAATTTGGTTATTTATTGAACATTAATTATCAGGGAAAACACAAGCATTTTGTGAATTCTGCCTGGTGACATACTGACTGCTCATCAATACTACAATAGAGATTAATGTAGCAATATAGTGGAAACCCTCAAATAATAGGTTTTATGTAAGTAGCACAACAGAAACAATCTGTTAATAACCTAAAAACACCTCCTGGAAGTCAAAGCCAGGACATTCAGCATGCTCACTGAAGCTGCAATTTGAGAGAGTGAAATTTTATTTTTCTCCGATGTTCCAATGACATGAAATTCTATGAAAAAATTAGATTGCAATTGAAATTGAGGACACCTGGAGACAGATGAATTGGAAAGCTAAATTTGAAATGAACCATTGAGCTAAATGCATAAAAGTTATGCATATAACTGCCTTCCTGGGCACCCCTTGTTAATTTTGTTTGTTTCCTCTGACTGCTCATACTGCTGTTATATTTTTAATACTAAAACTGGAGGTGTGAAGAACGAGACCTGTTAGTTCAGTGGTCACAGTTGTTGAAGAACTGTGGCCTTTATTTAATTCAATGTTGGAAAGATTTTGAAGTACTAATGGGTGTCTTGATGGCTGAAACAATTTTTGTGAAACTAAGAAAAACTGATTGACAAATGAAATAATAATCTAGGTGAATTTTCCTTCCATGTCCCTAATGTCTTTTAGGGAAGAGTGTCTCTCCGACCATGGCACAGACATGTCTGTGATTGTCACTTAAATGTTTATCATCAACTACAACCTTCAGTGCCATAGGGTCTTTAGTTCTTAGGTTACATGAAAGAAAACAAAATAGCACTTTGCCATGAATAGATACTGCAAAACATATAATTATTTTATAGTGCTATATTTTATATTATCCTCATAAAAAGATTTAGATAGGAACAAAATTATCAGGAAACTGAATCTTGGGATAATTCACTGTCTTACTTGAGACTAATCATAATGCTGTTTTTCTTCCCGCTTGTATGGTTGACAATTATAATATAGTCTATGTAACCATTTCCATCAGAGCCAATGATCCATAGTGTTTATATGGAAGAAAGAATGGAGATTGCACTGATGTTAGGTCTACTGGAAAGTTTGCAAAATGAACACCTGGTTTAATCTCCATTTTTATGTTCTTTTCCTCAAAAGTTTGAAAGAGGCAAAAAAATATTTATTTAGAAAAAATTGAAAAACAATCTATGTTAGTTTGAATATTATTATAGCAAAAAATTAACAGAGGTTTTTAATATATTTTTCATTTTTAATTAGGACAAATGTGATAATTATGTCTGCACAGAATTTAACATACATTCATATAATTTTTTTCACGTAAGCTCAGTGATGTAGGAATCAATATGGTATTCTAATACCCCAAAGGAAGAAAACCCACCTTTACAGGAGGACCCAGGTCTTTCTCAAATGTTTGGATAAGGGAGAGCCAGCCTGAAATTCTGAGTGATCCATAATTTAATAGCTCTTTTCATTATTTATACTTTTGAAGATATTTTTATGTTTAATTACATGTATGCTTTCATGTCTGAGTATGAATTTGTGCACTTGAGGGTTGGTGCCTATTAAGGTCAATGTTATCAGACACCCCTGGAGTTGGAAGTACAGGTGGCTGAGAGCCACTCCCAGTGAATATATGAATTAGTGTTTCCTTATATAGGTAACACTGCACTACTTCATCGTCAACAAGTCCTACATTTTAGCATGTATAATGAGCATAAATGATCTAAAGCTCTGAACTACAACTATAGTACATTTTTCTTTTACACATAAAAGATACAAAATGATGCTTTTAGGAACAATGATCCCAATACTCTGCATAAAGAAAAAACAATCTACATGTAGAGGATTGTGAAGATGCCCAAAATATCTTCTTTCTTTGTGTTCATCTGTTTATATTTATATTAATGTTTTAATAATATCGTATCCTGGAAATATAAACGGGTTATACTCATATCAACATATCAATAACAAGTGCATAGTGAGTATTCCACCATTTTTAATATGCTATCAGATGAATATATTTCTACAAAATGTGGTGATAAATATATTTGAATACTATCATGTCTTCAATAAAACTTAATTTACTGATTTTTTTTTTAAATCCATTTGAGTTAAACATGTTCTCATTGCCAGAGTTACAGCAGGAAACAAAAACTATGCTCCCAAGTCCCACTGAGGCATTTTCAAGGGAATTGTCTCTTATAGTGCAACAGTGTTAAATGCTGACAACAAATAATGATGCTGGATGCAGATTTGCAACAGCAGAAAACTATTGCTCTCCAGACTTGAAGCTAAAACAGGTAAATTCCCGAATGTTGGGAAGAAAAAGAAAGTCTCAAGAGAAAATTTGGTCTGTAAAACAGGAATACAAGTTACAGGGAGGGAGTCAAAGAATAAATTCCTATCTGATGGTATCCCACATCCCACTTTCCCAGGCTTTTGTTGCCTACTCCCCTTGTTTAAACTCTGCAAGAAGCCAGAAAGCAAGGGGACTACTGACTTCCCAAACAGGAAAGTTTGTGAAGGTTAGCCTCCTGGGCTCAGGGAAAGTCCAGGGATTGGAAAAATAACTCTACCAGAGCCAACAGTAGACATGTAGCAGGGCTGAAATAAAACTTCCATTCTACACAGGTGAGGGAGCTAGGGATGCAAGAGCTTGCTGTGTAGCAGCAAGCATCTTTAATCCCAATAGTCCTGTTGGGAGATGGGAGTCAAAGTCAAGAGAATCAGCCAGGTAACCTGTACTGCACTATACTTCATAAGAGCAAGAATGATCTTCCCGCAAAACAATGTTCAAGGCAGGACCTGATGCTCCAAAGTTGCTATCTATATGACTTTTATATGGTCACTGTGGCATCTGTGCCTGAACTCTACATACATAAAATTAAAAACTTTTTAAATTCACTGAAGCATTCTTTTAAAAATTCTTCCTCCCACTTCACATATATTTCTTGGATTTTTGTCAGCTAATTAACAGGTGTGTAAAAATAAGGTGTACCAAGGATAATTAAAAACACTTAAATCTGAGCCTGGGAATGCAAATGCATATTTTGAAATTTGGTCAACAAAAGCAGAAAGAAGGATTAAGAGTTCAAAGGAGGTCTCAGTCACACTGTGCAGAAGGCCATCTTGGGATATATGAGACCCTGTCTCAAAATATGAAGGCAAGAAACAAATAAAAAAACGAAGACAGGAAAGACAAAAAGTAAGCGGAAGAGAAGGGAGAGAGAGAGAGAGA
>JANHMN010000013.1:66932627-67001042 GCA_030674055.1 Rhabdomys pumilio
CTCTCTCTCTCTCTCTCTCTCTCTCTCTCTCTCTCTCTCTCTCTCTCTTGCTGAACCCTGACCCACTTACCAGAGCAGCAGTACAAGTCGGAACAATTTAGCTCCCAAAACTTGGGGCAGTGAGGGCTCTAACAATTTTGGCCCCCAAGCTTTTGGCAGAGCCGTCCCCTATAATGGGACCAAGGATGTCCTCTCCCACCTATGCCCGACAAGGCCATCCTCCCCTAAATGTACAGATGGAGTCATGGGCCCCTCCCAATGTGCTCCCAGGCTGGTGGTTTAGACCCTGGAGAGCTCTGGTTGGTTGGTATTATTGCTCTCCTCCTGGGGCCACAAACCCTTTCAACTCTTTCAGTCTTGTAAGTTCTCCAATTGGAAACCCTTGATCAGATCAGTAGTTAGCTATGAGCAATATGAATACTTTTATAATGGAATGCTGTATAGTTTTGTTTTGTTTGTTGTTGTTTGTTTTTTATCTCAATGTGTTTTAAGATTTCCCTGGACAGATGATGTTAAGATTTTGAATTCTTTCCACCTTTTTTTATTCAATTTTCTCTTTCTTTCTTCCTTTCATTCCTTGTTTTGTTTTTGTTTTTTGTTTTTTGTTTTTTTTTTTAGTTTAGTTTTGTTTGTTGTTTTTTTTTTTTTTTTGAGACAGGATTTCTCAGTGTAGACCTGTCTGTTCTGGGACTGGCTCTGTAGACCAGGCTGACCTTGAACTCAGAGATTCACCTGCCTTTGCCTCTAGTTCCCTAAGATCACTAGAAGCATACAGACTCTGATATTTAAGTAGTTGATGGCGCTTGGCTATATAGAAATTTTATTATAGGTTTAATGCATAAAAGTATTATATCTTTTAAATTAGTTTTAATTATCTATGGTGTTTCTTATGAGAGAGTCAAGGTCATGCCTAAAAGGTTCATCAAAGGTCAAGTTCAGATGAACAGTTTCTTGCCACTGCTGTAACTCATATTCTCTAAGTTGGCTAACGAAGACAGTGACTGGAAGAAACCACCACATACCTCCCTATACTTCAAACTGATAGTAGAAATTCTACAGGCATTTCTTTACATTGTTTTTTAAGGACAATTCTCTTTGTTTCCATGAAATGTAAGGTTAATTTCAATACTTTAAAATAAAAGGAAGAGAAGATCCACACCAATGTAAGTTTAAAATGTTTGGGATCCTCCTCCCTCAGTCCTCTCTCTTCAACTCTATCACATTAAAACAAAACAAAAAAGAAAGAAACAAACAAATAAAAAATACTTAGAGTCTGTAGTAAAGAAATTCTACTTAGATTCATTTACCGCTATTCAAAACCAAGTTGAAGTTTTTATTTATTTTTTCTGTTAAGAACATCCATGACCTTACTTAAGGGTTTTGCATGACATAGTCAAGCAATATTTTAAGACTCTGAAATATCTCAATATTTTTATTATATTATAATTATGATTTATGTCCAGTGAGAGTTATAATTTATTTCATCTTCAAATTAAATATGCAACTTCTACCTTTACTTTCTTGGATTTTTAAAATAATTTTCACACTCAATTTGAAGAGTCTTTGTATATGTGGATGCATATATATGTATAGATTCCTGTGGAACCCCCCCCCCCAAAAAAAAAAAAAAACTTTAGATGTCTCTCCCTCCTCACCTTTGTTTTAGTGGGAGGTATAATGAGAGACAATGTCTCTCAGTACTCAGGAGTTTACCAAGTAATCTGGGAGGGGCTGACCACTGAGTGCAAGAAACTGTCAAAGTTAATGCTTGTTTAGCCTTATGAACAGTGAGATTATAAGTGCATATCATGTACACCATTTTCTTACATGTGTTTTAAGGATTAAACACAGTCATCATCTTTGCAAGGTAAGGAACTCAACCAGTGAGTCATCTCCCTAGCCAAAGAATTATTTTTTGTTTTTATTAAAAATAATTTATAAAGGCAGAGTGATAGTCAATAAAAACATAATATAAACATAAGTAATCAAGATCTTATTTAACTCATTAATGAATAAGGGAGTCGGAGATAGTTTGTAACTAGTTCAAGGAATTTGTAATGTAAATATAGGGAGAATCAGAAATAATGAACTAATAACTCTTAGAATAATTCATTGCCATTTCAATAGTCAAGAATAGTTTATATCACTATTTTTTCTATAATTTAACCATCTACAAAACTCATAAACAGAGATAATCCAAAGAGGACAGGACATAATTTAACCATTTTTTTTTTTTGCCATTCCCAAGTATTTCAGTTTCCTCACATTTTCAATATATAAATTTAAATTTCCCATTTAAATTTATGACAATGGCTAAGTGCTTTCTTTTGTTTTTGCTGCCCATCTTGAGACCTATACACTGAACAACTTAGATTGATAAGATCTTACGTCATTGGAGGGGCGCTGTATACATAATATTATTCCAGATGATTGCATCTATCATTTTATTTAAACTGCAAGTTAAAATGATTAAGTGTTCAAGGTCACAAAAAAAATCCATAAAATTAAGCACCATATACTTTCTGACTACACAGCTTATATTGTTCCTGTTCTACAAACCTGGGCATCGTGCTTGAGCTACTTTCTCGGGAGTAAATCATATTCTTCAGAAGCTCAACATGGACACTGAGGCACCTCAATAGGACCCTAATAACCCCCTTCCAGATTCTTCTTCTCTCCTCCTTGAGATAGACTCATTCAGCTTCCTTGTTAACATACTCATTGGGATGTCCAATGACTCTCCCATTCTTCTCAGATCCATATCCAATTCATCATGAAATTTCACCCTCCAAAGCTCATGTCACCCTTCTGTACTGCTCTCTTTTCCTTTACTGACAGGCCATCTACTCAATCATCATTGTACTCCAGCAGCCATCGAACTATATCTGGAAGTAGAAAAAGTATGGACCACAGTTTCCAACCATCTTAAGCTGTCTGTTTACATTACCAAAACAGCCAGTCAACAGAGAAAGGACTGGTGAAGTAATTCTACAACTGTGTTTATACAAGTTTGGATAATGGCTTTCCCCATTGATTAAAATGATTGTGTTGGAAAACAGATCAAATCAACTAGTTATCTCAAGTGACAGCCCCTTATACTTAGAAAATGTCTTACCCTAAGTGCCTTGTTATTCCCACTGTCAAACTTCATGCAGAGCATGTAATGGATATTCATTAAAGGGCATTGATTAAATTAAATGTCATATTAGATGTAACTCCAATCAATGGCTTACACTACCACATGGTACAACCAATCACTCTAAAGTATAAATCAGACATGATAGCCAATGGAAAAGAAAATCTAAAGGGTAATTTAGCTTTTATAGTCAGTCACAGATGTTAAAACCTAAATGGTAAGCAATTTTAGATCATTAAAAATAATAACTCACGCTACACAAGAATTGAAAGACCCAATTTATAAACCCCTAGGTAGCCTATTTAACCATAGTGTTTTTCTAGAATTATGGATAAGCTTCAAGTTGAATGAGGGTTAATACACTTAAGATGAGACTTTACAAAAACAAGCTCTGACAAACAGGTTTAATTTCCAGTTTTACAAAAATAGTTTATTGTATTTTGAAAATTCAAGTGACTGTTTTGATTCTTTGCCCAGTCTCATATGCTTTTTTAAGAGTCATATTTTTAGGGTATTTTGCTCTAATTTTAAATATCAAAAAAATGGGATATTCTAAAAGTTTATATTTGCTAATGTTATAATGTGATGAATAATAATCAAAGACAGAGTAGAAATATTCTAGAAAATAATATCAAGATTCAAAGGTTGAAGGGAGTAATCTATAATCCAAAAACAAGTTCATGATTTTAGGGCAAAGAAAAATCCAGAGCAGCCAAAAATTGTTGATACATTGATCTTATGTTCCAAACCAAAAATCAAAGACCACAACAGATCTAAGCGTCCTTCTTGGGATACAATGAGACAACACTTTGGTTTTGGGTTGTTCTGGAACATAGAGAGAACAAACAGAATTTAATCAGCAAAATAATCAAGTCCTCTGTATTAGGAGAGGTTTCTCCTAGTACAAGGGTATTCCCCTAATACAAGGCAGCCACAAACTCCAAATGAGATCTTCCACAATTTAAGAAACCTAGAAAGGTTATTTATTCTTCATCTTCCATTAGAAGATAAACCTAGTCAATCAATCACAGAGAGTGTTTCATTATTTCCAGTAATGAAGACAACTAAATGTCGAAGACAAGAAAAAATTGGTCTAAGAGTAGTATATGACTTTGATGGCTAAGACTGAATTTGCATAAAGAATTTTATTACTATGTAAAACACTGTTCATTATCCTAAATTATATCAATCTGACTTATAACAATAACTGATATTTCTAGGAACTATACCTACATTTATTTGACCATTATTATGAACAAGTGGCAATTTTACATATATTGTGCAATTTATTTCTCAAAGTAGCCCTTCACATGTGAGGAAATTAGTGCTCAAAAGATTAAGTAATGTTTCCAGTGTTATGCACCTTTTAAGTGATTACTTATAGACATAAGTTTGTTTTAGCTGTCAACAGTACTGTGGTGTATATCATAGAATGATGAGCACTCTAGCACAAAACCTCTGAAAAATCAAACTGTAGCAGTTGGACATTTGGGTTTTTTACACATGATAAAAATCTTAGGAAGACAATAATTAAAATGGTCAGTATCCTGGATTGAATGTCCAGTGTCCCCCATGGGCTGATATATTTGAACACTTGGTCTCTGGTTCATAGCATTGTTTTTAAACATTGTGGAAACTTCAAAAGTTGTTACCTTACTAGAGTGAGTGGGCCTGCATTTTTTGTAAAAGAAATATAATTTAACACCTAATGATCCTGCCTCAGGCCTTTCCCAGTTATGATGATGAATGGAATCACCTAAAACTATAAACTCACTAAACCTTGCTCCCTTAAGTTGTTTCTTATCAGGACTTTGGTCTCAGAAAAGTGAAATAGGACAAATAAATTTACTTTTTAATGCAATAAAATCATTCTGAGCAATCACTGGAATGAAACATTTATTCTGACTTAAAATTATAAACTAGAGTTTCATGAACAAAACTCCCCATGGCTCTGGTGCCATCTGAATTTAATCCCTTTCCAAATAACCTTAGAGCTTTCAAGTAAGCAATTTACCCCCCAGTGTCCTCCAGTCACCTGCATTATCTTTTTCCTTGGATATATATTTTTATGTTTTTAAAATACCATAATACAAATATCAGAAAGAAAGAATGACATTCAAAACTCCTTATGCAATCATAACTACGAATGGTAAAGGGCTAATGCTAAAAGACTCATAATAAAATGCAACAAAAATATGAAGAACAAGAAGAAAAAAAGAGAAGGGAGTGAGAGAAGAAAAGAGAAAGAAGAATACATACACCTTTAGCCTTAGTACTTGGGAAGAAGGGTGTGTCAGGCAGACTGACTGGCCAGAGCAGTGGATTGTTTCAAGCCCTGGGTATCTATTACATCACCCTCTTCCCCTTTTCCTTTCAAAGACACATTCCTTTTGCCTGACATGAGCCGTGGCTGTTCAGCTACATACTTTATTGTCTATCATCACTTTCACCTGTTTCTCATATTGCTATAAATGTTGTTTATTCATTACACTTGAACCCATTGAGACAATATTGAAGTGAATATTTCTGCACTCTTTGGAAACTCAGTCATATCAAATGATTTTTTTTCCTGGAAGCTGTCTTGTGAGAGGATGTTTTGCTGAGCAGACACATGAGAGGACACGTGATGTTTAGAAAGAGTATTAATGGAGCCCCATAAACAGTCAGAGGTCTCTCTTGCATTGTTATGTACACCACTTTTCTGGCCTCATTTCTCACTGGGCTTCTTGAGGCTTCACTTCATAGAAAGAAATACCAAAGAACTAATTATGGCTGCTTTCATTGATTCATGCTGATCTGGCAAAGACTTACAGTTTCTGCTGGATCGTGCCACTGCTATTGATTCATCTTTGGTGTTTGTTATTGGACTGGACTGCTAGTATCCTGACAACAAAGAGTGGAATCACCCCAAGATACTACCTCTAAACAGGTCCACAACCCCCTTTTCCTACTAACCTTTCTTTTGCCCTACTTCTGGTTGGTAGGTTAGAAAGGAGGTTGAAGCATTTAGGAACCCTAAAGGAATTAGATTTTGAGAAAAATCTAAGCCTACACAATTTCAGAGAATTATCAAAGGAATTGATTTATAATAGAGGATGTCTATAAGAAAGAAACATTAAAATGTATTTATATGACTCTGGAGTAACTTTGATACATATAAAAGACAATTGTTTTACTGAAAATATCTGACAAATTCTCTAGGTAATACTCTACTCAATTTTTCTGTAATGTAATCACAAAACTTTAGTAAAATTATATTTGATAAGTGAATATTGGTAAGGTTTGTATTAGTAATAACCACTACACAAATGAGGGTCATTTGGAAATTAACTTTAAACATCTTATGGAAGTATACATATACATCTTTATTTATAAATTACAGTTGTATATATTAGATGTCTATATGTATATATGTATATATATATATATATATATATATATATATATAGAGAGAGAGAGAGAGAGAGAGAGAGTGAGAATTCTTTGAAATCAGAAAAATATAGTAAGAATAGAAACATCTGGCAATGCAATTTATCCCTCATTTAAAATAATTTCTAAAAAATAAATAGTTAAATTGTTTCATGAAAATGGGCCTATCAGACAATGTCATATGCTATAATTTTCAGAGCACAGTAAAGGAATATTATGTTATGTTTCAACTAAATACAGAAATCATGAAACTAACAGTAGTGCCATTAAGAAAGCTTTAAGTCTATTTGGAAAAATAACAGAAAAGTTGGAAGCATGGCATCTCACAGTTAACTAACAGTCATGTTGCAAATCTTCAAACTCCAAGGCAAAGACCAGCCAAGAGAGGTAGTCTCCTTCCTGGATGAAATAACACTTTAATTTGAAAAAAACTAGTATGTCTTTTTTATTATATAATGTAACAGCTAAGAACTAAAGACTTGAACCTGGAGAGATGGTTCAGGGGTTAAGAGCACTGGCTGTTCTTCCAGAGTTCCTAGGTTTACTTCCCAGCACCTACATGAGGGCTCACATCTGTCTGTAACTCCAGATACAGGGCTTTTTACACCCTCACACATACATGCTGGCAAAACACCAGTGAACATGAAATGAAAATAAATATTACAAAAAAGAATTAAAGACTCACAAAACTTCAGCTACATAGAATAACATTTTTGCAAAGCCATAACCTTCATGAGGAAGCAAAATGTTTTGTGTTTTACATATATCATTTTCTATGACACGTTGAACACAGATGTAATGTAGAAGGGTGTGGTGATTTTGATCTGACTAACACACTGTTTCATTAGCAAGAAAAATATTATTTTTGCAAAGATGGTAAACTTTTACAGTTTGTGATTTAAGATCCACTTTATTAAATATCACATTATAGTTATTCATTTAAAGCAATTTTAGATGGGCTATGAAGGGCATTCCTAGAACTGATTATGTGTTAAATAATTCAAAACCCCCGAGTTGTGATCAAACCGATCTTCAGGCATACATAAGTACCACTGAGGTGAGAGTGACAACCAAAGCAATTAGGGTGGAAATTAATGTCCTGAGGTAATCAATGGCCGGGCAGGTTGTGGACTCCCACCTCGGCATCCTCTCTATTTATTGCTGTAGTTGGGTATCACAAAACCAACTCATTTCTGAAAGGCATTTACAAATTAAACTAGAACTTATAGAATGTGATTCCATTCTCAGATGTTAAGCTTATTTTTATTAACATTGTTGGCCAGTAATAAAAATTAATAATAATGGTATTTCACTAAACTCTGGAAGTCCATGTACAGAAAGTGGAGTCAATAGTCTCTCTAAAAGGGTTAACAGGGAATTGGGAGTCACCGTTTCTTCTAGCGATGTTCTTTGCCCAGACATTAACATCACAGGCTTAGGAAAAGATACTTGACATTCTGCTCACTAGCCAACTGTGGCTTACTGGTACCTAATAAATGTTCTGTGGCAAGGCAACTTGGGTATGTTTGTTTTTGGGGGTTTTTTGGGGGGGGTGGGTTTTTTTTGGTTTTTTTTTTTACAATGCATATAATACTAGTGGATACATTTTTAAATCTTAACAGAATGTATGTTTGCACTTGTTGTGTACCATCAAGAAAAATCTATTATCTTATACTTTTTATATGAAAAAATGGAAAAACCTAAGTTGAAACAAAGTAGATAAACAAAACAAAATCAACCAACCAACCAAATAAACAAACCATTTGCAAAATGCATTAGTCTGCTGTAAAGCCCTGTTAAGCATAGAATTATAGAGCTGATTTAATATTATTTTTATGATTGATGGATCTTCAGTGCCTTGGGGTCAGTATGGATTGTTGCTAAGGTAACAAACCACAGTATTGAACTCTAGATATGAACTCACCAGATACTGGCTTATCTCACTATTCTTTGTACCCTTAGCTCTAACATGGTATGGGAAGGAATTCCCTGGTGTTTTGATCCAGCCAAGCAGTTTCATGTACATATATATCCAACCCCGTTGATTTTTAGTAAAAGAAACACATCAAAAATTCCAATAGCCTTACTATATGCTATTTCATAAACACTTCCCCAACCCTGTTGCCAGTTATGGAAGACTGCTACCAGCTCCAGTTAATTAACAGGTACCTCGGTGATTTCACATTTTTGGAAATTGCTTTGATTCAAAACAGTAAAGAAATATGCAGAAATGTAATTGGACTGTCAGTGTTGCTAAGAACTTTGTGGTCAAATTGGCAAGCTTGAAAATTGCAGTCTGAATGCTGATCTTTTAATAAAGAGATAATAATAACAATTACTGTCAAATTGTGCCCTCAATGGAAAACCCCAGTCCCTGTAAGCAGCTCTGTGCAAGTGCATCTTATTAGAGAACTTCATAGAAGAGAGCATCCAGGCCTTTACCCAGAGCTTCTCCTTCTGAAGGTCAGGGAGAGTGCCATAGCTGTGTCTCGTGACCCCTTCACTTTGTACAAACAAAGCAATCACAGCTCAGATAAAAAGGAACCAAATATGGGAGCAGCTTAATAGAAAAGGACTCTCCAAGGATAATATTTATAAGAGTCAAAGGGCCTGTTCTTAAAAATTAGAGACTGTAGATGCTCATAGGGACTTGAGAATGGCACATGGTGACAGTGGTGGGAGATGAGTGAAGGTTATTCACCACATTCCCATGACTTTCATAACCAAAGGTCTCCACGTCCTCAGGCCTGCATTTACACAACAGCATGACACATGTAATGCAGGAGAATTTCAGAAAAGTCCTCTGTTGAAAGGATGAGTGAGTTACTGGTGTATGATGCTAAGAAGTGAGATGTGTGGGCAGTATGGAAGGAACGGAGAGCTGCATTTGCTGAGCATCTCCACTGACAAGACAGTTGAATGGAAACTTTTTGTGAATTGTATCATATTTTCTTAATTTTTTTTTTTTTTTTGGTTTTTCGAGACAGGGTTTCTTTGTGTAGCCCTGGCTGTTCTGGAACTCACTCTGTAGACCAGGCTGGCCTCGAACTCAGAAATCTGCCTGCCTCTGCCTCTGCCTCCCAAGTCCTGGGATTAAAGGCATGCGCCACCACCGTCCTGCCCTTAATTCTTTAATAAATAAAAATCACCTCCATTTATAGATGAAGACATTTCTGTTAGTCATTTAACTAACCTGTCCCTCACATAACTACATTTAAGTAACAGTATTATAATTAGTGATAGTTATTATGTGTGTGAAGCCCAGCTTTGTGCTAGGTGATTTACATACTTGATTTCATTTAATCTTTGCAAAATAGCATAAGGTAGTCACTTATATTAAAACAGAAGTGACATTCACAGCGTTCTAAGTTCCTAGAATGGTACCTAGGAAAGAAAAATGGGCTGAGTCTAGAACCTGAGTTTATTTCCATATGGCCAGCTTAAATCATGTCTCTACAGTGGCTTCCATAAACATTGTATATCTGTACAGATTAAATTGTGCTGGATGGCAAATGCGAAAATTTGGCCACCAATGTAAAAATAATATACCCAGAATATATTAGGGACAAATTGAACATTCTAAAAATAATCATCTATCTTAAGATGTGGCCTAGCAATTAATAACACATATATTTCTGCACTTGCAGAGGACCCTACTGTAGGTCTCAGAACTCACATCAAGCAGATGACAACCACCTGAAACTTCAGCTACAGGGAATCCAGTGTTCTCTTCTGACCTTGGTAGACACCCATATTCATGTGTCATATACAGACACATGTATTAAAAATAAAAATAAAATGTTTCCTAAAGATGAGAATCAAGATGTATGCACTATAGTTTTTCTTCTAGAAATTAATGATTTATAAACTTTTCCAGAAAAAAAAGAAAGAGAAGATTGGGAGATTGCAGTGCCTATAAAGTGACTTTCAGTGATGGGAACTATTTGTGAACACTTGTGAAGCAAAGCACATGTATTAGAGCCCCATCTACATGAGCTACTCTGTCCTCCAAACAGGAGAGAAAAATGATGTCTGTATTGCCTATTTTGTATAAGAAGAAAAATAATTTTTGGTAATATAATCAGTAAAGATTTTCTGAGGATAAAAACACCTACTTCTAGACAAATGGGGAAAGTCTTTAAACGGGGTAAGAGAGAAGGCAGGGCTTTAGAGATGCTTTAAAACAATATTGACAGAATACCACAGGAAAGGTCAATTTGGGTATGTAACTAAGTAATTTGGTATTCACAAACAATTACATGATAAAGATTTTTGCTCTCCTTTCATGCAAATGAATAATAACAAGAAAGTAATAGGTATTTATATTGAAACTATTTAAGTTATTTAATTACATAAATAAATATTTATGTAAGGATGCCAGTGAAAAATCAATGAAATCTAAATTATTATTTAGATTTGGAAGAAATTTTTAGTTTCATATGTACAGAGCCTTAACAAACAATCAACTCTTGATTAACATGACAGAAAAAGAGATAGGAAGGAGGAATATAAAATGATATTATATTATAATTCATTTTGTTTTTAATTATTCAGAAATCCAGATACCAGTTGATAGTAGAGAAAACCTTTAAGCCTTTAACTAGGATGACTTTATTCTCAAATAAGGTTGGCAGATCTCAGGAGGGAGATAGATTAGTGTGTTTTCCCCTATTTGATGAGTTTCATTGTAGACCCAAGTATTATATTTTGTTATTCTAAGAAGCCAGAAACTAAAAATTCATTATTAGTTTAAAAGTCATCAAGAAAATTTAAGCTACAATCAAACTGTTGTGAATCCTTCCTTATAATTTATTATAAGACAGTCCTGATTCCAGATGTATTAAAACAAACACACCAAAGAGTTCATTGTGGTGTGGTTGCTCCTGTCCCCAGCACTGGGTTGACCCCTGCAAGTCTCAGCAGGTCTGTTGTGAATGCAAGATTACCCTAGATTATGCCAAAACCATGCCCAACTAATTAGTTATTTGTTTTAAAAAATACAAACTTGAACATATGAACAAATGAGTATATAAGAGTTAATGGAATATTACACAATCCAGTTCCCAACAAATCTTATAGATTTGTGAAACTATGATTCTAAGACTAGAAGTATTAAATTAAGGCCAAAAAAATTAAAATCAATATCATTCTTTAAAAATAATATACTTAAGGGACTGGAGAAATAGCTCAATGGTAAGAGCACTGGCTGTGCTTTCTTAGGACCAGGGTTCGATTCTCAGCAGCACATGGCAGCTGTCAAATATCTATAAATTTAGTTCCAGGGGATCTGAGGTTCTCTTCTAGCCTCTATTGACACCAAGTGTGTGTGTGTGTGTGTGTGTGTGTGTGTGTGTGTGTGTGTGTATGCTCCATACATACACATACAGGCAAAACACTCATAAAGTAAAATAATTAAAAAGTTAAATATATAATTAGAAAAATGTTTCAAAGTGTTTTAGAAAGAGTGGAGCTTTTATAAATGAACACACTTGAGTCTTATCTATAGCCCTAAGCTTTATACATGCTATGGGAAAACAACACAGTATTTTCATGTTCTATTTCTCACCTAAATTGAAGGTAGTATCTACTGGGCTACCAGAGTTCTGGGAGGTTTACACAATATTATGTATAAGTGACTCTGCATTGTGGCATAGGAGTATACTCAGGACACAGACCTTCACTAGATCAAGCTGGATTTGTTGACTGCCATGTAATCTATCAACATTAATATAATTAATATAAATTAAGACATTGGCTTTCCTTTAGTCCCATCAAGAAAAACAAAACAAAGCAATCATCTCTTCTTTCTTCATTAATAAGCACTATATGTTTCCCAATGAAAATGAGCAAAGGTAAGAAGCACTTTCAAAAAAATTAATTTGTATATCAACTTGTAAAACTATGTTGGTACTTTTTGTCCCATTGACAGTGTCCATTGCCTTACTTGTCAGCTATGTTCATAGCAGCCTTATTTATAATGCCAGAAGCTGGAAAGAACCCAGATGTCCTTCAACAGAGGAATGGATATAAAAAATGTGGTACATTTACACAATAGAGTATTACTAAGCTATTAAAAGCAATGAATTCGAGAAATTCTCAGGTAAATAGATGGAACTAGAAAATATCATCCTGAGTGAGGTAACCCAGTCACAAAAGAACACACATGGTACATGGTAGTCACTCACTGATAATTGGATATTAGCCCAGAAGCTTGAAATATCCAAGATTCAACTCACAGACCACATGAAGCTCATGAAGAAGGAAGACCAAGCGTGGGTGCTTTGGTCCTTCTTAGAAGTAGCAAAATACTCAAGGGAGCAAATATGGAGACAAAGTGTGGGACAGAAACTGAAAGAGGGTCCATGTGAAGACCATTCCACCTGGGTATCCATCACATGTGCAGTCACCAAAGGTAGACGCTGATGTAGATGTCAAGAAGGGCATCCTGACAGGAGCCTGATATAGCTGTCTCCTTAGAGGTCTGCCAGAGTCTGACACATTAAGAGGCAGATGCCCACAGCTAACCATTGAACTGGTTAAGGGGTTCCCAAAGGAGGAGTGAGAGAGAAGACTGAAGGAGCTGAAAGGGTTGCAGTCCAATGGGGAGACCAACAATACAAACCAACCAGAGCTCCCAGGGTCTAAACCACCAGCCTGGGAGCACATAGGGAGGAATCCATGGCTCCAACTGTGTATGTAAGGGAGGATGGCCTTGTCAGCATAGGTGGGAAAGGAGATCTGTGTCCCATGAAGACTGCAAGCCCAGTAGGGGGTGGGGGATTTGAGGGTGGGGAGGTGGGAGTGGGGGGTTAGATAGGGGCACATCCTCAGAGAAGCAGGAGGAGAGGGGATGGGATAGGGAGTTCCTGGAAGGTGGGGGAGGTAAGAGGATAAAATCTGAAATGTAAATAAAAAAAATGTGTTGGTCCTACCATAAATGAGAGCAAAAGTGACAGATGAAATGCCCACATTTCACAGGTAATTCTCAGTGTTACATTTATGGGGAAGGAGGGCTACTGATGCTCACAAAATGCTAATATGTTTGGCCTTCCTGAGGAACAAACCATTCTAAAACAAGTTGTTTGCTTGGTTTAATTTGCTCATGTGTCTCTTTTAGTTATAATGACGTTTAGTTATATTTTGTTTCCCCTTAAGGATCCAACGTTTTGTACAGTGGATGATTATATACTCTGCCTGCATTAAAGTTACCATGATTTTCCTTGTACTTGCTTGTAGCTTAGAAATGCTTCAGTGGATTTAATCTCTTCCTTATCCATTCAATAATATATGCTCTACTAAAACTATGATAAGAACAAATAAAGCAGTCTAGAGGCTGGAAGGATAGCTCAGCGGATAACCTGCTTGCTGAGCAAGTGTGAGAAAAGGAGTTTGGATTTTAAAGATCCATATCAAGATGGTAGAAGGCCAACATCACAAACTGTCCACTGACTTTCACACACATGTTATGGCATCAGTGCATGTGTACTTACAAATACACACACACACACACACACACACACACACACACACACACACAAACACAGAATTTTGAAGGACAGCTTCTCCGTGTGTAATGATAGTGTTCTATCCCTGCTTTACTGGGTAGTACTCACGGATGCTTTTGTGTATGTTGGTCCTCCTCACCAGTAAGGACATCTGTGTTACTTAAAGCAATACAGATGTGTGGACATGTGACTGATGGCCTTATTAAATACATTTTTCTGTGTCTGTGTACACTCCTTGATGCAAACAGTGCTATGTGCTATTGATGTCTACATCAGGACAAAGTCAATCCATGGTGGGAAAACAGATCAGAAACTGTAATATGGTTACAGAGTGGAGAGAGTGAGGAGGCTGCTACTGGCTCCCGCTCACTCTCACAGCCATTGCAGTACATTGAGCTCCATAGAGACAGCGCGCCGGGGCAAGTGAGAGCCGGACAGGCACTGGGCGACTCTGTGCCTCGCCGAGGAAAATCAACTAAACATGGGCAAAGGAGATTCTAAGAAGCCTAGAGATAAAATGTCCTCATATGAATTCTTTGTGCAAACCTGGTGGGAGGAGCACAAGAAGAAGCAACAGATGCTTCTGTCAAGTGGTGGAAAATCATGTCTGCTAAAGAAAAGGGGAAATTTGTAGACATGGCAAAGATTGACAAGGTTCATTATGAAAGAGAAATAAAAACTTACATCTCCACAAAGGGGAAACCAAAAAGAAGTTCAAGGACCCCAATGCACCCAAGAGGCCTCCTTCAGCCTTCTTCTTCTGTTCTGAGTACCGCGCAAAAATCAAAGGCGAGCATCCTGGTTTATCCTTTGGTGATGTTGCAAAGAAACTAGGAGAGACGTGGAACAACACTGCAGCGGATGACAAGCAGCCCTACGAGAAGAAGGATGCCAAGCTGAAGGAGAAGTACAAGAAGGATATTGCTGCCTACACAGCTGAAGGAAAAGCAACAAGAAGGGAGTGGTGAAGGTTGAGAAGAGCAAGAAAAAAAGAAGGAAGAGAAAGATGATGAAGAGGATGAGGAAGAAGAGGAAGATGATGAGGAAGATGATGAATATGTTGGTTCTAGTGCCGTTTTTTTCTCGTCTACAAATCATTTAACCCCCCTGTACACAACTCGCTTCTTTTAAAGAAAAAATTGAAATGTAAGACTGTAAGATTTGTTTTTAAACTGTACAGTGTCTTTTTTGTATAGTTAACACACTATCAAATGTGTCTTTAGATAGTCCTGTCCTGGTGGTATTTTCAATAGCCACTAACCTTGCCTGGAATAGTCTAGGAGTTGTAAATTGGCATGGAAATTTAAAACAGGTTCTTGTTGGTGCACAGCACAAATTAGTTATATATGGTGACAGTAGTTATGTTTTTTTTCTTCTTTTGGTTTTATTTTTGGGTTATTTCTTTTGTCTTCAGTTTTCTCTGATGCAGTTTATACAAACATAATTGTTGTTCTGTTAACTGAATACTACGCTGTAATAGCAAAAAAAAATGCAGATTTTTTTGACATTCTGAATGCTTCTAAGTATATATACTTTTTATTAGTTAAAAAAATAAACTGTGATATATGTATATATATTTACATATATATATTTACATATATATATATATATATTCCACACATACATGTGTATATACACATATCTTTATGTCTCTATGTATCCTATCTCTCTCTCTATTGGTCTCACTCCTCTCCTTCTTCTCTCCATCTCCTTCCTCTCCTTCTTTGCCTTTCTGATAATTCAACCATATTCACTACTTAAATCACTGTATCTTCAGCCAAATGTACACTATGTGAGCTGAAGAGTGCATTTACCTTCCTGTTCATCTCACACTAGCTTTAGTCAGAGGGCAAGTTTATTACTTCTCCAGATAAGACATAAAAATTGTGTCTCCCCACAAAGGAAACTACAAAGAAGAATTTTGAATTTTCCCATAAAAGATAAGTGTTTGAAGTGGTAAATATGCTTAGCTCAATTTGAACATTATACGAAGAATGCATATATTATACCACTCTATAAATATGTTCAGTTTTATGAATGAGTTAAAAATAAAAAGAAATAGTAACAGCATATTCTGAATACCCTGGTGGTAATAGACCCTTTGGCTTGTCAGCTCTGTAGAAAATCTTGGCAATAACTACTGATCTGGGTTGTTTTAACTGCAGTCACTGAGGCAGGAAATCTGCTGTAGTGACTATGTTATGAAACAGCATGATGTCTGTTCATATCTGAGAATATATAAATGAACATGTATAATTAAGATTACTGATGGGAAGATGGCCTTCCCAACATTCCTCATAAAAATCCTTTTGACAAAATAATATCTCTAGGTAAGGAAAAAGCATCTTAAAACAACTAAGGCACAGTCCAACTCCATTTCAGAACAAATGGGATGTGTGGGATATGAGATTTCAGTTATTCCTTCCCTACGATTCAGAGATAACTGGACTTAACCCATTTTCTGAATAAGAAAAAAATAAAGCAATAAATTTAAAAGTGGGAAATGGAGAAAGGGAAGGATAAATAAAAGAAGAAAAAAGAAATTAGAAAGGAAGGAAGGGATGGATAGAGGGCGGGCGATAAGGAGGGCAGGAAGGAGGGTCTGCTAGCTGACTGATGAGGTCTCTGGCACGGGCATTGGAAGCCAATGGAAACAAAAGAGTAGGGGATGTTTGAAGAAGTCCCCAAGTAGAGTTACTGGTTTCTAAAGGGTAATCAACAGCAAAAGAAACACACGGCCTGTTTACATATACAAGGATATATATGGGCAATTATAAGGATGCATAAACCTGCTCTTTAAGCATTCAAATTTTATCTTAATCATCCATATTTCAGGAATGTGTAAAAGAGGTGTCTTTTATGTGTTGTAAGGAAACCTAACAGCACTTTAAGTTGAAGGTGCTTGTGGCACCAAACAGAAAAAGAAAAGGAGCTCTAAACTCACCTTCCAGAGGAAGAGAAATCTTTTCAGATTTGTTTTGAACTGAGCCTCAGCTGCAGTTACAACATAAAACATGAGATGGGGCTCAGAACACAGACACAGTGTTATGAGCCCCATTTATCTCCAAGGAGCAATCAGGAACCACATGCCTCTTAGATTCATCTTAGTTAAAAGAAGGCTTCAAAGGTCTTGATTCAGGGCCCTGCCATTTGGAGGTAAGCTGTGCCTGTACTTTTCCACAGGCTTCTCCACTAGAGCAAGAAAGTAGGTGCTGTTTCACAGGGAAAGATAGGTGGTGGCTCAAGTAAGTTGCACATTAGAGCTGAGATGGGATTACACTAGGTTCTAACAGCCGAAAGCTAGGTAAAGGTGGTTAACCAAGCCAATAGTACAGAGACATTGAATCAGAGTCCTGTCAGCTTCAGAATGAATGGTGACCAAAGAATAGATAAATCATTACCCAGAAATTCCTGATATATCCTCAGACTAATAAAAATTCAAGTTTACAGCTAAACAAGGATCTTAGATAGAGTCAAGCCATTGACCATGCCCTCGCCAACTACATGTTTCTAGTTGTATCTGACTCAGCTGGAGGACAGAAGAATAATCTGACCATTAGGGTTTTGAATTTTAAATAACATATGACATTTTAATATTAGATTGATAGCTAAGGGGAACCCCAGGACTTTAACTCAGAGCAACTAGCACAGTTGTGGAAGTGACTTATGCAGGATGACAGAAACAAAAACCCACTGCACACAGGTTTTAAAATATGAGGTAAATCATCATAATTTTATGTAATGATTTTTGAGGAGTTTAAAATATATTTATGTGATAAGAAACTTGCCAAGAACCCCTGACACTATTAATGATACTGTGCTACGCTTCGAGATAGAAGCCTATCATAACTGTCTCCGGAGAGGCTTCATCCAGCAGTGGATAGAGGCAGATGCAGAGATCCACAGCCAAATATCAATCTGTGCCTGAGGCATCTTGTGAAAGACTCAGGGGCAGAAGTGAGCAAGTCAGAGGGGTCGAGGACACTACTGGAAAACCCACAGACTCAACTAACCTGGGACCATGGGGGCTCACAGAACCTGGGCCACCAACCAGGGAGCATAAAGAAGCTGGACCTAGACTCCCTATGTATTTGTAGCAAATGTGCAGCTTGGTCTTCACGTGGGACCTTTCTTAGTCTCTATTACCTGTCATTGGAACCACTTCCCCAAACCTAGACTGCCTGATTGGACCTCAGTGGGATAAAATGTGCCTAGTCCTGCTCAGACTTGATGTCCCAGTGTGAGGTGGTACCCAAGGGAGGGGCTCCCCTTATCTAAGCAGAAGGGGAAGGGCAGTTGGGGGATGTAGAAGGTTGTGGCTGGAAATAGAAAAGGGAGGGGCTATAGTTGAGATGTAAAGTGAAAAAGAAAAAGAGAAAATTTAAAATATATATATATAAAGAAATTTTAAAAGCCAGAGGAAACAAAGGAAGGAGACTTGGCAAGAAAAAAAGACATCTATTGATAGTATCTTAGCATTACCAAGAGACTAAGAACGAGAAGTGGTAACTAGGACCAAAGGGTTGACCTTTGTTTATTGAGTGTTGAACTGTCTCAAAATGGGATGGAGAAACCATTCTCATAGTTGACAGGAGGAGAATCTGAGTATGGACAGAGAACAAAGACATCATGGAAGCCTCTTTTAATATATGGACAGTCTTCCATATCTAATGCCCAAGGACTGGAAATCTGTTAGACTTTAAACTTACACCAACATGACTAAATGTAGTTAAAATGAAGTCTCACTAATGTATCATGATGCTTGTTTGTTATTATGCTATCTAGCACTGTTATCAAAAGATAACTATTCTGTCCTTCATGTTTTCTTCCTGAGCTCTAACCAAAGACATTATCACAGGTGTCTCTAAAATAGGTAAGAGAGATTGCTATCATGAAAACAAAGGCCACAGATTTGATGAGATTTCCTAAAATTCACACAATGATTTAATTATTGTGCAATTAAAATTAACTGCCTCTATTTTAATTTCTAGCCTGATGTTAATAATGCTGGCTTGCCTGTTTGGCAACTTCTTACATTTTAAAAATAAACAGTCCACATTATTACTCATTAGTTGAAGAAATATTTGGTACATATTTTTTCAAGCACTGTGCTTGAATTTGCCATATGATTTAAAAGATATTATGAATTGTCAAATTAACTATACAAATATTAAGAACACTAGTAATTGTGAAGTAGATCATTAAGAGATATAATTTTTTTTTATTAACACACACTTTTCAATGTTTCTTGTTCCTTGTTTCAATGTTTCAATGATCCTCAAGAGGCAGGAAAGAAATATAAAGCCAGAAGAAATTTGGTTCACTCTTTAATTACATTCAATGAACAGTGACTTCTTTTCAGTAATTACAAATCTCAGAGGGTTGGTCTTCTTGTCTTATTTACATGCCAACATGTCTTTCTTTATTCTGTGTTGTTGCCCCTTTCTGAATGGCTATGAAAGGTGATAGTTTCTGAGAGAGGAAAATCACTTGTTTCTGAGGGTGTGTCTACTGATAGTCACACTCCAGTGCATGGCTCAACACCTGTGCACATACGGGCACCACTACCTGGACTTGGTGGGATATAAAACTAATTTTGAAAACAAGGCATGAAGTTGCATGGCAGCATGTTCTAAGGAGAGCTGAAGCAGTGATAGGGACAGGTAGATACAATTATATTTCATTATATACATGGGAAAAGTTAAAAGGATTAAGATTAAAAGATTTAAAATCATAAAATAGATACAATTTCTAAAACTCCTGTTTTATTGAGTTTATCTTGGATGTTGTTATTATGCACATGATTCTATGCTCTAAAATCATTCTTCTCAGTCAAGACATAGATTTTCATTCTGTGTTTCTATGACAAAATTATAGGAGCAAAAAGCAACCTTATCCTGAAAGTTTTAGCCTATGGTGGTTCTTGTTTTGTGTTAGTTTGAAACAGAACATTTTGTCAGCATCCACTGTGGATCAAAAAAATAAATTAAAATACGTAAACACCTTCAACACCATTTTTTGTACCAAGTTATAATAATATTTCAGTTATAGTAATATCTCACTGTGTGAGAAAGTCATTGGGCTGCCAGTGCCTAACACTTTCTGTGGTTCCTTCAGCACAGCTTGGCTACCTCACTCTGACCTTCCCTAATGGAAGTGGGTGGATCTTTTGTCAGCTGAACTCCAGGTTAAACTTTCCCACTGAGAAGTAGTTATGAGGCATTCGAAAGCCGGAAAGGAGAAAGCAGAATTCATATCACTGTACTTATGTCCATGTGCAGGTTAAGGGTTTTGCAGTGACCTCTGAATGTTTTTCTTTTAAAAATATTCGTTCTGTAGACAGTGTGGCTAGTAGTGATAGTTTTCTGAATCTATGGGGATTCTCTCAATCCCTATAAGATGTTTCTGGCTCTGTATTCCCTGACTTTTGCTCAGGTAGTGTATCTATAGCATCTATGAAAATACCAAACATGTTGTATTAAATTCCTTCATATCTAAAATAACTTAAATCATGGCTTTCTTCTGTTAAGATCTTCTGAAACAGTAGTTGACACTGAAAGTGATCCCAAGAAACAGATTTTGAAATCAAGGATTTATAATAGCTTATTTGCCTTGTTAAACTTAGAGATTAAAATTACTCTTATTAATGTCAATAAAGAATGAATCATTTGAGATCTGTGCTGCTGAAAATGTAGGCTGAACTATTGCATTTTCAATGTAGTACCTAAACAAAGTGTCTACTTAGCATCCAGGGTTTGGAAGAAAACAAGGACGTTATAATCAAATACTTAGTTGTAGATGATGCTCATAGAGATACGGTGGTAGCTCTCTATCTGCACTGAACCATTAAATACACAGATACCAAGGAGATAATATCTTAAATTTTAAGCTCAAGGCATGACCTGAAAACTGAACTCTTTAAGTTTGTCATGTTCTTGAAGTTAAATACAGGGACAATGTATTTGAACCTTCAACACCACTTTAATGAGGTGTATTGCAGAATTATGAAGCATATTGAAGTCACTGTCTTGTTTAGTATCTTAGGTTAAGGTCCTGTCCATGAACAATGTGGAGTTTTGAGTGGATCCCCCAATGGGTTTTTGTTTGTTTGTTTGTTTGGTTGGTTGGTTGGTTTTTTGAGACAGGGTTTCTCTGTATAGCCTTGGCTGTCCTGGAACTCACTCTGTAGACCAGGCCAGCCTAGAACTCAGAAATCTGCCTGCTTCTGCCTCCCAACTGCTGGGATTAAAGGCATGCGCCACCACTGCCCGGCTGACCCCAATGGTTTTGAACCTTCAAATTTTACTGCACTTTAATGGAGACAGAGGAGCAGAAAAAAACTCCACTTGAAGCATTTATCTTACAAGGGATTCCTAGCTTTCTACAGGATGTGCCCATCATCTTGTTCTTTCTAGACTCAGTACTAGAGAATAAAGTTTTAATTGGGAGAGAAAAGTCATACAGAAAGAATTGGAAAGTTCTGCTAACTTGTATTGTCAGAAACCTGGGAAAGAATTTTATAAATGGATTTTTAGAGTTCTAGACTAAGGATAAAATACTAAATTAAGCAACACTCATTCATATCATTATACTTCCTACACATTCCATGTTTAAGATATTAGATGTTCAAGAATACAATCATAGACTGAGCATAACGACCTCTCATCTTTAATCCCACCACTCTATCGACAGAGGCAGTTGGATCTCTGAGTTAGAGACCAGCTTGGTCTACACAGAGGATTCCAGGACAGTTAGGCAAGCTACACAGAGAAACCCAGTCACAACCACCACCCACAAAAGAACACAGTCTTGACTTAACAGGTTATTGGGTCATTAAACTCAAATCTGGACTCAATACTTAAGTGATTAAGGGGTAAATATAACTGAAGTGCCAGACCATCTGTGGTACAATGTCAATGGAGATATTGAAAGAAAGATTTAATGTTGAAGTACTAAGTATACCTCGTCCTTTATCCCATCACCATGGTCACCAGAAAAGATTTAAAAGTCATCCTTTCACCAAAGTGCTAAGACATACATTGCTGAGGACAGGAGTGATTGCAGGAAGTAATTCCACTGAAATGTGTTTCTAAAATCCATTAGGGATAATGTGATCCTGGAGAGTGACAGAGGCCACATGACTGGACAAAGCTTGAAGGTCTAAGAGAAAACATACATAATTCCCAAGGCCAGAAGCAGCCGAGGCAAAGCTCAAAATGACTGGGGTATAGAGACACTGGATTGGCTAACACATCATGATATCCATTGAACTAGTTGCATCTCAGCTACTTGATATTCATAACTTCATGTATTAATGGTACAATTAAAAAATTATAGCCTCTCATCCAACCCAGAGACACAGATTCCCCAAAATGAAGGGAATCCAGATTCCCTTCGTCTTTGCCAAAGTAGTAAATTGTAAATATCCATAAAAGTCTGTCTAAAGGTTCTATAGCCAAAAACACTACCAGAAATTTTATAAAGTGAGGCAATTTCCTCTATTTCTAAAGGCAAAATGGATAAAAGTCTCTGATGACACCAGAAATACCAACATTGATGTTTGACCCTTGGCATATTAGGAATGAATGGCTCTGTTTTAGCCTTTGGAACTAATTCCCCTCAACAAATAGTGAATTAAATTGGGGATGGAACAGATTCATTCCACCAAGTAATACTAAATAGTAAATATATTCAGATGTAAGATTCCAATCATGTCCACAATCAACTATGTGACCATGGCCAAAAATAAATGACCCTGGAGAAAGACAGGGAATTACTGCAAACATAATCAGGAAATCATTCCAATTGCAGCTGCTGCTCCAGATGGGCTAGCTCCAGATGTGCTAGCTCCAGATGTGCTAGCTCCCTTTTCAAAGTAAATTAACGCACCACTGAGAACTGCTACACAGCTATTGATCAAGAAAATACCTTTCCTGTATGTTATGAGAAAGACAAACACAGCCAAGGGACTTGGTTTCCCCTAACACGGGCAGAAGCGCATCTTTTCTTCACCCAAGGACTATGTCAGCGATGTGCCTTTCTGGTGTCCTTTGCACATGGTTGACCACTCAGCCTCCATGAGACACACTTTGAGGGGCTTCTTCCTAAGTTATGAAGAAGTGCTATTTTTTTTTTAAGATTTTAGATGGTTATATAGGCATGTCTTACCCTGTGAGGATTTATACCCAAAACACTTGACTCATTGGTTTGAAAAAATAAAGTACTGAGATGGGATTTTTTGAAATATAAGGTTCTGGAGTAATAAGATAAGACAAAGTAAGCCAAAATACATCTACTTTACTTTTTTTTTTTAATCAATTTTTTTCATTTTCTTTTGTAAGTTGAATAGAGAAAAATTCCAAGGAGATCCCTGTGCTTGGGGGAAAGTTATTTCCAAAACAAAAATTCTCTGTAGAAATGGCAAGAGTTAGCTATGAGATAAAGGACAGGATCCCCAGGAGACAAATAATCCCAGTGAAGAGAAACTGTGTGGATTAAATATTGTGATATCTGATACAGATAGGAAGAGAGGGTTTTTTGTTTTTTGGGGGTTTTTGGGTTTACTTCCTGCTAACAACCTTCATCCACTGTCTCTTTGATCTGGAAAAATTTTCATAATTATATGAATCATAATAGTAAGATTATTTTTTTTTAATTTGGAGTCCCATGCAAGAGCTAAAACATTGCCTAGAACATATCCAGTGGAGGGGGTGTGAAAATCAAATGGATGACAGCTTTTCTGCAAATGTCTATGGAGTGTTTGGTCTACACTTAAGATGAATCGAGAGCAGTAAGAAACACTGAGAACATAGGAGTAACAATTTGAGGTCAGGAAACAAAAAATCATGCTTCCAAATTAAGAAAAATAAGTTTAGATCGCATTATCAAGTCCATCAAATTCTTAGACAAGAAAGCTATTTACTGTCCATTGGTTACTTGCAGTGGTAACTTATTCTACAGAATGGCTGGCTTTGAGACACTGAAGGGTATGTGGAGAGTAGGGAACACATATGACATTCATTTTAGCTAAATCTTATTAATGTGTGCTCAGCTTTGTGAGAGTTATACTTTATTGACATAGATCTTGTCAGTAGAGGGAAAATGCAAAAATCCAGGATTCACAGTCTAATTTAGGACCAAACCAGTACAGAATTAAAAAGCATAACTCTACAAGATGCCTAAATGCAAGTGTTACCAGATTTAAGGTGGGGATCTTAAATTTTATCTTGAGTCCTTGGAAGAGAAAATCCTACCTGTGAATGTTATTGTGAATGTACATGAAGCTCCTGGGAGAGCTGCGAATGGGGCAGAGTTTGCTCATACAAAGACCATATGGAGAATTCGGAACCTGGGAGTGGTGTCCGCTGCACACAGATGTTCTGCATTCCTGTGGCTCTCAGAAGGGCTGTCTGCTCAGGCACACTCCTATTTTCCTGTTATTTGGGGAAAGCCAGGGGGTAAGTCACAGACCAGACTCCTGGGCTCCAGACACCTCTTACTTTCACATAGTTTTAGAGGCAAAATGTTACACAGTGAAGCTTCACTATGAAAATAGAAACACCCTTTCTGGCTGTTCCCTTGCCAGGAGCCCTAAACTTATATTTAAATTAAAGTGTGGCATTTGCATTAAGTACTGAAGGCTGGGTACCAACTTTCACAGTAATAAAATTTGGTTCTGCAAATGGCAAACCCTTCTCATTTCTCTCAAGCTCTGCTTTCTGATGATGCTGGTTTTTTTTTTTCTTGGAAATCAAAGTTTTCCACACTCAGAAAATTAGAGATCCCTTAATACGTCATTGTGCAAAGTCAGTCTGTCTTTTTCAGTAACTTCTCAGATTTACAGAGTGTGTATGCTCTATTTTCATTTCTTTCTCACAATGGTCTACTCTAACTAGATAGATATATGACGTTGGGGTAGAAAGCAAATTGCAAATACCACCTTTCACAGTTTACCCTAGAATGAAGCTTTTAAATTGAAGTCCCTGGACAATAGCAGTATCATGTAGGAACTTTCCAGAGAGTCACTTCCATGTCCCAGTCTAGATCTACTGACTTAGAAACTATGAGGCCAGGAATCTATTTTAATAAAGTCACTGTATGGTTGTGATTGCATTGCAAAGGGCTGGTCTGAAGTCATCAGTATCTTTGCACTTTGGTCTGTGACAAGAACATGATCATTACTCAGTTTCCACACAGTTCACATGTAGGATTAAAATGTCTTTTGCTCACTGGCCACCTGGCCACCATGCTTCCTTCATCTGACCACAGTCTGAGTTTCTCTTCTCTTTGTCTGGTTCAGACTGACAATTCTGGAATATGGTGCTCTGTCTTGAAACCAAAGATTCCATCCTAAACACAGACTTTCTCTAAGGCATGGGAAGAGTGAGGAGTGTCTCCCTACCATAGTCTACATAGTCTGAGAAATGCATCTTTTCTCCTAAGTTCACTATGATGAATGATGTTTCCATCGTCTTCACTTATCAGGAATTGACAGTAGATGCGGGCAGATGGATGGTCCAGCTCTCCCTTGAATATTGCTCATTCTTCTCTCCTCTGTTTTATTTCTCTTCTTATAGGCAATAAAGATGTTGTTTTATTTCTGTTTGGTGTGTTTACTTTTGTGTCTGCATACAGAATATATTTAGGTGCATAGATTTTAGACATGTCAATTTTGAAAGAACTCTTTTCTGTTCTCTGTGCATATATGCATGCGCATGCTTGTGTATATGCACACATGTGCTTGAATATGTGTGCACAGGTGCACATGTGACATAATGCTTTCTCCTGGAGAAAGCAGAGGAAAACTCTCATGAGTCTCTCCTTCCCTTTCAGCTTGATGACATAGCATCTCTGTTGATGCATCTTCTATGCTAGATACTTCAGTATAGCTGGCCAACAAGTTTTGGAGCCATTCTTCTGTCTCTGCCTCCCATTTTCTCTTATGAGTGTTGGGATTATAAATGCATACCACTTCATCCTGTATGTTTGCCTCAGACAAATACAGAAACCCACAGCCAAACAGTGGATGGAGCTTGGGGACTCTTATGGAAGAGTAGGAAAAAGGATTGTGGTCCCCAAAGGGGATAGGAACTCCATATGAAGACCAACAGAGTCAATTTGGACCCTTGGAGCTCTCGGAGTCTGAACTACCAACCAAAGAACACAGACAGGCTGGACCTAGGCCTCCCCACTCACATGTAGCAGTTATGCAACTTAGTCTCTATGCTGGTCCTGAACAGTTGGAGTATAGGCTATCCCAATAGCTGTATGTGGGAGATGTTCTTGTAGCTGGCTTGCCTCAGCTGGCCTCAATGGTAGAGTAAGCACCTTGCCTCTCAGAGACTTGAAGTGTCAGGGTAGGGAGATTCTCAAGGAGGCCCCACCCACTCAGAGGAGAAGGGGAGTATGGGGTAAGGACTGTGGGGGGGGGTGATAGGAGGGGAGCAGAGAGCAAGATGTAAAGTGAAAAATTTAAAATAAAACTAAATTAAAATAATTTTACACACACATATATGTACATAATATATATATTTAATGTGGGTGTCATGCCATTGTATACTCATAGAAGTCACAGAATATCTTTTGAAGTCAATACATTTTTCACTATGTGGGTTCCAGGCATCTGTCTCCTAGCTTGGCAGATTTGCTGGACCGTCTCCCCCAGCCGGAAGGACCACTTTGCTTTTGTATCTAGATCATTGTCTTCTCTATCATCTGCTCTTGTCTTGAAAATCTTAACTTACATAACAATTGACTTTTACTAAGTTTCGATATCAGTTTTATATCTCAGAAGCCTATCACTGATAGATTCTTTATATTCTTTCCTTAGCATTTCTCAGGACGTCAGATGAACTACAGTAGTCATTTTCTACTTGTGAATTGTAATCCCTTTGGGAAACAAATGACCCTTTCATAGGGGTCTTTTATCACATATCCTGCTCATCAGATATTTACATTACATTTGTATCCATAACCAAGTTACAATTATGAATCAGCAATGAGATAATTATATGGTTGGGGGTCACCCCAGCATGAGGAACTGTATTTGAGGGTCACAACATTCAGAAGGCTGAGAACCAGTGAGCCACAGGAGAAAGCATAAGGATGTATGGGAAAGCAAACATATTTATTAAGTTAGAGCACAGATGCTAGAGAGATGACTCAGCTGTGAAAAGAACTGCTTGTTCCTCCAGAAGCCCTGAGATCTGTTCCCAGCACATACATGACAGCTTACAACCCCTGTAATTGCAGTTCCAGGGAACCTAACACCTTCTTCTGGCCTTCACGGACACCCTCAAATATACACATAAAGACACACAGAGATAAAAATAAAAATAAACCTTAAGAACAAAAACGCCAGGCATTTTCGAGAGGCTCCTGAAGCTTAGAGACGTGGGACTAGTTTCCTAGTTGTACACTGTGCTTTCAGTCCCTTCCCATTCCTAAACTAGCTCTTAGAAGATACCATCTAGTTTTAACTATCTCTTTTCCCAATTTTATTACGATGATTTTATATGGATGGGTTTTTTGCCCACATGAGCACATGCAGTGCCTATTGAGGCCATTGATGAGCATTTGATCTCCTGGAACTGTAGTTTGCATATGGTGGTGAAACACGATGTCAGTGTTGGGAGTTGAGCCCTCATCCTCTGGGATAGCAGCAAGTGCTTTCAACCACCAAAGCATCTCTACAGCCCTGATAATTATCTTTGCTTGGTTATTTGAATATTTTTTTAATCTCATTTATAGGTCATCATTTACCATAAAATTTGCAATTTGAAGCACATATAATATGCTTGAGAAATGAGTGAAAAACATCTGCGTCCTGCTTTTGCAATGTGGATTATCTTCTAGCTTCTCACCTACTATCGTTCTATTAAGCCTAACATCCATTAAGAGGTTCCTGTTTAAAATGTAAAGATTCTAGAATAGAATTCCAACTCATAGGAATGTTTCTCAGTAGATCTCTCTTTGTGGCTCAAGCTGCCTCTATTCTTGCTGCGGTTTTGCATTACACAAGGAATATATACTTAAGCAACATGAGACCAAATATCTAGGTTGAGAAATGAGGGGCCCTGTGGGCCATAGGTTGCTGTTAAACAGAGTCCCCCCTTTTCCCCAGAACCACTCCCTGCTATGTTCATTTGCCCAGCTTTAATCCTTTTTACTAAAAATCAATAATCACATTGAATGACACCCTGTATTAACTGAGACTTTTATTCCCTTTGACTTAACACAATGAAAACATTTTCAATGTCATTTATAGAATTAACATGCCCTCTATTTTTGCAGTGTAACTATTCTGATGTGACCCAGGGTGTCTTTTTAGTTGTCAGGGTTTCACATGGCTGGAAGATTGAGCCCCTTTTAAGAATTTATTACAGGAACTTGGATTCAATTAAAAAGTCATATCTAAATTTTGAGTAACTATTCATCTATACACTCATATAATATAATGTTTGTCTAAAAGAATTTTCATTAAATGTGATCTATGAGGCTGTGGTGACAGTTCCTATTTTCATTTCTAATCTTCTAGATTTCAGATTTCATTGGAACATGAAATTCTGTAATGGGGTGGAAAAGCAAAAATACTGCTTAAAAATCCCTTCCAGCAGACTAAGTCTGACTTCCGCGGAGACAGGTGTTCCTTCTGATGACAAAATCATCTCCACCTGTTGCAGGAGGCATTCTATTTCTGTTAAGTATGTCCTTGCTGTGCTGTCCCATTATCTCTCAATGCACTTCGGGGGGTGGGGGGTGGGGTACAGGACAGTGGTGCTTCATGCCTTTTTTGTAGTTCTCTGGACTCCTTCTGAAACTCTCTTTTTCTCACTCTCTCTCCATTCTGGCAGCCTTTCAGTTTGGAGAAAGATCCACTTGTTCAAAATTACCCATATAGCCATGCGTTGAATTAGTTATAGAGAAAGGATCTCTGTTAAATGAGAAGGACTCCATGATAACCAATGTACTGGCCTCTCAGAGGGCCTTATGGAAAGGCAAGACAGACACTAGCTAACACTGTCTTATAATAAACGTGATGAAATTCTACCATACTCATGTTAATACTGACAAGGGTGGTTTTAAAAAGCCTGAATTAAGAACATTTGGTTGTCTTAACTTTATACTGATTTTACCACTCTGATTTAATGTCACAGTGTAACCATTTTTGAGAGTTTTTTTTTAGTCTATATTCAGTAAGTCTGAAAAAGAATCAAATTATATTTAGTATATGTAAAGATATCCCCTATGGAAAAGTTAATATGAGTCAGTGTTTAATCTACAATGGTTTTTACATACAAATAATAGGCTTTTGAGTAACAGAACTATTACAATTAACTCAGTTGTCAAAAATGGTAATTCTTCTTAGGCATGTGTTCGTGTTTTGAAATATTTCTAAGTGTCCAAGATTTTTATCATCATTGTAGCTCTGTAGAAAAAGAATAGCTGCCTATACCTGAATTTTTATTTAATCCTCTATTTAAGAAATTATTGATGATAATTTCTCTGATATATATTAAGGCTATAACAGCATATAATTAATATTATGACAAGAACTTTAGAAGAAATTTGTTCTTTTTGTTTGCAAAACCAAAAGCATAATTACATTTCTTTTATGTCTCTAGAAACCATTTCATTAGCTAAAATTGCTGTCTGCAGTGAGCGTGGCCTTCTGACCCCAGAGCTTTTGTATTTATTTAGTATTTCAGCTTCAAGGATAAAGAAAAGATACTAATGCAAAACTTTCTTCAACTGAAAAGTAGCAACCAACACAGTCAGTAGATTCATCCGTTCCAGAAAAATAATCTTTAATGATGTTAATTATAATTCCATTTTATATACAAGTTTATTTGCTAGATCCTAGACTAATGGGCTGACTCTTAAATGTTTTTCTCTATAATGTAAATGTATTCCTCATTCCTTAAGTATAAAGTTATTACATTTAAGTTATTCATAGGTTTTTAAAATACACACAATATATTAATAGCAGTAAATGGAAATATAAAATAACAAAAGCAGACTTTTAAGAGACTATGGTATTTTATATTAAAACTACATAAACCTTTGAGATGTCAATAAAAGCAAACAGACAGCAGGCCCAGCCTAGGTGAAGCCTTCTTCATCTTCTGCCCGCTAGACCGAGCTGGGGTGTTTTTCCCCCTGATTTACTTCAGAATGGCTTTAGCATAGGATGGGTTGGGAATGGAAATTAAAGTAGGGAAGTGTGTAAAGAGGACAGTAAGGGTTCCAACACAGAGCTTGTATCCCTGACATCAAACTTCCCTCTACACCACTGTCCCAATTATAGTACTGGCCATTGGCCACAGCTTCTGGTAGAATGAGATTGGCTGAGTCTTAACTTAGGCATGTCCAGTGAAGGAAGAATTTACTAGAAGCAAGAACAGGAAACAGGAAACAGGAGAGCAGGAGAGCCAGTCTTTCAGAGAAGGCACAGAAGGGGGTGTTAATGTGGCAATTCCATGAGCTTTTAATTGGGAAATTAGCATGCAATTCAGACTTCAAACATAAGTCCTTGCAGGCCCTCTAAGAGAGCAACTCTGTTAAGTGTATGCAAAAACATCTCATTTCACCGGAATGTTTAGCATCCTGTGAAAAGCTGTTGATCAAAGGTCTAGCATTATTTTAAAATAAGAAAAGAGCAAAGCATCTAAGTTTAGTATGTTCCTGATTGAAAATGTGGCCAAAAATCCTATAACACCCCCAGTTCCATCTTTCCAGTTTCCGATGTTGAACACATATAGCAGACAAAACAATGGTGGAGATAATTAGCCTAGTGATCATTTCTCTATTTCTATATATCCTTAAAAAGCATGCCAATTTTTTTTATCACATTAGAGTCTAAAATTTATTATTATTTTCCAGCTAAATTCAAGGGTCACAGTTCTCTGTTTAATCTATTAAAGCCATGCTTATCACCATGAGGCCTCCTTTACTGCAGAGATTTTATGAGCAAAGACTGCATGGGGAGCCTAATATTATTCCCTAAGGACCACCAGCAGCTTTGCTATACCAATCTCTGCTTCTTTATGAAGCATTTGTCCTCTGGGCAACATAGCTACACAGCACAATGTCCCAGGCATCAGACTGAAGAGTAAAATCTATTGTGAGAAATTTCTACTCATTTACAAACTGTTTATTTCTGGAAGGGACTTGGGCTGATATCAACTGGTACAGATTTGTGGCTTTGAACACCAGGGACAAAAAAAAAAAAAAGCCTGGTGGTCAAGTTTTATGCAGAGATAGAGATGGCTCCTGGCTGTTCTAAAATGTCCAGGTCTCTCATCCCACATGGCCTATTTGATATCTTTGAATTAAGTTCATAGGCCTTATTCATGGGTTCCTTTTAAGATAGATAGTGCCCAAGGCTGTAAGCTAGGGCTTACAGTAAGGGTGGGGGTTGAAGCATTTATGCTGATCAGAGGCTAGTCAAACACAAACAGAATGACATTGGCCAGATGAGACCATAGGCAACAGACCTTATGTGGGTTGCTAATCTGATAGGACTGGTGGCTTTAATGAGAGGAGGTGACAGAGACAGAGGAGGTGGTGGGTTGTTGCGGCCCAAACTACCCAAACTACCGGATATTTGGGGACCAAACTGTTGATGCTCTGTCAATGTTGGGACCCGCACTGCCAAAAGCCTTGGGGGCTAAGTTGTTAGAGCCCTCACTGCCCCAAGCTGCTCTGGTCCACGGGTCGGGGTTCAGCAAGAGAGAGAGTGAGGATGGTCGTGAGAGACCAGACAGAGTGTGATTCAATCCCATTTATTCTTCAGTCTCTCTTCCTAGTCCAAGTCCCAAATCTTGAGTCCCTAGTCCCTAGTTCCTAGTCCCTAGTTCCTAGTCCCTAGTGTCTCCAAACAGTTCCAAGTTTCCAGTTCCAAGTTCTCTTCCAAGTTCCTGCTACCTAATGCCTAACAACTAACTCCAAGTTGTACTGAACTGTTCTGTCTGCCTCTCACCTTTTATATGTCTCACTTCTAAGTCACGCCCTTAAGTCTCGGCTCTAAATCACACCTTTGAGTCTCACACACCCAAGGACAGATCCTGGGTATCTAAAACAAGATGTTATCAGAGTGTGCTCAGCTGTTGTAGGCTATTGTTGACAAGACTCTTGTCAGGGTATATGGCTCAAGATGACTGCAAGGATGATAGCCGCCTTCTGTCGGCTCCCCACAGTGGGTGTTTGGTTTTATAGACAAGGGACTGAAGTGCATATTTTACATATCAAAGCAGACCTTGCCTCCAGGGTCTCCCAGCATCCCACTGTCCCTATTTGGCATACCCTGTCCCCAACCCTGAACTTTTCAGCTCATGGATGGGCTGCCCTTCCCTCAGTCTTTCCTCCCTATATAATCCAGACATTTTGCTATCTCTCTCTCTCCCCCTCCCTCCTTCTCTCTCTTCTCCCTCCCCCCCCCTCCGTGTATGTTTTTCTCTTCCACCTCCCCAAGTCCTCCTGGTGACACCCCGGGGCTAGTGAACTAGCCCCAGCTTCCCAACAAACCTGTCTTTAATATAATCTAATCTGGCTTGAATTGGTTCATTTCATCTTCGGAGAAATAATTCATCAGTGGGGAAAACAAAGTCTACCTGTACCTACACAGGCAGAAAGGCTATGTAAGCATACAACACAGGTGGCATCCAGTCTTTCCTGATTTGAGCCCTAGTTCAGACCTATGAGTGCTACCACCTTCGTGCCAGAACTCAAGATCCAGAATTGTGAAAAGAAGTAGAGTTGGAGCCCAGTGCAGTGGCACAGGCCTGTGATCGCAGCTAGTCAGAAGACTGGGGTAGGAAGCTTGAGAGTTTAAGTCTTGACTAGGCGATGTAGCATGACATTCTCTCAGAATGTAGCATGACATTCTCTCAGAAATAAAAAAGTATAAAGGGTCTGGTCAGTGGCAGGGTATTTATCCGGCATATGTGAAGCCTTGGACTGAAAAGTTCCCAGCACTAAACCCAAACATAGAAAAAATAGTAATAAAAATGTAAACAAAATCCTGTCTAGAAGCCACTGAGCCTATCATACTTTATTCAGGCTGTCATAGCAGACAGAGTGAGAATACTGCTTTTCATGTTTGGGTTATTTAAAAATTGCATGCACTAGACTACATAGATTTTACCTTAGAGTGAGCAACTGGTATCAGAGGTGTGAGGAAGGATTTAAGGGCACAGAAGAGCGTAGGGAACAGACACAGAGCCCATTGCAGTAGGCACTTACAGGAGGGGTGAGGACAAACGACTCCAGTGCTTCCGGAACCATGTCACAAATGTAGCGGAGGAGACTGCCATCCTTCCTCCATCTTCTGTCTCCCTTCTGCCAGGAGGCGATTCGGGAGTGTTTCTCTGTTCTTAGCATAATACTTGTAATAGAAGTATTCCAATATCCTTTTAAAGATATGATTAAATTTTTTTTGAAAAATATTAAATATGGAGATAAATTGGTGTTAAATGTACATAAATTGTTAAAGACTGGAAAGGAGAAAGATAGCGGGAGAGAGGCAAAATTAATACACATGAGCCACTATTGCTATTTTATTACAAAAGAAATGATTGTGAATGCATTTTTAAAATTGCAAGGCACCATTAACAAATGTTAAACAAGATCACACTTTCCAGAGCAAGAAAATACAAAAGTAAACAAAACAACTCAGAAGAGGCCAAAGGAAGAGAAAAATTAAAAAAACAGAAACACACACACACAAAAACAAACAAAAAAACAGAGGATAAGGCTGAAGAAAATTTGTTGAAACTCTTCTGGACTGAATGAAATATAATCTCATGATCTATTTGTGTGTGGTGTGTGGTGCATGTGCATGTGGTATGTGCAAGCATTCGGATATGTATGTTTGTGTGTATGTGATGTATATATGTGAGGGTGCAGAGTGTGTGTGTGTGTGTGTGTGTGTGTGTGTGTGTAAGGATGTGTGTGGGCTATACAAATGTCTTTGCATGCATCTGAAGCCCAATGTCTTCTCATTCTCCACCTAATTCACCTACACAAGGACTGCTCATTGAACCCAGAGCTCACTGTGTGTTTATCCTGGCTTGCTTGGTTTGCTCTGAGGATCCCTTCTCTCCAGTTCCCCAACGCTGGAAGTGCAACCACAGTGCTCGGCTAACATTTCCATGGGATTCAGGGCACTGAGCTCAGGTTTTCCTGCGTGAGAGGCAAACGCTTAATCTGGTGAAATACATCACTAGCTCATAATCTAGTACTTTTAAGAGAACTCTAAATAACAATAAGAACAAATGTAGTAACTTATACAAATGGCCTTAAAAGAGTTATTACATACTGACATAAATCCAAGTGGAAAGCAGTAATGATACCCAGTATCTTTTAAAAATAAGCAAAGTTATTAAATCATAAGGAATAACATTTAAAACATTTTATTTACAAACCTTCTGTGCTTATTATCTATTTGTTTTTAATATACTTAAAAAGTCACCTATAAAGTGGAATTTCAAATAATAAACAAATATAATAATGCTTTTAATCTTAAGCCAAGTCAAAAGTTTTATCAAGCTGATCTGTTAAAAGAAAATTTACCAATAATCTTAAACTTAATATGCATTTTAACAAAAGGTAAATTCTTAGAAAATTTAATATTACATAAGGAAGCATCTGATGGGTGTTATTTTAAGAATCCACAAGAAAAGAGTATTATATAATTTATTAATACATAAAATTACTAAATCAATAAAGAAAAACGTGATCATTGTAATTTTTAATAATACATTGAATAAAATTCACCTCATAATTGCTGAAATCATCAATAAGCATCGACTATGCTATCACTGTGATTAGCAGTCATAAAAGAGAACAAAAGGGAGGGAGACGGGAAAAGAGGGAGAGACAGAGATAACAGAAAGAGAAGAGAAGAGGAGATGGCACAGAAAAAACAGACATAGGGAGGGGTGAAAAAATAGAGAGAGGGCACGTGTGCACATAAAGTTGGTGATCAGGGAGGAGAGGGAGGATCCAGAAGGAGATGAGGAAGGGAGATGATTAAGATATGCATAAAATTCTCAAATTAGCAATTTTAACAATTTTAAGAAATTGTCATAATTATATATTTCAAGTGGTAAAATCCAGGGGAAGCTATCATTAAAACTGAAAATTGTAATAATTAAATCAAAAATGAATATGTCTTACTCAGTGTTCTCAGAACTAAGTAAGAGTTAAAAACAAAGAGCCGAGGGACAGTGACTATTTAGTTCAACTGCAAATAGCATCTAAAAAGATGAAAAATTTTACTCTATAGGAAATGTATGACAATTATTCTATTTATTACAAGTGAAAAACAGTGGTCTACCTATGTATAGGTAATCTCAAGTACGGAAATACAATCATATTATGAATTATTTTGTGCGGGCGGTGGTGGCGCACGCCTTTAATCCCAGCACTTGGGAGGCAGAGGCAGGCGGATTTCTGAGTTCCAGGTCAGGCTGGTCTGCAGAGTGAGTTCCAGGACAGCCAGGACTACACAGAGAAACCCTGTCCCAACCCTCCCCCCCCCCAAAAAAAGAATTATTTTGTTATTGTTGTATCAAAATTGTAACATCCCAAGTAACAATTTCCATAAAAACATCCTTGATATACCTTGATTTATCAATGAAATTCCAAATATGTTTGTGCTATAGAAAGCACTTCTAGGTCAAATGATACTTTACAGATCTTCATTTTTAGCAAATTAAATTATTTTTAATGGTGATTCAAACAAAAATCCAATGTGGTTTGAGGTGCCTAAACAAAGTAATATTAAAAATGTTTGGGAGGGGGGAAATCTGGTGAGAATAATAGAGAACGTCTTAATAATATTAATTACGGTAATAGATATGTTTGCATCTAACAAGTCCATTACAAAGCTATAACAAACAAAGAATAAATGCAAAACTCCCTTACAATGGACAGGATAAGACATCATCCTGAAATAGGCTCTAAGATCTGACAACACTCCAAATCGCTAGGTAGGTGAGCATTCTTTTTACACTGTGTTACTGATTAATGATGGTGTCATACAATTGACTTAATTTTTGCTGTCTCATCTACAACTAGTAGTGGCTTGCAAGAGTGAAACCTCTGCTAATTTAAGCCACTTACAGAAATAGGTTTCTTTTTTTTTTAATAACATACATTAGCTTTTCTGAATTATGGGCGTGCTCCAAACCAACTTCGTCAGTAAGATTTAATGTTGAGCTATTGACATGGATTTGAAATGCAACAGGGAGCACCAGTGTCTTACGGATCTAGGCTGCGATATCCTGGGTTAACAGTAGGTGTCACCATCTACACTACTCAGTACTGGCCTAATGCCTCGTTTGTCCAGGCCCAGGACTTCAGGTTTACTGTGAGCTGGGTGCAAAAGACAAAAGAAAATTCCCATTTTCTAGGAATGTACCCTAAGTAATCACAATTTTTTAAAAAGTTAGCCTCCTATTTTTCTCAGTTGTACAATTTTAAAATGTTATACATATGTTTCTTTGAATATGGAATAGAAGGGTTTTTTAAAGTCTTTGTCACTGAACTTGACAGTAGATACAATGTTATTGAAAAGATCATTATATCAGTTAACTAATTAACATACAATATTTCATCATTGTAGAATCCATATGTAATCTGTAACCCACAATTTCTCATATAAATAAACAACCTGAAATCCTTTATTTGCCCCAAACACAGCTTTAGGGGCCAATGGAAAAGCAATGGAGCCTTCCTCGCCTTTCCTCCTTATGTGTCCACATCGAGCCAAACATCAGGGTCTAGATTGCATCTCGTTCTAGCAAACAAAATATGCTGGGAATAGACTAAATAATTACCAATATCAATGTGTCTACAGCACATAGCTATGAAGCTGCCTGGTGAATGATGACTGTACCCTGTGGGCATACTCAAAACAGAAAGAGCCCTTCTATGTAACAAGCTTAGGTATAGACCTTGGGACACTCTCTAAAGACCCCTGCTCTACCCCATTAATATTCTCCTCTGCCTCTCTCTCTCTCTCTCTCTCTCTCTCTCTCTCTCTCTCTCTCTCTCTCTCTCTGGCAGAGAATAACCAAGAAGCTATTCTTTCCTAAACACATGTTTTTCAAAGTGCCTTTTGGTATTCGGTGAAGACAGACACCACAGAAACATTTAGATGGTTTTGGACTAATTGGATAGCTTCGTTTTCCAGAGCTGTCAGCTTCTCAATTTTTTATAAGTGGAAAACTCAAGCGAAATGATATTTCTGAAATTAAAAATAAACCCTTACAAGACATAAAAATTAGACCACAAGGATCTGGGATACCTTGAAGAGTTTGTCCCAAACTATGAGCCCCTCCTAATGGCTGCTTTAAAGAGCAGCTCTCCACTCCTCCCCTCAGGGGGCTTAGAAGCAAAGCTTTCTCAGAAAAGCCATCAGTGCATAGAATTATCTCTGTGTTCCTTCCTCCCAGAAACTCCCTGGCATTTTTCTTGCTTGTTTTTAAGCTACTGTACTATGACTCAGCATAAATGGAAAATGTCGTTATTACTTCCATCACAGAGCATGAATATTCTCTCAGCTCTGGTTAAAAGAGACAAAGAAATATGTAGCAGTGCAGAATGATGCCAAATCCTGATATTTCAAAATGAAAATAAAAGATGAAGAATAGTAACTAGATAGAACCTGTCATTTTCATGCTCAAAATGTTGAAAACAAGATTAAGAATTTAGCAGGGTCTGGTGGTGTTGATGGTGCAGTCTCAGCGATGGAAGTGAGGATTATAATTTCAAAACCAGCCCGTTCTGTGATGGGAGTTCTAGGCCAGCTTGGGCAACTCAGTGAGACATTGTATCAATACAAAAGGCAAAACTGGGTCTGGGTGTGACCAATGGTAGAGTGATGGTCTAGCATGTGCAGGACCTTAGGCTGGGTCTCTGGCACCACAGAGAGTTAGAAATTTAAAATGTGAGAAATTAATAACTGTGCTATTTGTTGTTTAAAATTTAGGGTAAATTGTTTTTTAGTTTACAATGAAGATTATTAACGTCTAATTTTTTTAAATGCTCACCTTGAAAAGGTATGGAACAGGAAATATACTACTTTTTCTGAGTTGATAATCTGGTTCTGGTGTAGATGCTGTCCAGAGTCTAAGCCACAAAGCTCAGGGTGCTGAGGGAGTGCCTGAAGGTTTGCAGTGTGCAGGGGACTGGATTGATTGTGAAATGAACATAGCATGTTCCATGGGGGACTACCTTTAAGATTTTAGCCTGAGGTTTAGGTTAGATTTTTTAGGTTCCTCTGACCAACCTGAAAGGTTTCTTCCTCGCTAAGTCTGAGGATGCTTTTTCTTCTAAGCACAAACCATCAGAACCCACTATTCCTTCACTACTATCAGGCACATCGAGTTTATAACTCCCACTGAGCCATGGGGCATCTCTGCTCTTATTCTGTAGGTGGTACTATGCTTCCTCCCCATAATCCCAACAGCTGCTCCCAAGGAATGCTGTCCTCTAGCTAAGAGTAAAAGAAACAAAGTATGATATCGGTCTCACAGTAGATTCTCAATCTCTGCTAAGTATTTCAGTTTGGGAACTCATTTTACACAAACAAAAAACTCAAACCCCAAAACAAACAGACAAAAAAAGCCCAGAAGAATCTCTTCTTTAAAACATATATTTCAGTCAGCTGTGGTGGCACCTGCACTTGGGATGCAGAGGCAGGTACATCTATGTGAGTTTGAGACCAACCTGGTCTACCGAGCAAGTTCCAGGTCAGACAGAACTACACAGAGAAACTCTGTCTAGAAAAACCAACCAACCAAACAAACAAAAAACAAAAGAAGAAATAAAGCAGAAAACAATTTTTAACAGAAGTTAAAATTGCCTTTTCTCTCCTATAAACTACTTGTAAGTAGCCAGATTATCACTGTAGGCAAAATAGGATGTCCATGAAACAGGTCTTAAAACTGTAGCTGTAAGGAAGCCCAATAAACTCATTGGACAGATAGATTCCGTTCATGGCCTGCCATCGTCTCCCCTGGGGTAAACACAAATAGGATACCCTGAATAAGATGCACAATAGCTCCCACCAAAAATGATTTTTAGGGCATGCAAAAAACACAGGATAAAGTAACAGAAGATCATCACAGCCAATGCTGTAGTTATTACATATTTCTCTCCCTTGTACTACAGATTTCAGGTGTAGACTACTAATATTCTAAGTTTTCATTTCTTACTGTCTTCTGGAAACATAAATCTCTTCGTGTTATGCAGACAAGTATTTTATTCAGGGCTGATTTAGTTAGAAGAAACTCAAGTGGAACACATTAAGGTGAATGTATCTCCTTGGATTGCTTCAACATCGCTAATATTTAGAAAAACGGTTTTCATATCTATTATGCTATGTTAAAGAAAAGGCATTTAGAATTCTTTTTCAAAAGATGAAACTCGTAGAGAATGAAACAATGATTTGGGGGAAAGAGAATCTGGTGGTGACACTTTGTTTTATATAGTGAAAAATGGGGTTGCCTTTAATTATTATTATTTTTTTGTGGAGGGCTCGTTCCAGTGAGACACCTGTTCTATAAAACCATCGTGATTCTGCTTCTAAGAAGGGCCTCTGATAAAGCTGATGTGTATCTCATCTGTGGGTAAGAGTATGTGACAATCCTCATGCAGGAAAAACTGTCAGTGGCCATGTAGCCTCCAGAACTTCGCATAGGGAGCCTCTCTCTTCGGTTGTGGGATAATTCATCTTGACAGAGGTGAGCAAAGCCAAGCCAATGACAGAGATTAGTATGGCTTAAACCTAAGCTGAGCACCTCTTCCTGTACTTTGCAGTGCAGAGCTAGCCCTAGGTACAGAGAGCCAGGGAGCATGAGATACAGACATACCTTCATCATTAGAGTATGAGATACCAAGAAAAGGTTGGGAGGAAGTAACTTGAGAAAGCTTTGGACTCATGATTCCAATAAACCAAGGCAGATGGTAGCTTAGAAAACTGGGGCACTAAATGAAATACTGCCTACCCCCTCACCAATAATGTCTTTAATTTTTATTTGCTTTTATGTAATGTGTATGAGTGTTTACTTGTGTGTATGTCAGTTCATCATGTACATGTCTGGTAGCCACATAGGTCAGGAGAGGGCATCAGATACCATGGAACTCGAGTTACAGATAGATATGAATTGCCTTATGGGTGTTAGGGATTGAGCATGGGTCCTCTGGAGATTATTCAGTGCTATAAATTGCTGAGCCATCTCCCCAGCCCCAATAAGGTCTTGAACGTAAAATGCTAAAGACAGTATGAGGCAAGCATCATAGGTAACTAAGGTAAAGCAGGAGGCAGAGAAACAAAATAGAGAACATCTCTTTTCAGTACTATAAAGACTCAAAGTTCCTACATTAATATTGCACAAGCAACATCTATTAAGGAAATCATGAGTAAGCCACTAAAGATTCTTAGAACCAAAGAACCATTCACATATCTCCAATCAAAAGCCTAGAAGACTGAGTGGAAGAAATCTCCAGAAAAGTATTTTGAAAGAGAAGGCAAGAGGTGGGGATGAGAGATAAGAAAATTGAGCATCGGAAATCTAGAAATTTCTAAACAGAAGAAAAAGGAACCTAAAAGAAAAAAAAAGGAAATATTGAGAAGCCAACTTCCATCTGCTTCCATCAGTGCATATACCTGTGTCCACTCAAGTGACAAAACCAACTTAGGACAGATGCAATTACAAGCCACCAGGGGTAGACTGCTGGGAGCCAGAGTGGGGAATCTACAAAGTGCTGAAGTCATAGTTCTGGATCAGAGAATATCGTGCTGCATGCATAGCTGCAGGCATCTGGTGAGCAACTTCCTTTCTGTGCAGGCTTGCTCTTATCAAGCCATGTGCAAATTCTGGGAAGGGACAGACCGAAATACCCCAGATTGCATATCAGTGGCCCTGTACTATGGCCTTTTTATCAGCCCTGAGAGGCAGCCCCATGCTGTCGTCCAAATTCCCTGTCCTATTTTCCTTTGTGACTCACTCTGAAAACGGGACAAATATTTTCTGAGCACTCACGAAGATAAGGAGTTTGCCAGCATCCTGAGGATTGGCTATAGGTGCCATGAGCCCCTTCTGCTTTGGAGACCACACTCAAAGGCTTTTTGTCCTTTTTGGGCAGTTGTACCCCTGTGTCCTTGACTCTGACCCTCCTTTCTATTCCTTGATTAATAGCATGAATGACCTGAGTCTCCAAAAGCCCCTACTATAAGCTGAGTCCTTGCTCTCAAGCTTCCCTAAGAAGATTTATATTTTATCTGCTTTTAATAAATTCACTTTCAATGCAAATGTTTATTATTGGCTGTCAAAACAAGTTTAAAAATGAGAATATTATCATTTCTTGTAAACATGTTTATGGGGTAGGGGGGTGGGGGAAAATGATGTTCTCTGCAATAATGACTCAACACTTGGAGCTACTATATAAAGAATGGATCACATGCAAACATTCCACAGTCTGTATTTGGGGTGCGGTGGGGTGGGGGAAGATTCTTAAGAGAGGTAGAGCCAGAGAGTGACAAAGCTAGAGAGAAGCAAAGACCCTGCTAGACCATGCAGATGGAGAGCAGAGGTTGACACTGGGGCGTCTTCTTCAGTTACTTCTTTACCTTTTTTTAAAGCCAGCATAAAATATCATTATGACTTTTTACCAAGTATAGTTTCCGGTTCTCTTGTCCTCTTTCTCTACCCTGACCCCGTCACATCTGTACTTCTCCCACACTTTGTTCTCTTTCACGTCCCACATGTCCTTTTCCAGTATCTCCAACGACCTTATTGTTTGAGACTGAGTGCCTGACTTAACCTGAAGCTCCCTGATCTGGACTAGACTGGCTTGCCAGCTACTCACTGTCCTGCCAAGATCTCCCTGTTTCCTGTTTCCTGGTGTTGGGGTTACAGGTGTGAGTCACCATGCCTGGCTTCTACCTGGGTGCTACAGACTCAAACTCAAGTCCTCCTGCTTAATAGCAAGCACTTTACCTAGTGAATAATTTCACCAGCTCCTTTTTTTCTACTACAGCTATAAATAATAATAATAATAAATAATAAATAATAATAATAATAATAATAATAATAATAATAATACCACCCCTACCCAGATTGCTCTGCAATGTAAGGAATGTAAGGAAGAAAAAATATAATATGTCGATTATTACAGTACAATTAATGACGGATTTTCTCAACTATCAACGAATGCTGCTTTTATAGTTGGAAAGGCAAATATGTTATTTTAAACATTTGTGGATAAAGGAGTGATTTAACAAGCACTCCTTGGTTTGGTGATAACCCATCATTAAAGTATGACTTAAGTTTAGATATGAGAGAATTACTCCTCTTACAGTTAAATCTTCAAGCTCAAAGAATACCACAACCTTATCTAGCCCTTCCCTGTAAAGAACTAAATAGGGTTTCACTGACATTTTCTTACTGCTCTCAGTATTCCCTGAGGGAACCTAGCATTGTTTCCATTGGGTAGATAAGAAAATGCATAGAAATTAAATGGAATGCTTAAGATTATTTTTCCAGCCATAGCTTTGGGAAGACAATGCTGGTCTCCAGAGACCACGCCAATACCTAAACCAACTACATCATTCTTTACAGGAAGAAAGGACACAACAAGTGCCCAGACACTAAATATGCTTTACTACTCTCTACACAATGACAGTTGTATTTCAGAACCTTCTTGAAGGCAGACCTTTGCCTTTAAAAGAACACAAGGGCAAAAGTTTGGCACAACTAACCCTTACCAAGAGTTCGGAATGATTTCTTTTATCTCCTCCTGTTCTATCCATCATGAGAAATGGGCCTTCTGGCTGTTAAGTAATCTGAGTGCTTGTGTGACCCCATAAATAAATATCCATGCTTGAGGTACACAGGTAGAGTCTTTTGGGTATTACAGGAATCTTATTTTATTAAATGTAGGATTTATGTCTTATGTTTGCAATTTGTCCTTGAGGGTACATAGGCAAGAACTGGTACTGGAAATTAATTAGTTAATTAGAGACAAAATAGCCTAGGCAAACCAAGTGTTAGTGCTGGTTCTGTTACCAATTCATGCAATAATTTTAAAATGAATTAATTTTTCAAACCATTAATCAATAAATACATAGAGAGTGAATATGTTGTTTCAAGAGAATATTTTGATATGGCCAGACTTGTGTTCCTGCAGTTTCACATAGACACCAAAGTTTCAGTTTTCTCTTAGGCTATATTTACTCAGCCTTGCTTCTTATATTACAGATTTTGTTGTTCAATAAATCTAGGACAAACTAAATAAAATTATTGTGCATGGGTACAGTTATGTGGGGGTGTACATGTGGCAGATGATGTACTGTAAGGTGCCTGTAGAGGTCAGAGGTCAATCTCATCTTTCCATTTTTTGTTTGAGACAAGGTGTTGTTAAAATTCCTTCCTTGGAGGGAGACATAAACAGTGTCTACCCTTCCTCCTAAGGTACCAATGGCAAAATTCATCATGGAGAACCAGTGAGTTTATTAGGCCTACTGACAGTGGATATGGGGCTATGGTCAAGAGCTTTAAAGCAGCCACCCTGAAAAGTCAACACCCTTGCGTCCCCCAGGGCTGCACTGATGGCCACATAGATGGCCATGTAAATGGGCTCCACTGCCCTGTCCTTCTCAGCTTAGACACTACTAGCCCTTCCCTGGAGCCACATGCACGTATGAAAGTGCTTTGGGGGGATGTAACTAGGTATCTGAGTGAGGATTCTCTAATTCACCCTGCTCCTTTTTGGGTGGAGGAAAGTTAATAGTAAGTCCAGCTGTGGTGTTCTTTTGCAAGTGGGCACAGGTGAACTGAAGAACACAGGGCAGTTTTGGCAAATAGTTATGGCCAGCACATTCCGGTTTCAGTCTCCTATCTCTCCACAGCTGATACAATATTCCTGTATATGAGGTTCCTAGCAGCTGATATGGAATCTGGGGATTTTACTTTAGTCCCTATGATTTTGAGGCACACGCTTTATCAACTGAACCATCTCTCCAGTTTTACCTTTCTTTTTAAATCTTAAAAAGAAACACAAACTAGAAAAGCAGTGTAGACAGAACTGGGGACAGGGGAAGAGTATCCCCCGAGGTCCCCAGTGAACTGTTCTCAGGATCCTCTTTGGAAGACATCATATTTAATATATATGAATTAAGTGCTGAAGCCCAACTGTGCTCTTCAGTCTTTACATATTTCTTAAGCAGTACTGGAACTCTTCTCAGGTTAGAAATATGAAATATAAGAGCCATTGGGCTGTTAGGAATCCTACTCAACTACTGGTGTACTTGAATTAAAATCTTCTCTGTATTGGTGTTATGCCTTTTACTTTCCAGAATGAGATTCCTTTGGTCAAGTACACTATAATCCAGGGTTGCTTGTAAGTTACTGTGCTCTGCTGAACTGCTCATCAAATATAAATAACTCACTTGAGCATGCGTACTTCAAATGACTTCATTTTCCATGTGGATAACTGAGTTTCACCTTCAAATACTGAAAAGGGGTAAATAATATACTTTAGCAAGAGTGCTTGATACTTGTAAAAGTCATGTTTCTGCTTTGGTATCAGAACTGATCACTCCTCCTCTAAGCTTCGATTGTGCTTGGCAGCCAGGTTATATGGAAAAGGTTGATCTTCAGACTTGAGAACCACACTAAATAAGGCAAAGTGATCACGCCAGAGAGCTGACAAGGGAGCAAGGGATGAGATGCAGAGTTCAATCCCACAGTTCATACACATTTTGAAAAATGGAATAATTGTCTTATATAGTGGAAATTTCTACAGGGCTACCCAGTAAAAAGCAGATCGAGGTTAAAAGTGATTATATATATATATATATATATATATATATATATATATATATATATCCCGTTGTCAATTCCCCACTTGCTTGAGGCAGTCTCCTATACTGTGGGTGCACCCATCTACAAAATGAGGGTCTGCACAAACCAGGTCTAAGGTTTCAGTGACCCCAAAAATGGGATGCTATCTAAGAAACGCTAGCTTCAATGCTGATTGAAGTTAACTTCAGAGAAATGTATAATCTGAGGATACTTGGTAAGGGAGAAGCATTAACCTAGTTTTCCTAAGAGCCTGGGAGGAGAGGAATAGATTCTATACATTTGGGGAAAACTTGTTAGGCTGCAATGAGCCCTGCCCTAAAGCCATGTCTCAGAGGATGTAAAGAGGACAGGAAGCTACAGACTAGACTACTACTGTTCGACATTTGTTTTCAAAGTGAGAACCTTTTACAAAAACATGATGCATCTGTACATCTAGTGGCTCCTGTCTGAGAAAACACAAAGCAAGATTTGTTGTGATTGTGCTTTGAATGTGTTTGCAAATGAATCATGCGGATATCTATATCCTCTGAAGACGGGTGATACGTGAGAGAGTCACCGCCGATTCAGTCTGTCAGCAATGCTAGGCACACATACATTTTTGACATCCTCTTGGAATAAATAAGCTATTGACCACTAGTTAGAAGTTAAGGGTTACATGGATTTGGTGTATAAACTCAGTCTTTATTTATATAAATTTTGTAATCTTCCTTCATTTCAACAAAAGTAATACGTCTCTGGGTCATGGCAAGCCCCTTGTATCCCTGGAGTTCAATAAACCAAGAGAGGGAAAGCCAGCTTTTAGACAGGCAATATTCTAAGCAAGGAATAGATGTCTGAGAATGGGGCCATCACTGGCTCAAAAGAAGAAATGCACCTGTTGGATGACTGATTGTAAGTGCAGTATTATGGAGGAAGGGCTGTATGCATATAACAGTCAGTAGTAGAATGACTTTATTAGACTCATAAAGATGCATGCAATTTTCAACAACATGATATTAGACCAGGCTATTCCTTCTTGCAATCAGAGGCCAATTAAAATGGTTTAGCTGATCAGGTGATCAAATTAAAGTCAGGCAAGAATCCAATCCAATTCACAACCACTAAAAAGTGACAAGCATGCAAATTAGATTTTAAAGTGCTTACTCAAGTGATAAAAAAAAAAATGAAATGAAACACACCTGTTGGACCCAGAGAAAGAGACCTACATGTCAGCTACTCAAAAGCAGATTTAGGAGTCTTATAAAAGCTTAATTAATGGGGGATGTGATGTTTAAGGCTTTACTCCAATGATACTAACAAAGAAATATCATTCAAGTTAAGGTCTTTTGTACCTTTAATAAGAATGATAATGAACATTAAGCACTACTACCAACTATGGGAGGGTGCAGGAAGATCCCATGGCCAGGATGAAGCTTAATCACAAAGTGTGGAGACAGGAGTTATTTCACTGACTGACGTCTTCTGTTATGAGATACTCCCTGAAAACAAAATTTATAAACATGCTATTGTGCAGATAACTTTACTGCCATTAGCAGTCCTATGGCAATAACATTTAGAAGAGAAAGAACAAGAAGCCCCGATTGCTGCACTAGCTCAAGTCCTTCATCTCATCTTTGAAATTTAATTAACATAACCTGTCTTACATTTTTTGAGAAAAACCATGAAAAAATTTAGTGCCATAAAAGTGATTTGCAATATTATGTTTTAATTAAAATTGAATAAGCCTTGCAATTAATATTAAAATTTTAAAAGCCCAGCTAGCAAACGTACATTATTAAAAGCTGCATCGGTTATGTCAAAGAAATTAGCATTTGATTTTTTTCAGAGTCACTGTCAAATTCTTAAATGATCAGTGTCTTGAAACTCGGACTCAAATGTTAATATTTCAGTTGTCCAAAAAAGTCGTGACAGAGTGTGTTCATTTACTGCTAATAAGTTAATTAATCTCAAATGTGTTGAGATGCTTATATAAAACAGATTGTTTTATTTACCGATAAAACAAACAAAACAACTCCCCAATACCTCTACAAAACCAACGTTGTGAGAAGAAAAAAAAGCTGTAATATTTATTACCTTGAAAAAAAATCAAAAGCTCCCCAACCCTCACATTCTACAAAATGCTTGTCACCCAGACAAGTGTAAAGTTTTACACTTCCAAGACCCTGTTTCAAAGGAAGCAAAAATCCTTAATCTGGTGTGAATTTGCAGCAGTCATTTTATCTTTCTGATCTAATTTTCACTATGCTTCTCTGTTTATTTTAGTTTTAATTGCTGCGGAGTGAGGCAGGAGGGAGTATCAAAGTCCCTGCAAATGTTTGCCTAGAACTACCATCATGAACCGGTAAGAATACAAATCCAGAGATTTCAAATAAAATCGCACTCTCTCTCAAATTCCCATCGGGGGCGGGGGGCGACAAAGAAAACAAAACAAGAACACAGAAACTTGAGTCATTCCAGTACATCCGCAATGACCGGGGCTAGAGAGGTGAGAACACCAAAGAGAAGCCCGGCCTGAGCTCCCCTGCCGGCAGGATGCTCAGACAACAATGGTTAGGATGGGCTCTGCTGTGTCGCTACTTTGCTGTGTCTGGCAGTGCCAGGAAAAATAACCTATCTGTAAAGAATGACAAAACAGAAACGCTTGCTTCAGGCTGCCAAGGAGACATCCTTCCCTTCCTCCCTTTCTCAGTCGCCACCGACTCCCCGCGGCGGACCTAACCTAAGGCCGGGGCCGCCAGCAAGCAAGTTCCTGCGCAAGTAGTTTTATTTCCCGCAGCCCTCCACCTGCTGGGCGGCGCTCGGCAGAGTCCCGCCGCCCCTCCGGCGACCCCCGTGGGCTGCAGCAGAAGGAAAAGCGAGTGCTGGGCAGGGCGGGGGCGGGCGGCTGCCGCGGATCCGGCCCGCTACCTCCGCAGCTCGGTGGCCTCCCATTGGCCGCGACGCGGGCGGGAGGCTCGGGAGGAGGGAGGCGGGAGCGAGGGCGGCGGCGGCGGGAGGGGACCGGGAGGCCCGGGCGGCGCGTGCGGCCAGGCGGGAGAGCGGCTGCAGCTCGCCCGGGTCGCGCCAGTGGAGCCCCTTCGCGGTGCGCGCGAGTGGCGAGGAGCAGGCGGCCCGGAACGACGCGAGCGGGCGGCGAGGGGCACGGCCACCGCAGCTCTCCCCCCACCCCCGGCCACACCGCCCCCCTCCCTGCTTCGTGACACCCCTCACGCGGCCGCAACCGGAGAACAGTCTCCAAGTGGCCAGGGAACTGGGAAGGGGACGCCGCGGAGGCCTGGCCAGCGGGACCGTCGCCCTTTGTGGGCGCAACGCGCACGGCTGCGAGCGCCCTTCCCCCGAGGCGCTCTACCCCCGGAAGCTTTGTCGCACCGCTCGGCCCCGGCGAGGACGCCCAGGGAAGGGAAAAGCGGGGGCTCGAAAGCTCGCGTGGGGGAGCTGCTGGGAGCGCCATCCGCCCAGCCGCCACCTCTGTATCCTCCATCCGCTGCATCTCTGGGGCTGCCTGCGCACTCCCGGCCGGAGCCCAGCCGCCTGCGCTGCGGCCCGCACACACGCACACGCGTGCACTCACACACACGCACACACACACACACACACACACACACACACACACACACACACACTTCTCAGCGCGCACGCACGCCCGCCTTTCTCCCCGCCCCCTCCCCAGCTCCTTGATCTCCCGTCTGTTTTATTACTCCTGGTGCGAGTCCGGCGGACTCCGAGGCCCGCTATTTGTTACCAGCTCGCTCTCATTGGCGGGGAGCGCAGAGCAGCGGAGAAGGGGGTGGGGAGGGGAGGGGAAGGGAAGGGGTGGCCACTGCCCGGAGCCGTCTCCGCGCTGCTGTTGGTGCTGCCGCCGCCGCCGCCGCTGCCGCTGCTGCTGTCTCTCTGCTGCCGCTGCCGCCGCCGCCTCCAGCTCCTCGCTCGGCCCCTCTCCGCCTCCATGTGCCGGATAGCGGGAGCGCCGCGGACCCTGCTGCCGCTTCTGGCGGCCTTGCTTCAGGTAAGCGGAGGTCCCGGGTGGGTCGGGCTGCGAGCGGGGTGGGGCGTGCGGCGCTGGGTCCCTTTGTTCCCCGCGCCGCTGCGGGGCCGGGCTGAGCACCCGGGAAGGGAGGTGCCACACCGCGCGGCCGAGAAACTGCATGGGCTTGAAGCTCGGGCCGAACTACCGGGCCAAGATCCCTGGCCAGTTGCTCTACCGCGCCTTCTTCGGCGAGCCTCAGTCACAGGGTCTCCTTGGCTTCGCCTTTGGGTCAAGGCGAGCTCGAGGGATGTCCCCAAGCAGCCGAAGGATGAGGCAGGAGAACTCCTAGGTTTTGTAGTTTTCTGTGCTTCTCGCTCCCTCGTATTGTACTTTGATCCATTTTTTGTTTGTTTGTTTTGTTTTTTCCTTCAGGGAGGGGTCGCGAGTTTGTACTAGGAATTCTCACTCTGGTGTCTTAGTTACAGGACTTGCCTCCACCCCACCCCGCTCCAGTACCCGCGCGCCTCCTGGTGCGCAGGGGCGCCGGTGTCCTATTGTCTTCATCCCAGCCCAGAGTTGCCTTCTGGCCTTTGGATTCTTTTGCCCTGGCGTTACTCTATGTCGGTCCCACTTGGAAAGCGAGTCTGGTCCCCTGCCACAAAGAGCGTTGGCCAGCAGGCGCGTCAGCACGCTTGTGGCCCCGGATCTTTGGTACCAGACCCGGAGAGAAGTCCCCATTACTTGGACACACACACACACACACACACACACACACACACACCACACACACACACACACACTTCTTTCTCTGTACGGTTGCCTTTGCCCTGCGTGGGTCCTGGGGACACAGTTGCTGGAGCCACCCTCACTTTTCCCACTCTAGCGAGCCTTTTCACTGACTGTACTTAGGGGGCTTGGCGGCGGCTGGAAGCACCTGCTCCACGCAGGTCCCGAGTTCTCTTGTCACTCCGCGACGCGGGACCCCAGCCCAACTTTCCCGAGTCTTCCCGGCAGAGGATGTTCCTATCCCAGTCCCGGTCTTCTGCAGGTCCCATTGGCTACACCACAGAGCTTTGGATGCGACCCTTGCTCTGGGCGGGGTCTAAGCGGGGGTCCCAAGTCTGTCTCCACGTGTAGTGGGGTCCGGTGGATGCTGCTAGAGAGGGGTGTGTCCGCCCTTGCTGCGTGGCAAGGAAGCCCGCCTTGGAGTCCCGTGCACACCCCCATCCGGAGGAGAGGGTGGCCAGCAGGGTGGTAGCCCCAAGTACGGGCGAGGCTCGGAAGTGCCACCCCTCGAGCCTTGGGAGCGAAAAATGGGCACAGATGATGCTGTTCACTCCCCTCTCGAGTCAGGGCCTGGGCACCCGGGCCGCGGGACTGGAAAGTGCTGCGGTCACCGAGGCGGGACGGGGCCCGCACGGGGTCTCTTTCTCCCGCCGCCCTCTAGAGGGGTGTGGGCCGCGCCCGCGTCGAGCCCTGTCCATGGTGCGCGGCGCTGCAGAGTGTGGCCCTGCCCTGTTTGCCTCGCTGCTCCAGGGGTCGTGCTCTCCCCAACGCCCACTCCTAGGCCTCCCGGGTCCTCTGGTTCCCTTCCCCTTTCTTGGATTTCTCCTTTTGTTCTTCTCCTGCTGGTCTTTCTCTCCCCCTTCCCCCACTCACCAGTTCTCCACCCTCCCCCAAGGCTTTCCTGACTCTGGGATTTCAGAACTATTAGACTAGACATTTTTGGCCTCTGCAGTTTTGGAGAGTGGATGGAATTCTTTCTAACTTGGAGAAGACCTGCCAGTCACTTGCTAACAAAAGTACCTCCTGTTATAAAACCGCCCTTTATTCTCCCAGCGCACACTCCTCATTCCTTCACCTCCTGTCACTTCATTTATTGTCTCTTCTTTTTAAAATGGGCTTTTTGAAAGAGGTTAGACCGCAGGGGAAGAAGGAAAAGGGTTCTGCTTCCAGTGTTTGAAGTTAAGGGGAAGACAAGACCAACTTAAGAAACCCTGTGTATATTGTGTTTTCTTTCTCCCTTTTTAACAAAAGAGCCATCGTAAATCAAAAGAGCTCACTTTTCAAAGCAGGATTTTTATACATCACTGAGTGCTTTTGCTTCGAGGCCAGCTATAGATGATTATTTTGTTAATAACTCTTTAATATAAATGTAATTTCTAATCGAATATTGATCAGTGAAGTTGGGGCATGTGTTGGTCGTTAATACATTGAGAATCTTTTTCCTTTAACTCTTGTCTTGTCTGGCATGAATTTTGGATGTTCTTTTTGGGGGGGCATTAAAATACCATTTATAAACATTAGATATTAGCTTAATATTTCCAATGCATGTTCTTTCGAATTGCCTTTGTCCTGATGCCAGCATTGATAAACCATTGTAAAAAGGGAGGTTATAACTTTACCGTGGAGTATGCACCAGCCGTATGCTCTGCTAGTGCAGTCACACTGAGGGATTTTGAAAGGTCATTAGAGACAGGCATTCCAGTTTGGCCTCATAGGTTTTAGGGTTAAGTGCACTATGCGGATTGTACAACTGAGATTAGCAGTGACTTTGAGCTAAAGGTCTGCTTTGCACTCAACAAAGATCTATCTGCAAGGTGAACGTGGCTCCTCTGCAGTCATCTGCTACTGAAAGTCTCTAGTTGCTTTTTTTCCCCTTCCCAGTGCAGACTAAGCAGCAAGGGTTTTAGAACAGAGAATGGACAGGCTATTAGTGTAAATACAGAGGAGCCTTATCTTTTCAGACCAGTTACATAGCAATGGCTGTTGAGAGGACTCTGTACCTTTGGTTCCTTACAGAACAGCCTGTGCCCCATGCTTCTCCTGCCTGAGTTTTGTTTAGTTATACTTCTATCCAGATTTATGTAATTCTGATTAATTTTATATAACAAGATAGTCACCTTCCAAGATTTCCTTTTCTCCTTCCTTACAATTGAAGGTGTCAGCATTGTCTTTTTCCATGAAAAGAAATAGAATTTGAACATGAAACTTCAGAGACTGAGGGGTAAAGCATTATGCCACAAAGTTATGACTAGCATCCTTTGTGAAGTATGTAAGTAGCTTTCAAACCATTACATAGACTTATTGTTAGGGGGAAAAATCAATTTTACTGTTATTGCCAACCCAGTAATTAATAGATTAGGAACCTGTTTTGTTTTTCTAGTTCACAATTTAATTGCACAGCCTGTTGTTCTAATTTAAATACACTTGATTTCATTATGTAGAATCAAAGCCAGTACCTTAATGCTGGAGAACAGAAATTTAGAATCTTAGTTTGATCCCATGTGGTTTCAACCCTGGATAAAGATTTTGAAAGAACTGCATGCAGTATGAATATTTCTCATCTGCCAGTTAGTTACTGATTTTGCAAAGGTTAATATTCAGCACTTAAAACACATAAAAACTAAGCTTTATTTCAGGAAGTGGGAAGTCCAGGATTCAATGATGACTTTATATATAAAAAGGATTTTTTTTCAGTGTTTGATTTTTATGTGCCTTGGTAGGCTAAGTTCTTGTGAGAGTAAGATTCAGCTTAGTTTGTATTCATGTTAGACTTTGCTCATTGAGCACAACTGTGTCTTTCTTTGCCTTTTCCTGAGGTACATCAGGTTCTAACAAGAGGTGGTCCATTCCAAATGTACTGGGTGTGATTTGAAGAAAGACTATTTTTCTTTCCTAAAATATTTTTTGGCAATAGTTTTAAAAAGACACAAGACACACATGTAGGCTTCTGTTTCAAGCTTAGATTACACATAGAGGGTGTGATGTTTGCCTTGAGTTCCTTTGTGAGAGTCTGCTCTGACCTTCCAAAAGTTCAAGAGGAAATGCTTTTTCATTAGTTTTTATTTTTAAAAAATATTCCTGGAATACATTATATTGGTGACAGTATATTGTACTAAACTGTCCTTGATTTTTTTTTTTTATTAAAAATTTATAATCCATAAACCTGTTGTGCCTCATTAAGGTTTGGGATTATTGATTGTGGAATGTGGGGACTTAAAGCAACATTTAATCTCATTTTAAAATGCTGCCGCCGCCTTTTTCTAATCTGAAGTGACTCAAATCCCATCCTGTTTTCAATGGGGAACTTCTCAAGTTAGAGGAGTGATTTTAAGGGAAAAATCAGAGCTGTTATTTAAGAAGTGGAGTGTTTGTGTATACACTTCACAATTTTACCCCAAGTTAACATTATTCAAATTTGTTCTTTTGGCTCAAATACAAAAAGTAATCAAGTTTAAGAACTGCTCAGATTTGGCAGGGAATTTTATCAACCATTTAAAAATATGATAGATTTGGAATTTGGATTTGTTTGAATAAGTATTTTATATCTGCCATCAGAACATCCAGAACTAAGGATTTTCCAAGTAAAGAACTATGGAGTTGAAATACAGTTTGCACCAAGTTATCGTCTGTAATGTGTATCCCTCTGTTTTCCTACTAGAATTTTATTTTTATTTTAAGTTTTTAGAAGATTATGTCGGTTAATTTGAATAAAACCAGAGCATTATATTAACTAAATTAATATCGTACATCTTAACTAACCCCAGTCCTACTAGGGAAGAAGTATGCGTAGATTAATAGTCTGATAAGAGTTATATCGTGTAATTCAAAATTGATGGCCTTAAAGTAGGTGGAAAGGTGAGTTCAGAAACTAAATGAGATCTTTCAAAAGATACGGGTTTTAAAATGATAATTTATATTTTAGCAGAGCCTTTAAAGGGAAAATTTAAACTAGACATAAATCCTGCTTAGTTTCTTATTTTCTTTTTAAAAATCGAAGGAGTTTCTTTAATCTTTTAGGGATTTTTGAATATTTATTTATTATCTATCTATCTATCTATCTATCTATCTATCTATCTATCTGCACTGGTGTTTTGCCTGCATGCCTGTCTGTGTGAGGGTGTCTTATCTTCTGGAACTGGAACTACAGAAAGTTGTGAGCTTCCATGTGAGTGCTGGGAATTGAACCCTGGTCCCCTGGAAGAACCACTGGTGCTCTTAATCACTGAGCCATCTCTTCAGTCACCCTTGCTCAGTTTCTTATTCCTTGTCAGTTATTCTTTACTATTCAGGATATATTCTCATGTAGTCATTCAAATGTGCATATAAGACACTAAGCCCTTAGTCCTTGGGTTGTGTATGTGCATGTACACATATACAGAGATACTGATATAGAACATGTGTGTATATGTACACACACACACATCTCAAGTGTAGAGATATAATATATAGAAGGGTATTCCTTCTGCATTAAGTGCAGTTTGATGTCAAGCAACAGTGAGTAATTGATTTATTACTTGGTATAGATATTGATTTAAAGCATCATGAGAATGATTGTGCTACGTACACATAAGCTACTCTTGTGTAGAGTGAGAGGCAAGAGCTTGTGTGGAGATCAGGAGACCTGGGGAGCGTAATCTGCTAGATGTATTCTGTTCCCTTTAAGTTCTTGGGGTCTCTTTTACCTCAGTGCTACTAGCCTTGTGCATCTTGGTTGGCTTAATTGGTTGCTAAGGACTTTTCCACTTCTGTGATTCTTGGAATTGCTTAAAAAATACTTCAACCAAGCTTCATTTTTAATTGTTGTGGAATAACTTTAATTTTAAACCTAAAATATAAAAATGTTTAGATACTCAGAGGGGCGGATGGGATTTTTGAGGATTCCTTACTAACAGTTACCTATCTTACAAGATCGCTTGGCAGGCATTCATGTTTCATACTCTTGCCTTTTTAACTTGAATATCTTATACTGACTATGCTACTTTAAAGGTAGAAGTGAACTATTTATGAGAGGAAAATCGGCTTAAAATATGACTAATATTACGGGGATTACTTTTATGTCCCCATTTGCTTTGAGAGAACAGTTTGCATGAAAACCATTAAATTGAGTGATAGCTTTGGCATTAGAAATACCACCCTTTGACTAAAAAGCCCTCAAGTTATTTTTTTTCCTGTTATTTCTGTATTCAAGACATACACACAGTGTATATGATGCTTGAAGGTAGTTATCGAAGCACTGTTTATTAGAAATGACTGGATTTTAACTTAGTCTCTCAATATCCCTCAGTAAGTGATAGTTTAATAATTTGTGGTATAATATACAGAGTTGAGAATTCCTACTGTGTGGAACAAAACATTTTAGTTTTATGTCTTTAGAATTGTTAAAGTGGTCCAAAGACCTAGAATAGCTACAGAAGATGCTGTCAAAAATCAGTGGGGTTGCAGTCTTCTGAGGAGCAAGTGGATAATGAGATGGCAAAGAAGAATAGAAAACTAAGCAGGGTGTAAGTAAATTGAAGTTGACCTAAGCTAGTGATAGAGAATTCAAGAGCCGTGAAACAACACCACTGGGTCCAAAGGATGACTAACAGAATGATAGAGAGCTTGTGCATCTTAGTTTTTGTCCGTTTGTCACAAATGAGTCTCCTGGGAACACAGCACCTCAGTCACCCACCTGCCTCTGTCCAACTGGCCCACAGTCACATCTGTGGGGGGATTTCTTGATTAGTGACTGATATGGGAGAGAGAACCCAGTCTGCTGTGTACAGGGCTACCCTAAACAGGTGAGCCTGGATTGTCCTTACAAAGAGAACTGAGTGAGCCAGGAGGAGCAAACTAGTTGGCAGCATTCTTCATGGCCTTTACTTCAGTTCCTGCTTCCAGGTTCCTGCTTGAGAGCCTGCCCTGACTTCCCTTGTGAGATGGAAGTGTAAGCCAAATAAGCCCTTTCCTTCCCAGACTGGCTTTGTTCAGTGCTTTATCAGAGCAACAGGGAGAAACCGATACAAGGCTAAATTACCATAAAACATACATGTTGACCTCACAGTAGGGTCACATTGTGCCAAGTTACTTTTGCCTGGGAGGTTACACTAGCAGGAACCATTGGGATATTTCTTACATTCTCCTGACTGCTTGAATATTAAGCATTTATTTGTTCTGTTGGAGGAGGCAGACCATAAAGTGAGGTGGGAATCTGGGAATCTGACTGCCTCTGTTTGATAAGTGATTCATCTCGTGTTTTCCCAAGTCGAGTTGGGAAAATTTGTTATGTGTTTTTAAAATGTCTTAAGCTACTTTAAAGAAAGCACCATTGTAAATATGAAGTGCTAGGACAGAGTAACTCAGACTCACAATGATCTGAACTTACGGTTTTTGTTTGTATTTTTTTTGTCTGTTTTTAATTTTGGAACTATGGGTGGTTTGCAGACTCTGTGTGTGTGTGTGTGTGTGTGTGTCTGGTGCTTAAGGTGGGCAGAAGAAGGTATCAGATTCCCTACAACAAGAATTACTGACAATTTTGAGCCACCCTGTGTGTGCTGGCTATCAAACCAAGATCCTTTGGAAAAGCAGCTCTGGCTAAGAACCACTGAGGCCTCTGTCCTCTCTGTTCCCCCTCAACAGAATATGCCTATGAGTGCTAGGAAAGAAGAAAGGAAGGGCAGAGCATTGGAGGAATAGATGGAACAGAAAGAGAAGCTGCTACTTTGTGTGCTTACCTGCTACTGTGTACTGAAACTGTCATTTTAACACTGTCCTGTAGTGAAGCTTTAAAACGCTTATTGGACTGTTTCAACTAGGCTTCCCTCATGTTCTCCATCCACCTCATTCCCATCTCCTCTCCTCACAAGTTCTGTCGTGTTTTGATGAATTAAGAAATCATTTCTAAGAGAAAGTAAGTTGAAAGATTTATACTTTGAAAGATTTATGATTCCAGAAATTTTGGAACGAAAATTGTTGACCAATGATTACTTTTCATTATTAAGGTAAAGTTTAATTTTTTCCAGCTTCCTTCTGCTGTCTCGAGTTTTGTACATGTTTACGTTTTTTGACTGTGACTGGAGTTTTTACAATTGCCATTCACTTTTCTCTCACATTTACAGCTTCCAGGGCTTTCATAGTATGCCTCAGACTTTAGAACAAGTTACTCCAGTATGCCAGAGGTGCTCACAGACCATTAAACAATCAGTGACACTTAGGTGTTTGTAGTCAGTTTACAAAGTCTTTAAAAAAGCTTTCACGTAATACCAAATAGTGATTTTAAAATTGTTAAAATTTATAATTTTTACTTATACATCAATGTTTATTGCAGTACTATCCGCAATAGCTAATCAATCTACGTCTATCCAAACAGAAAAGAAAATTTTGCCATATATATATATATATATATATATATATATATATACAGTACAATATCTTTCTTCCATAAAGAATGAAAAAGTATCATTTTCAGGAAAATGTAAACAGTAAACTGTAATCATATTGCACAAATTAAGTCACTCAGAGAAATACAAATATCCCGTGGTTTTTCCTCATTTTACTCTTATTGAAAATAGATTCCTTTCTCATATGATATATCCTGATTATAGTTCCCCCTTCTCCCAGTTCTTTCCCACCTCCCCTCCCCTCCAGATCCACTTTCCTTCTGTCTCTCATTAGCAAAGAACACACTTCTAAGAGAAAATAAGTAAACATTACAAAATAAAATTTAATTAGATGAAGTAAAAACCATCATATCGAAGTTGGATATGGAAATTTTACAATTTTTATTTCAGAAGTCTGGGACAATTGTGTGAAATATTTATGTAACTCTGCAAGATAGGTGATATTATTCTTCTTTTAGAGGTAAACTCAGGCAAGCATGAGTATTTTTCAGAACTGTAATTAAAACTATGTCTATTGAAGAAGGGTCAACTTGACTCAGGCTGGGCCCCCTTTTACATAATTCTGAGAATAAATATCACATTAGAGTGTTTCACTTGTAATATATCTGACTGATTTTTTTTTCTATTTTTAATTTGTACAAGTGTACGTGAGTGAGTGCACGTGCGAGTGTGTGAGTGCATGTATATGGGGGAGCAGGCAGGGACCACATGGGTGCAACCACTTGTACATGTGTGTACCAAAGCATGCAGATATTCAAGGTGGCTGGGGGACCATATCAGCTATCTTCTTCAGATTCTCCACTGTATTATTAATGTTTTGAGATAGGGACTGCCGTTAATTCTAGAGCTTGCTGATCTAGCTAGTCTGCCTGTCTTCCAAGCCCCAAGGCCACCCTGACTCCCTGTACACCACTAGGATTGTATGGGTACAGTACGTGATCTTCTTGGGGTGCTGGGGAAATCTAACACAGCTCTTCATATCTGCATGGCAAGCCCTTTATTGACTGAGTCTTCTTCCCATATTATACTCTCTCTGTTGAATCTTAGCCTTAAATATTTTGCTCTTCTTTGGCACTTGAAGCCAAAATGTGATGCTTAATTAAGATCTTCATTCTTTTTATATATCCTTTCCTGTAGTAAGAAGAAATCTTAGCCAAGTGTCTCATCAGTTATAAAAAGGGTTTCAGATTGTTGCTGTTCAACAAATAAGATGTTAACAAATACACAAAACATGTTTTGAGCCAACTTTGGAACTTAACATAATATTGCAAATCCCAGAGATAGACGTTTTTTTTTGAAACTGTCTTTCCCCATGTTTTCATCCTGACCTTAAATCCAAGATATGCCATCACCTAAATGACTCACTTTCTGTGTTCAACTATTTTTAATTACTTTTGTCTCTCACAAATGAAGATATATGGAAACTTGTAAGATTATATATATATATATATATATATGTACGTACAAATCTCAACAGTGTGACTCAGTTCCTGTGAGCATTTATAGGGAATATGCTGTTTTCCATTGAGAACATCTATAAATATTTTACCTGCTAACATGGGCCCTTGTGGGTAAATGAATACACCTGACTTGTCTGTAATATTCTACAGTTTTTTTGTTGGTGGGAAGCTATTAAAAGATACCTAAGATAAATGATTTAAAAACCACTTATTTTATTAAGTATGAAAGAAAACTTGTCTACTACTGCTTAATATAAGTCTTTAATTGACTATTGCCACTTTATTATTATTTTTTTTTGCTTCATCTTGGCTTAACTGGTTGACATAAAAATCTTATGTTCATTATTGATTGTTTGCTGGGCCAGAAAATAAGAAAGTGTACTTTGTGCAGCAAAATACTGCCCTGTGCTAGTCCCTGTGGCTCTGCTCTAGAAGGTACTTGATGCCAGTGTTAATAGATTACCTTTTGATAGCTTGCTTCCTCATATGGTATGGAATTTGAAATTTAGATTGCTTTCTTACACATACTCTTTCTCTCTCTGTCTCTGTCTCTGTCTCTGTCTCTATGTCTCTGTCTTTCTCTCACTCTCTCTCTTACACACACACACACACACACACACACACACACACACATGTCCACTCTGCTAAATCAGTGGTCCTCCACCTTCCTAATGCTGAGACCCTTATGTTCCTCATGTTGTGACAACCCCCAACCTTAAAATTATATGTTGCTACTTTATAACTGTAAATTTGCTGCCATTATGAATTGTTATGCAAGTAACTGATAGGCAGACTATCTGATATGTGACCCTGTGGGGGTCTTGATCCACAGATGGGGAAACGCTGTGAAAATCTTCCTAGATGGTATGCTGGTTAGGGAGTCCTGGATGGAGACACAGTACCCTAGTAGCAGCAATTATACTAGTAGTACCACTGTAGCAGCCCCTCCAATTCTAACAGTACCCCAGTGGCAGCTGTTTGCTCTATGAAAAGCAACGCTCCTTACTTTTCCTGTACCTTTTTAGAGCATGCGGTTCTGCTCCCTTTTATCTCTATTATCTTGGACTCAGTGTGTCCATGTCATGGCCCAAGCCATCCAAGTATTTTTATTATTTAAATTTATAACAGTCACAGAAGTACAAAAGACTCACAGAAATAGCTATAGAACTAGGTTAAGGATGGTAAAAATGGATCATGGACAGCAGAGAGTTTCACTGAAGTGAAAAGGCGTTTAACCTTTGTGGTGTCAGTTCACTGAACACCTTGTGGATCATAGCATTTGGGTCTCTGTGTCTGTCGTCCTGGTAATCAGGCATGGTCGCTGTAGTAGAAGACTGTGACTTATCGTCTCTACTCTCCGCTTCTTAAAAGGAATATGGAACCAAAGAACGACCCTTCTGAGCACATTTCCTGCAGAAGCAGATCCTAATCTTTTTAGTGATGGTTCTTAATATCTTCTCCAAGCTTACCAGTGACCCACCTCCAACAAGGCCCTCTGCCCAGTTTTCATGTTCATTTTTTAATTTGTAAAAACTTACACAGAGTACTTTGTTGTGCCCTGCACTATTCCTTTTCAGCTGTCCAGAGAGTACTTGGGTGGACTTTACCCTGTGGTGTTTATGTAACTGTGTTTAAAGAGTTGAGCTGACAACGAGAACTGCACCACCCCCTAAACCCCCACCACTTCTCACCTGTCCTCCGCTCTAGCCTGGCTACTCCCTGAGACCTCATATTACATAGGCGACTACACAATTATGTCTCTTGTTTGGTTGGTTTTGGTCAGGAGGGAAACAGTAATTTTCCCCTTACGGGTGCAGACTTGAGTTTGATTGTGTAAGTGTAACTGTGTGTGCAGGTGCCCAGAGGGCAACCTCGGCTGCCATTACTCAGGCGTTTTGTATATTGTTTTTTGACACAGGGCCTCTCATTGGCCTTCAACTGATGAAGTGTTCAGAAGCTGGCCAGAGAATCCCAGGGACCTGACTGTATTCTCACCCTCCCACCCCAACCAACCAACCAACCAACCAACCAACCAACCAACCAACCAACCACATTTCATATATCCAGCTTTTGCAACTAAGTTCTGGGTATCAGACATAGGCCTCTATACTTAACTCAGCAAACATTTTACTGACTGTGCTATCTTCCCAGGCTTGTAATTTATTTTATTGCATTAAAAAGATTGTGCTCAGATGGACAGTAGTGGTGCACACCTTTAATTCCTGGGCTTGGAAAGCAGAGGCAGGCAGATCTCTGAGTTCCAGGACAGTCAGAGATACACAGAGAAGTCTGTCTCAAAAACAACAACAACAACAACAACAACAAAACAACAGCAACTCCCCAAAAACCACAGCTCCCCAAAAGTGTTCTTTTAACCATAAAAGTAATTATTCACATACAGTATTTGTGCTTTTCTGTCTTCTCTGGTAAGTAAGAACTTTGCAGAAAAAAAATAGCATAAACATTGGTTTGATTTGCAGTCATTCTCTAGTAGATGAAGCTATGATTGGGTTTATGAAATTTTTTGTTTGGAAGCCTTCTTAATGGATCTGTGCTTTAAAGGGAGACAGTGGCATACTTAAATGTAAATACAATGGATCACTCAAGAGATTGCTTATAAAATTTTAGAGTGGAAAATAACATTTTGGAAAATGGTGGATTTGTCGTTAGTGATTTATTTGCATTGATAATGAATATTTTCAAGAGTAAAATTCCTTATCTTCCTCAACCTTGAAACTTCGTAATTAAAATATATACACATATAAATATGTATCTCTTTGGCTGGCGTGTCAAGATATGCAGTGACAACTCTGTTAGTGTCACACTATCATGCTATAGCAGAGCTCACATTCACGTGCATGGTGAAGTAATGCAGCTTGTGCTATTTTTCCAAGATTTACATATACAGTCACACACATACACACACACACATATATATATATATATATATATATATATGTATACATATATATATGTATGTATACATATATATGTGTGTGTGTGAATATATATATATATATATATATCATTCATAAAGAATACATATGCATGATAATATCATGATAATATATTTATCTTCATTTGTTGAGCCCTCTGGATGGAAACTCTTCCTTTATTATATATAACCTTACACTGAGTTAGTAGCCTTGAGTGACGTTGTGGTTTAGTGGTTAAGAATGATCACTCTATATAAGCAACTGGAGCAGTCACAGTCTATCTGTTGCTCCATCACTGAAGGGAGAGGCACCTTGTTGCACCCCAGGACCTATGTCCTTAGCCCATAAAGGAGGGTGGGACCTCATGAGCCCTTCCCACTTTCTTGAAGAAATGTTGAAAAGGCAAATTTTGTGTGGGTAACCATCGTGACAGACAGTAAGTGAGCACATAGGCACCCTCACTTCCAGAAGACACTTTCTCAGCATTCCTTCTCAGTCTCTGGTGCTCAGTTTTCCCTTTGCTTTGCCTCTTTTGTACTGTCCCCTATCCCTTTGTGAGCAAAGGGATGAGACACAAATGTCACCTTTAAGGCCTTGTTTTCTGAAGTTTGACCAGTTTTGAGTCTGGCATTATCCATGCCAAAAAGAAACTTTTCTGAGGAGGGCTGAGGACTGAGGTAAAGATAAGTATTTAGAAAGAATTTTTATATCATGTCCATTTAGCAGAACAATAATAGTAGATTTTGTCAGAGGGAGGTTACTGGCCAGGTTTACAGAACTAGGCATGAGTTCTCTTTTACAAATCAAGTCTCAAATACAGCCAGAAAGCTGTTGATTCCCCCCTGCTACAGTCAGAGTGGTCATCACAGCATGCCAGGATGGTCTTCATTTTTAGCTGGAAGGTTTCACGTTGGGTAAGGCTGTCGATGATGTTTCTTCTTCCTGTAGCAGCCTGCACAGTGCCTTGCAGTTCTGTGAAAGCTGGACAGCAAAGAGAGAGCTCTAGGTCATTTCTAGCGCGACTTCTCCATCAGTAACCACAGTATGTTGTGTGTTTCCAGCAATGGGGTTAAACTTAACCATCATATTCAGGTAGACAGCAGAGACCAGTTACAATGGACTGCATTGTTTGGGAACCTCTAGGATTTCCCTGACTGACGGCTCATAGGGATATATCCATGTCCAGTACTGGGGTAACCTATGTCCTCTAGGACATGCTTCATTCCTCTCACAGAGGGTACTTATAACCAATCTCTTTTTCAAAAATTTTTTCCTATTTTCATCTTCGTGTGGCTTTTCATATCCTCGGTGCCCCCTTCACTTCCTTTTCTGCCCTGTCTTCCCATTCCTTTTTCAAGCTATACTTTCCCCTCATTGTTATTCCCCTTTCTACCTTCATGCCTGTGTTCTACTATCCTGCCTCCTGTCAATCTCTTCTTCCTTCTCCACAGCTCCTTTATAGTTTTCTGGCTTCTATAGATATCCCAGGTTAAACACACAAGTGTAAAGACTTGAATCTGTATCCTACATTTGAAAGAAAACAGAAAACAAACAACCATAGTTAAACTACAAGATGAGTGCCTCTCTCTCTCTCTCTCTCTCTCTCTCTCTCTCTCTCTCTCTTTCTGTCTCTCTCTCTCTCTCTCTCTCTCTCTCTCTCTCTCACACACACACACACACACACACACACACACAGAGGAAGGGAGAGAACATGGAAGTAAGAAGGAGGAGACCTATGAAAAGAAGAAAAGTTACAGAAGGAAAAGAAGGTTGATAGAAAGTAATGGAAGGTGAAAAGGAATAAAATAGATTATATACATGTATAAAACTGACAAAGAATAGCCAGCAATAAGTAAATAAAAAACTTGTCAGTATGGAGTTGCTGCTCAGTCTGCATTAGTGCCCTGACTCTGACAGCTGGGTAGCGCGTGAATGTGACTTGTTGACACATTCAGGTATAAAGTAGGGGTAACGAATCCTACCTATCATGAGGTTGCTATAATTATATTATGCAAACAAAATTAGTGAAGAGAAAATGTAATGATTTGAGTAAATCTGAGCATTTACTCTGTACATGCCTTTGTTCAGTGCTCAGTAGTATAGCTGGTTAGTTCATGACAGACAGTGTATGGTAGCCTCCCATCAGCACTTCTGAGACCACACTTGGAAACCAAAATCTCTTAGTCATCTTTCCATTCTAACATGTAGACTGATAGACTTCCGCCATCATTATAATCAGAAGAGGACTGAGGATAGAGTATGATTCTCTCAAGATCGACTTGGACACCACACGTGATCAGACAGGAGCCTTTTTGTGGTCTTTGACTGCTTTTTCCTTCCCTCATTTACTGTTTTAATGTCCTGTAATGAATACATACATGTGCAGGTTTGTATTGAGACATACGCAGCTCCTGAATACTTTTAATGTGAGAACCCAGCAGGGGATGTCATATAATGATGATGGGTGATGTCAGCACTGTCCCTGCAAAGAGGAAGGCCCATTGTTCTCATTATATGCCCATCATTTATTGACAATTAGCTTTAGAGTATCTTGCTTTAAATTTAATTATTACCATGTCATAATTGTAGCTTATTTTTTTCCAATAATTCCTATATCCCACCCACGCACTACTCTAAGGGAATGTATTTAAAATACTATATTAATTCATTGAATTCTCAAAGACACACCTACTATATATAATAATACCAATATATGATGGTGCCAGTGCCTTCTTTACTATGTGAAGAAGCTTTAATCCTATGCAATCAGCCCGATGTCATGTTTTGAATTCCTGAGTTTGATATATATGGAATTCGAGAAAAAAAATTAAAGGACATCGACACCTAATTTTTAATTCATTTGAAGATCATTTTTCTAAAAGTGTTTTTTTCTAGAAAGTATGGTGTGGTAAAGGAGAGTATGTAAGTACTACATATATACTTCATTTCTTATTTATTTGTGTGGGGGTGTGGGGGTGCCAGCTTTCAGGACATGCATGTGAGAAGTCAAGAACCACTAGGGAGAGTCAGTTCTCTTTCACCAGGTGGGTTCAGGTGATCAACCGAAGAACTTAAACTTGGTAGCAACTGTCTCTTTCTGCTGAGCTGTTTTGACAGCCTTACTTTTAAAAATAAAGTATATAAATATGTCAGTATAACTACTAGCAAGGCTTAGGGAGAATTGCTTCATTATTCCTCAGAACTCTGGAGCCATCCCTTTGTTCCAAATATAAAACTCATCTCGATGGTTCTAATATTTATTCCTTGCTTTCTGTTATAACTAGATACTCTCTAATTCATTCCTTAATGTGGAGATATAGCTTTTAATATATTATATACATTGTTCTAATGTGCTATACACATGTCTATGTGCTGTACTTTCATTTGTGATTCCATTTTCTGCTTGTTATTTTAGTGGGATTCATTCTGTTGAGTTTTGTAGCTATAATTTGTTCATTTTCACTAATGTAGATCATTGCATGCTATGAAATGGTACAATTTACTTATTTGGTTTGTGGTTGATGGACTGGAGTGTGACACTTCTGATTATTATTATTTTTTTAAATCTCTGTAAACACTCTTATCCATGCAACCTGGGCATGAATGCCAAAGATACTCCAGGACTGTGTTTTCCAAACTCTAGCATACGAAGGAGTCACTGGAAAGCTTGCTAAAAACAAACCCTATTGCAAGCTTCTGACTCAGTAAGTCCTCGGCAGACCCTGGGAATTTGTATGCCTAGGAATTTGACCAGCTAATGCAAGGCTTTCCAGATGGGTCCACCAAGCAATATACATACATTTTCACCATTTTTAAAAGTCTAACTTTACCATTTAGAAATATGATAGTTTGGGTATTAATAACTCCTTTTGGTGTAAATTTGAATGTTCCTTGATACGGTTGAGTTTGAGAGTGTTTGCAATGAAGGATGAAGTTCAAAGTCTCCCTGTCATTTGTCCTTGTTGCTCGTCACCTAGGGCTCATAAGAAAATGTGCTTGGTCTCTTTTGAAAATGGAGTTACTGGTTAAATATGATATTTGAAGAGTACTTTCTGTGTGTCGTGTGAAGGTGTTTACCTGTATTGCTTCATGTAGTCCTTACATCAATTCCCTGAAACCAGTAAGTATTATTATCCATATCTATCTTACAAGCTTCAGACAGAGCCTGGCTTAACTGTTGCTCCCAAAAGCTCAGGGCTTGAATGGAGTTGTGGCTCCTAGGTTACCACTTCAGGAGTTCTCAGGACATAAAGCAACACTCCTGACACAGTGGGATCAAGGTAAGTCTCTTGTGGACTTTGGAGACTTACCACCTGAAGGGGGGTTTGAACTTTCAAATAAGGATGTAAGGGATTTTGTTTTCAAGGAGCAGATTTTGGTCTTTTAAATGAAAAGACCTAAAAAAGACTAAGACAGACATGGGATATGTGAGTTTTAAACTAGACATTTGTTACTAGTCAAGTCGCTTTTGGTGATTTCTTAAATGTTAGTTTTGGATGAGGGGGCTGGCTGTTATTTTCTGTAAATTGTTGTTTTGTTTGTTTTTCCAGATATACTAGCTTGAGTTCATACTGAATTCCCACGATAGCCTGGGGAGGGAGGGATACTTTCTGTTCTTAGTACTTGGTTTCCCCAAGCAATTGCTTACTCCTGACTGATCTCAATTCCTCAGCCTCACACCACCATGTGACTGAGCACGTGACTGACCTGGGTGATGGAATAGTGATTTCCTTTGGTCTGATCCCACCCAGTCCCATCTGACAGTGTCGGGATTGAACTCTGCTCTGTCTACACTGCATTGCATCACTAGCCAGACCATTCACCTGTACATGTTTACCTTTGAGCTTTGAGCTTTTGGCAAGATTGCAAGTGTGTAGGTAATGCTGCTGTCCTTGGGAGGACCTAAGACAATACTTTTCATCAATCTAGAGCCAAATAAGACTAAGGAATCTTCAATTGAAGAGACAAGATACAATTTTATTACTGATAAAAACTAGGTTGGGGAAGGTGGCTTAAATGTTTAAAATTAGTTACTCATCTGCTTCCGTTGTTGACAGGTTGACCTGCACACTGGTGATTTAGCATTATAAGCTCAGCAGGGTAATGGTATTGGCTCTGACTAACTATAGGCTGCTCCTCAAAGAAAAGAGCTGACTGGAAGCTGGAATTTGTATGCCCAGTTAATTAATCCAAACTTGCCAGAGAAGTACAGAGAGCCCACAAATGTTATTGCTGGCAAAACTCCACTCCATGAAAGTAGGAAATACAGGTTCTATGCAAATGGTCTCAGAGTATGTATTGGCCATTGAGCACATGTTATTAACCATCCTGTATGTGTTCAGCCAGAAATACGGTGAAGCCCTGGGGGAAATAGGCGTCAGTCAGTAGGCTCTTTCCCCCAGCTCCATTATGTCTCCACAGCTCTATAGTTTCACATCTTAGAGTCCCAAGTGGGATGTGCAAGAAGATTAATGCAATCATCTTAGCAGGCTACAGAAAGCAGACGGGGCCCTGATCTTGGAAGACTTATGTCAGGCAGAACTGTTCCCTAGAGCCAGTCTTTGTATTTCAAAGGCCACAACAGTAAATTCGTGATGTATGGGTATGCCTGTGAGGGAGCTAAGAAGAAGGTTCAGTTTGGGTTTTTCTTTATGGATGTGAGGCTCTCTGAACTTCTGATCTGTACTCCACATCCCTTGAACGAAAGAGTTCATAGGTGGAAATACCCACTCTACCCATAGAACATACTAGATGAGAAAGAAAGACCAGTATAAAGTGGGTCCACTGGATAATTCAGAACATTAGGTAAAGGTACCTGAATATTAAATGTCAGTGTTCTGAAGAAAAACCCCGCATTCATGGGTGACCCCCTTCCCTCTCCCCTAGGGTAGCACAGTTACTGAACTTAACCTCCCAGTGGACACTTTCAATGGAGTTTCACTTCATAGCCAGTACAGTTAAAGGTCCGTTCCCTTTGGGGTCCTGGATTGTGGCAGCTAGGGCTGGCACCAGTTTAGGCTCAGCCTGGTGGTGAACAGGCTACCCAGGGATCAGGTAGTCTCTGCTTCCTGCCACAAAAGTCCCCTCCACCAACTATGGCACTAATGACATTTCCTTGGTCAAAGCAGGGCATCTGCAAGTGTAGCTTTCCCTTCCGTTTGTAAAGGTCATTCTGATCACATGGTTGGGACTGACCCCTGGCTTTTGGCCAAGCTTTTAGAATCCGAGTTGTGCCCTTTATGCCCCTGAGTGCGGAGAGGAATTTGAGGCGAAGATGGCCAATTCTTTGTAGCTTTCATTGAGCTGTCATGAATAATTTAAAGTAAGATCCTTGCTAGGACTCTTGAGGTCACTGTCGTTTAAAAATAGCAAATATTGTGCTCCTAGCTAGTCTTTAGGCAGAAGATATTGAAATAATCTCTCTGTCTCCCTGTCTCTCTGTCTCTGTTCCTGTCCCCCACCCCCTTGGTTCGTCTGTGACTCCTTGCTCAAGCTAAGGCTCATGGAAACCTCTCAAAATCCCACACTATCTCAGATCATTGCCAAGGCCAAACTGTAGCAGCACTTGCCCAAAGTGTGCCTCATTGGCTAAGTCACTTCATCCTCGGCCTTTTGTGAGCCCCTTGGCATGGTGTCATCTCCGAGGCCCTCTGTCTCTCTCAACCACTTCAATGGACCAAGTTATGGTCACATACCGAGATCAAAGCGCCATGTGGTTTATGAATTAAAGTGTCTTCATCTTCAAAGCCACCTGCCCAAGTACAAAAACCAGCCACTGCACAATCAAACCTGCATACCACCAAGTTTAAATGTGCGCAGGACTTGAGAAATAAACTTTTTACTAAGCCAGAAAGCAAAGTCCCTCATGAGTATTTTATTCCCCAACAGTTTGCATTCTCTCTCTCTCTCTCTCTCTCTCTCTCTCTCTCTCTCTCTCTCTCT
>JANHMN010000013.1:67001052-67021416 GCA_030674055.1 Rhabdomys pumilio
TCTCTCTCTCTCTCTCTCTCTCTCTCTCTCTCTCTCTCTCTCTCTCTTACTTTCAGTGTCCCACTGTAGTTCACCAAATGTTCAGGTCTTTGAAGTTGCCCCTCTACTCTCTGCTGGATTGAGATTCTGAACCAAGTGAAATGGAAGCCTGGGGCCTGAGGAATCAGTTGGCAAGACTGGAAAACATCAGCAGGGGTTCCATACGTGCAGGGTCAGAGGGCATGACCCCATCCCTGGACATGTCTTCAGTGCTAGAACTGAATCCCCAAATCCCACATGCTCTACTCCTAAATCCTGCAGGGGATCTGTGATCTCCCAGCATGGAAAATGAGATCACCCTTCTTGTTTTCTGAGGGCTAGTGAGTCCCAGGCGGGAGCTGTGGAAGACAGGTTGAGCACCAGCTGCTCAGAGTGTTCTTGCATATGCAGCCTTCAGGCAACACCAGTTCATCCCCCTTTTCCCTGGAGCATCAGTACGCATAGTGTTTAGTTTCAGCACTCTGTGATCGTTAAAGATCACTGTGTACTCCGGTGAGCATTTACAGTGTCAGTAACATATACCAGTGTTTACTTTTGAGAAACTAACCCAAGAAAATTGTATGGAATTTATTAACCCATTAAAATATTCAACTTATTGTCTATGAAACACAAGTAATAGTATGTTTGAAAAGATGCCTTTATTTTCCAAATTAGATTTTAAAAAGAAGAAGAAATAGTGGGAAGAGTAAAAGCGAGCCTCTCTGTGGTGTTCATCTCTTTAATGTCTGGCTTAGATGCCTCTGTTGTTTGTCTATCTCTGTGCACTTTGCATTGATAACTCACCTGGCTCTGATGAGACATTGAGAGTGAGAACAGCAAGTGAGGTTGAGACAAGATGAAAGTACTTTGGCTTCTGCAGGTCCCTTGAAAGGACTTCAGAGAGTCCTCAGTGTCTCTTCCAGGACTCACTTTGATATTGTCACTCAGGGCCAACTGATTGGTGGCTCAGGTAGAGCCAGAAAGAGTTTTTAGTTTCCAGGAAAACAGCACTCCCATCTAGGGTCCTCACACTGAAACTGCCCAAATGTCAGGCTGAAGTCCTTTCTGACACCCATGAGGGAAGCTCAATCTTGGCTACTGAGTGGAAACTGGAATTGAGAATCTTAGCTGGGCAGCGTTTCTGCATGTGGGTCCTTGCTTGCATCCACTCCTTTCTAGCATGGTAGATTAGACTCTGGGCAGGATGCTGCTTCTGGACCTAGCAAGAAAGGGCTTCACAATCTGCAGTTACTGAAGGTCTCCTCCTTTAGTTGCTGCCTGCTTCCGGAAGCTGTGCCTTCAATGTTATTTTCACTCAAGAATAATGTTATACCTGAGTTGTGTTTGTTTATCTTATCAAAACATTGAATTAGATAAATCACCACTAGGACCTCCCTATTCAGATCAAATCGGAGTTGCTGGTGTTGTAAATTATCTGCAACCATTTTAAAAGTGCAACTGTGGTGCAGGTTTTGTGGATTGTACAGGAAGAGAATGGGCTCTGGAGGACAGAGAGTGCATCGATGATTAGACAATGTCATCCTGTCTGTTCTCTCTCATCAGTATCACCACTGGACGTCACAGAAGTCATAGAAGGACTAGAGTAATGTCTATGTGTACCCATACCCCCTCCAGAAATATCTGGAAGTAAGTAGGGCTTTGATTTTGAAAGATAATTTTTTAAAACCTTAGGATGGTCTTTTTCTCTGTATCTTTTCACAGTAAATAGAAGCACAGAAGCAATTTTATCATTGTGTATCTTATATATCCCATGTGAACATTGCACCTTATTGCACATGTCCTCTGTTATTTCACATATACGTGAACATCATACTTTATTAGTGCATGCCCTATATTATACCACACATCAGAAGTGAGCATCGTATTTTAGGAAATGTTAATTATGGGAGTAGGCATGTTTCTCAGTCTCAGCTGATAAAGGTTTTAAGTGTTTTTTAAGATTTATTTATTTTATGTGTAGGAATGCTTTATTTTATGCGTGTGAATGGTGCTTATATATACATGTACCATGTGCCTGCCTTGATACCCGTGGAGGTCGTAAGATGGCATAAGATCCAATGGAACTAGTTACCCATGCTTGTGAGGTGCCATGTGTGTTCTAGAAACCAAACACAGGTTTTTTAGAAGAATAGTAAATGCTCTTAACTGCTGAGCTGTTTCTTGCCCCAAGCCTGTTAGGTTTTGTTTTTCAGTATTTGTCACACACTAGCTACTGGATACTTTGTGGGGATGGTGGGAAATGGGGAAAAGTGATCTCCAAACCATTTGGTGTTACTATAGTTAATATCCCTAAGCTAACAAGATAAACTTCAGAGGAAGCATCCTCTCAGCCGTGCTAGAAAAATACCTTACTACCAACACCAACACTTACTACAGCATTGTTTTGTGGTCGTAGTTAAGGTCTCAGGCTTATAAGACACATTAGCCCACTTCCTGGCCCCTGGTAAGCCCTGATTAGCTGTTGGCCTTCATTGATATTCAGTGTATTTAGTTGAATGAATTCCCACGTTGATTATAAATTCAGTCTAATGCCAAGCACTATCCTGTTTGACATTTTAAATATTATATATAAGCATGTTGCTGTCCCTGGCGAGTGTAATGAGTTGATAGGGCAGAATCAATCTAAGCTGGGATTGACCATCTCTTCTAGAATTGCCTCAGGCACTTCTGAAACTCTTAATGGCAACGTAATTATATAGCAGCCTGTGCCGTCATCTGCTGGTTGTGTTAAACTTTTGCAGAAGCCAGCTAAATCTGTAGGTAAATTGTTGTTATCCATTCTGTTAACTTTGTTGTACACTTAATGTTAAGCTCCAGACTAGCAACCTGTGGATCCTTTTTACATAGGGACAGAGTCGGTCTGGGTTGCACAGATCCACCTGAACAATGACTTAAGGTGTTCTCTGTATGTTGTTCCAAGCTATGATAAGCTTATCTCCTGGGATGGTGATATTTCAAAAGCACATTCTGGTACAATGGACTTGGAATTCTCTCTAAGGTATGATAAGGCTGATTTGTGGTTGCTAGTCTATTTCCCATAGGCTCTGCAGCCTCTTATGACAATGGAGTTGCTGTTTGACTCTATATTGTCCTTTCGTGATGAAATGAAAGGCATCAGAAGAAGAAAATCAACAATACTAGAAAATTTCAAAGACACATCTTAATAAGACAGTGATAGCAATGGAGGAAGTTACAAGATGGGCAAAGAAGGCCATGGCTTTGAGCTGAATATGATGAAGAGAAAGGAAAAATAAAGAACCATATGGTAAGATTTTCAGGAAGATTGTGCAGCCTGTAAAATATGTGCTGTGTAATCATGAGGACCCAGTTTTCAGGTAGACCTGGAACCCACATAAGAGCCCCAGGGTAGTGATGCATACTGGTATTCCCAGTGCTGAAAGAGAGACGGAAGGGTCATTGAGCCTGCTGGCCAGCTGCCTTGTCTAATATGCAAGCCTAGGTACCACAGGAGAGACAATTTCAAAAAAAAGCAAGGCAGGCAGTGTGCTGAAGAACAGCACTTGAGTTGACTTCTAGCCTACATGTGCATATATACCCTTATATACACAAGTGCACCAACACATGTTAACTTGTACACACACACACATACACACACACACACACACACACACACACGGAGCCTTTGTAAAATGTTGGATGCTTCCCTAAGAAAAATTCAATGTCATTGCTGACACAGGAAATATAAAGAGTAGCAGTCATCCTTTGCGAATAAACCTAGCATAGCTCCCAATACCATGGATTCAAGGCCATGGAATATAACAAATTTGGCAAATGTATTTGTATTCTGATAAATTGGATTAACAAATAACAAAAATTCGGTCATCCAGAAATCATCTTTAAACAGTTCCATTATTCTATAATGTAACTGTCTAACCATCTTAATACTGCCTTCATTAATTGCTTATATTTGCTTATATAATTTGGAAGGGGCATAATGAAAGTATTACCATAGTTGTATCCCTGTTTCTTGTACTCCCTGCATCTTATAACCCCCAAAGCATGTTGGGCTGAATTGTGGGTCCCCTGTGTCTGCTGCCCCAAGGAAGGGGCTGGTGCCGCAGCTCAGAGAGACAGAAACATGGGAATTCAACCGAGTTCACTCCACGTCGTGCTGGGCAGACATCGGGCTGTGAGAAGCCACAGGGCAACACTCCTGGGTGGAGGGGACACAGTCTGAGACCCCGCAGGGGCAGGAACTCTTGGGTTGGGGGTCCCTGGGCCAGGAAGTGGCCGAGAACCTGACTGGTCTCAAGCCCTTGGGCTCTCAGGCACCACTGAGAGGCCATGGAAAGGCTGGGAGTGGGGAGGCAGCGTACAGGCTGGATTGTGTAGAGTAAACCTATACTGTACCTACTAATCCTAACCCAGACCCTCTTACTGTTTGCTTCTAAAGTGTATCTCGAAGTTTCCATTGACCATCTCTTGTAGTTAGAGATGGCTTTCAAGTGGCAGGACTGGGTTGCATTCAATTGCATTGTTGGTCAAGAGTGCCTCATCAAAATCCCCCAACAACCTAGGCTGTTGCTAAGACAAAGGGGGCTCTCTGCAAACTGACAGTGGGCTCCATTGCTGATGACAACACACACACACAACTCATTGAACATGGAGAAGAGAAGCTGGTGCCAGCATTGAGCCTTCTGTCCTATGTTTTAGTCTCTTTAGTGCAGGAAGGTTCTCTGCTGGCTACCATAAGAAAACATGGACACCAACCCAGCCACAAAACCTTTCACCTACAATCTCTTGTGTGCAAACTAGGGTAATGGTGGCACAGAACTTGTGGCAGTAACAAACCAATGCCCACGTTGACTTAAGTCCCACTCTATGAGAAGAAACCCTTACCCCACACAGCTTGCATAACAAAGAACCAGAGACTAGATAGCCCAGATATGTAAGGTAAAATCAAATACTTCTGGTAAAAAAAAAAATCAATAAGATGATCCCTAATGATATTCTGCTGCCTTATCCAGTCATGAGAGAGCCTTCCTCTGGCAGCAGATGGGAACAGATACAGAGACCCACAGCCAGACATTATGGGGAGAGAGAGTCTAATGGGAGGTCTCCATCATCAAATCCCTCCCCGCAGAGCTCAGGGAACCCAAGAGGATGCACAATACCAGGAGAACAAGGCCCTCTGAATCAACTAAGCAAGGCACACATGAGCTCACAGAGACTGAAACAGCAAGCACAGGCTCTCCATGAGTCTGTATCATATATATTATTATATGCATATATATTACAGCTATTAATTTAGCATTTGATGGGACTCCTGACTGAGAGAATGTGTGGGTCTCTGACTCTTGTGCCTGTTCTTGGGATTCTTCTCCTCCTGTTGCGTTGACATGTTCAGCTTTGATATGATAGTTTTGCTTTATCTTATTATATATTTTTTTATTTTTTCACGTTTTTTCGTATTTCTTAGAAGCTTGTTCTTTTCTAAAGAGACAGAAAGGGCTGGTTCCGGAGAGCAGGGGAGGTGGGGAGGAAATGAGAGGAGTGGAGGGAAAGTAAACTGTAATCTGAATAAACTATATGAGAAAATAATCTGTTTCTAATAAAAGAAAAACTAGATCTCAAGTAAGAGACATATACAGTGAGGAGCAAGTGGAGCCATGTCACTAGACAGAAACACTGGTAAGGTTGAACAGATTAAGGATCACCAGAAAGTCTCATAATTGAGAATGGTGGTTCCTTAAATCTGCTCCCTACCAGATTCCTGTCCTGGAGCACGTGACACTCCACTAAGAGGACCATAACAACCAGTCATACAGCATAGAGCTCAGAGTTCTCCATGCTGCTGAGGTATGTAGATGGGCTGGTCCAGAGGGTTTAGCCAATAAGCTTTCCTTCCCAGACATTCATTTCTTCCTGATCCACCCTGAATATGTTGTGTGCATCCATTTTCCACCATGAATAAACAGTTTGGGCAAGCATGGACTGTCTCCTTCTTCAAGGACCACCATGGGAGGGAGGAAACCTTCATACTTAGCAACACCTAAGTCTTTCCCAGAAGGTCCCTCCACACTCCTGGCACTCTCCCTGAGCTAAAATGGATTCCCCCCAGCCCCTTCTCAATTTCCCATGGTTCCCAGTGGCCCAGCCTGCACAATTTGTCACCAGGAGAAAAATGGGCTGTGATCTCCATCTTAAGCTATTTCATTTCCCGAGTGCTGTGTCACCATGAGCCCGGCACCCACAAGTAGCCTAGTGTCTCCATGTTTCACCTCTCTGAGCTGATCCTAGCACTGCAGCAGTAAGGCGAAATGCAGACCCACAGTATAGAATATATTTCATAGAACAAAGAGACCAAATCTTCATAACATTGACATTAGTTACCCTTGGCTTTGTAGTGAATACATGATTATCTTTAGGCTCTTTGTTGCTTTTTATTACAATTTTATAAAGTCCAAAGGTTTTATTATTATTAGATCATCATTGTCATCATCGTCACTGTTGCAGAGGAGGAAGCCGAAGCCTGGATGAGCCTGTATTACTGAGCACTGAGATATCAGAGAGTAGGGGCTGGACTGAGCCTCTGCAGGTTTGAAAAGCCCCTTCATTCTTAACACTCGTCACATGACTGCCGTTCATTCTCTAAAGGGTAGGGGAAGACATGTTTTAAGGAAGAGTCAATGTATCTGCATTTTGTAATCTCCATAGTCTTCTGAATGGATTATTATCACAGGAATCTGAAGGGTAAAAGAAAAAATGAGGAGAAATCTCTTGTTGATTAAGGGCTTATGATAACACAGGCTAGTCTTCTAGTTAGAAAATGCAGTGAGCTTTCAAGGTATGGACTTGCTTTCAGATGTGAAACTTTTAGGAATCATAAATAATGAAGAATAAGACAGAGAGACTGGCTGGAGAATCAGTTCACAGTGTCTCTGCTCGGAATATTTAAAAGCTTAGATTCAAGAGTGGAGAAAATTAGAAAGCAGGCCCACCCCTAAGACTGATCCCAAGAGCAGAAACTTAAAGAAACAGATTCAGGTTTTAAAGCACATGGTATAGAGACAGTGGAAAAATGTAGCAAGGTCAAAAAGCCACGGCGCCCCGAGTTCAGAATCAGAAGAGAGAGACTAATGGTAATAGGAAGCTGAACACAACTCCTCTTCCACTTCTGCTGCTGTAGACAAGGAGGCAGGTCTCCTGCCAGGGAGAGGAGAGCAAAGCCTTGTAAGAGGAAATTGAAACTTAAGATAGGTCGGCTGATTGTGTAAGAGTGCACAGCGGCAGCAAGTGAGTTCAGATCATCGGACCCGCGTGAATTTTGTCCTAGTCGCCCGAGGACTGGCCAACTGCTTCTCATTTTTGAGCAGTGGTGCAGAAGAGAGTGATAACTGGGCTGGGGATAAGGTGATGTCTCTATGAATAGCAAAACAACAGAACTAAGAGATGCTTATTTAAACCAAATAATAGAGATGCTGGTGTTTTTTGCCCCCCTCAGAGGACACATGAGGAGAATTAGGTGAGGCAGTAGTGGTCTGTAAAACTTACGGACACTGCCCTGGGAATGATTATTGACTATTTGCTGTTGCAGACATTCAAGGCTGGTTTTAACCTAAGTGGGGAATTCTTACTCTATTCTGTTTTTCAGGCCAGGCATCCTGGTCTATCCCTTTACTCCCAGCACTTGGGAGGCAGAGACAGGCAGATTTCTGATTTCTATATTAGCCTTGTCTACATAGTGAATTTGAGGCCAACTGTGACTGTAAAGTGAGACATTGTCTCAAAAACAAAGCAAAGAATGCTTCTCACAATTATGTTCTGAAGACGAGAGAAAGGAGTTGTGGTGGCTTAAATGAGAGTGGCCCTCATATGCTAATATATTTCAGTACTTGTTCCCCAGAGAGTAGAACTGTTTGAAAGGATCACAAGAATGAGGAGGTGTGGCCTTGTTGGAGAAAGTATGTCACAAGTGTTGGGCTTTTGAGATTTCAAGAGCCCATGGAAGCCCTGTGTCCCTCTCTCTTTTTGCCATGACAACCTGTTCATGGCAGAACAGTGCTGTGAATAGACTGGGTGCTGGAGCTCAGTGCCTAGTTCAGTGGATAAAATTATTTGCTTTAAAGACATGAGGTCCTGAGTTCAGATTCCCAGATTCACATGGGAAAGGCTTGGTATGCTTGTATTGCTGACTATAACCCTATTATTGTTGGGGCCAGAAAGGAAGGATGAATGGGGCTTGCTGGCTGCCAGCCTAGCTCCAGGTTCGAGGAGAGACCATGTTTCAGAAATACGGAGAGTGACAGAACAAGCCATTCCTCATCTTTCTGTCCCTTTCAGAAGCATTCACATAGTGCAGACATGTGCGTGTGCACACATGCAATTTAAAAAGCAATATAAATAAGAACATGAGAGTAATCAATTCTTTATTCCCTTTCCTTGTTGCTGTCTTATTCATCTTGAAGATCAGAACCAAAAGATACTAAGTTGAGAGATGATTGGGAAAACAGCCGCTTGTTAAGTACCGTCTCACATTCTTTGAGATTCTGTGGTAGTGAGTCTTGGGTTACAAGAATCTGTATTTAAACACAGGTGCCAGATGGTGTTGCCAAGCTGAAGCAGCTTGGGCACTGCTAGGCTATAGAGCAGATAACCCGTGAGTCAGAGGCATGGTGTCTTAGCAGTGCTAATTCCACTCTGACAAACAGCTCGTCCTCACACCTGTCCTGAGAGTGGGTGCTATCTTTAGTATTCTCATTTTTCACATGAGGAGTTAGGATGTTTTGGGGGTCTCACAGCAGTAGCAACTGGTGAGGACACACAGTCAGGCACTCTGCTATATTGAAGTTCCATATGGCAAACAGTCAAGATTCAAATGTGGGTACCGTTCTCAAGAATGTGGCTCATAAGCCTGAGTCAGTTATGAAGAGCTCTACCTGGACATCTGGTCATGGTCTGTCTCTAGCATCTAAGTAGCATCTTTATAAAGACATGGGAGAGTCTCTTGATAATTTCTTGATATGTAAATCTGAGGTGTCCAAAAGCCAGATGTAATAATTCCTTGAGATCAAATTTTGGCTAAATGTAAAAACAGATTGCTCCTGGAAGCCCAAATTAAATTCACAGGAAAACCACAGGAAGGGAGCTATGACTTATCAATGATGGTGTGGTGGGCTACAATCTCAGTGCAAATCACTGGGGACTTTGTTCTTCTGTAATCTTTTGCCTGGACTGTTCTTTTTTTTTCTTCCTCCTGGAAAATTTGTAATTATATTTATAGGCAAGTTCTAAATGTCACTTGAGCTATGGAGTCCTCTTTGACTTCTATGGCTAGATTAATCAACCCATTCTTTCTGCTTCTTTAGCACTTTCTTCCTGGCATTATAATTTTGCGATTATGTTTTCCAGTTTGTGGCACCCATGTACAAAGTCACTCAGCTAGGACAGACGAAAGTCACTTTACCCTTTCTCTCTGTGAGCCCCTGTTTTCACTAAGGGCTGTTGTTTTTGGTTGACTGAATGTGGATAAACTTTGTCCATTCTTTATTCCCATCCGTGATTTAAGTCTGTATGCTAAGGAGTCACTCCAGCTGTCACTCCTCACTCATCCACATTTCCCACGAAGCAATCTGGAGAATTCTCTATCAAATACAGTTTGCTGGTGTGTTCCTGGTCACAAAAACATCCTCCTTGCCCTAGTCAGTAGGATAACCCCAGGCTCCCAGCCATCTATGATTTGACCATGTGTTACTCCCCAGCTTCAACTTTTGACTCCCTGCATTGCTTCTTGGGTCACACCACAGGGAGCTCATTGTCATTCCCCAGGCATGTGCTGTTTCTTGCTGTCTCATTTTAGCTCTGACAGTGAGCTCCTGCCACAGTTCCCTGCCAGGCTCCTCTGCCTCTGCTTGCTACTACAAGCCTCTTTTTGGGAGACCTGAGGATCTCTTCCTCTGAGCCATCATATGGATACCCTGGGGCCAAACACATCTACACTTAGGAGCTTTGCGCTCTTGAGCCTCATTCTGTTTCCGATGGCAAATGAACACTCAGAACCAGCTTTTCCAAAGGCTGGTAATTGTTTTCTTGTAATTGGAAAAGCAGCAGAGTTAGAACTCTGCCTCTGCCTCTCTTGCTCTGTGGAAGTGTAGTCTTGGGTATTTCACTTCCTGTGAGAACCAGTTTGCTCATCTGTAAATTCCTGGTATTCTTCCTACCCCAGAGTCTTAAGGATAATCAACTGAGAAACCGATGTTGTCTAAAACTTAAGTTATCCCAAGGATCTGCAACAGATAGTTCTGTGCTTTCGCTAGTCAGAAACAATTCCTACATTGTTCAGTGTGCTTAAGCTGAAAATCAAGGTTCATTGGGATTAGTGTAGTGTTGTTCATTCATTTGCCAAGCGTCTGACTGCCTCTGAGTTTCAGCAGCAAAGTTGAGAACTTGCAACAGATCAGCAAACCTCAAAAGCTTGCTCTTTGACCTATATAGAAAAAAAGCTTGCTCACCCATGAACCATGCACATATAAGAATATGTGGAGTTCATGGCTCCTTTCAGGTACACAGTGAGCTTGAGGGAGACTTCCTTTTTCTGCATCTGATTTCTGGAATTTCATCCAGGTATGGGATGAAGGAGGTGTCACGACAAAATTTTAACGGGTTAATTGAGACCATGGGCTTCATACATGGAGTATGAGGGTAGGTAGACACCCCTTTGTTGTTATATAACATACAGCTCTGACTTTTGAAATATTTGAGTTAAATACACCATTGTAAATCCTGTCTTGAGTGTGACACCATTTGCCAGTATCCCTGGTCTCTCCCTCTCTAGAAGCCAGCATTTCCCCTCCAAACTGTGACAACCTAAAATATGAGACATTATTGGATGCTCAGTGGGACAGAAACACTCCTGGTCAAGAAACATTAAGGTAGAACAGTCCAACACTAAGTGTGGGTTACACTAGAGAACCTTCCATATCCAGACGCTGTTTCTGTTAATGCGAGACGCTTCAGGAGTAGATTTGCCTTTCCTGGGTAGGTCCTGCTTGCTAACAGGTTAGTCTCTGCAAATCTCAGACCTGATACGAGCTCAGCCTGAGTCTGGGAGAATGTAGTTAAACAGGGAATTTACTAATCTAGTACTTGAAATAAAGACAAAATCTCTCTAGATTCTATTTACCTGACTGCTGAGTGTTTGTTTAACATACTGATTTTGTTAGTTTGAAAACGGAAAGAGTGATGTATATCATGGATACATACATACAATTATATATAAGTATATATTCTATAGCCCAGGCTAGCCTGGAATTTGCCATGTATTTGAGCATCCTGACCTTCCTGTGTCAACCTCCCAAGTCCTAAGATTATGGTCGTGTACCACCATGTCCAACTTGAAATAGATACAAGGATAGATATATTTACATGGATTGGTAACAGCATGCCTTTTGTGGATCCATTTTTGTCTTAGGGAAGAATAAGTAGTGTGTAAGTGGACATAAAATCCTTATGGTAACACAGGGCTGTGAGGGATGCTCTTTACGAGTGTTGTGTTGTCATTCTCATGGGCAGGTGAGGCAGGCAGGCACCCTGGCATAGCTGAAGACCAGAAAAAGGGCAGCAGAGTGAAAATTTTTTCTTTGATGTAAAAGGGACTAAACAATCAGAAGATAACATCCACCTCATTCCTGATGGCATTGAAGGAGCCTTGTGATCTTGATCCTGTAAGATTGGACCAAGGTGTTACTGGTGCCAGTTATTCTGCATACGTAAACACGTGAATCTTAGAGTTAAAGCAAAGCACTCATTTGTCCACAGTCTTTAGACTTCACCAATTATGGAAAACTACTCTTTAACTATGCATGCCTCTTGAGCAGGCACACGCAGGCACGTGTGTGCTCGCGCGCACGCGCTGCAGATGTTCTTGCCTTGTCTTTCACAGTTTGTTTCTGTTTGGTCACCCCTCCAGCTCTGCCATGACGCATGTCCCTTGACAAGAATCTGCCACAGCTCCCTCATGGTTTTAAGTTTGTGCTGGAAGTGAAGAGGTTAATTCCTAACATTGTTATGGGATACAGGCTTATGGCTTATCTCTCCCCTTAGTATGCCAGACTGGTGAGTTCTTTCGTTTTAGTGAGCTAAGCTTTCCTTTTACCAAGTATATTTTCTGTCTCAGGATGCATGTAACTGGGATCTGCAGGAGTATAGTACTGTAACACCTTCTTGTATCTCAAACGTCACAAGTATGGGAGACCTCTCTCCTTACTTTTCAGTTGGCTTTGAATTGTGTCTTTTATTATGAAATTGATAGCATGGGGATATATCGGAAGCAATGCAGACTATACCCGCATGCCCATACCAGTCTTCACCTCTCACTTTGCTGCTTCCCCTGCTTTGCATAAGACATAAGTTATTGATAAATTTGAAGCCATCTGTGCCTTTTTTCCTGATATATGTCCTAGTCTTCTCTCCCTGGGGATGGCTGCTATTATTGCCTTGTCTGTCTTAAAATTCTCCTTCTAGTTGTATGAGTCTATAGCATTGACTACCTTTGTGATGAAACTGTATAAATGGAATCACCGATCTCATTTTTATTATTTATATTTATTTTTTATTTTATTTGTTTGTTTATTTATTTATTTATTTATTTATTTATTTATTTTTGGTTTTTCGAGGCAGGATTTCTCTGTGTAGCCCTGGCTGTCCTGGAACTCACTCTGTAGACCAGGCTGGCCTCGAACTCAGAAATCCACCTGCCTCTGCCTCCCAATTGCTGGGATTAAAGGCGTGTGCCACCACTGCCCGGCTTATGTTTATTTCTAAGAGTGACTCCTACTGCTGTGTGCTTATTAGCCTCCAGGTTTAATACTGAATGCCGCACGAATGGGACTGTTACTTTCTCGAAGTAATGCTGGTCCCCAGCTTGATTAAACTTCTCTCCCCACATCGTGTATGACTTTAAGCTTCTGATTCTTTTGATAAGTTTCTTATGTGGATACATGTTACCAGTTTTGTTTTTTGTTTGTTTGTTTGTTTGTTTGTTTTGTCTTGATGTTGTTGGATATTTCTCTTTTGAGTTTGGGGAAATGTATTGGTTTGTTTTTCTGTTGATGGATGGGTAGGTGCTCTATAAGATGCTGAAACAGCCATGCATCAGTGAACTTCAGCTAGGACACCCCGGTGAGCACTTCTCTGGGAAGGTGGTAAGGTGTAGGGGTAGCCATAGTTACCCTCTACAGACTTTTCCAAATTGTACCCCCAGTTTCTACACCCGCTCTTAGGTAAAGAGCTTGGGTCCTCTCCTGATTTTATTTCTCTTTTCACATATACTTCACTTGAGCCTGCTGTGAATGTGGAGGCTTGTGCTGCTTCTCCTTTGTCTGTTTGACATAAATACCCGACAGAGCAACTGGGTGGCGACACTATTATTTAGGCTCCTGGTTTTCTGAGTGTCTCTCCGTCTCCACTGATCTCTTTACCCTTGGACAGAGTGTCATGCTGGTGACATCTGTGGCTGGGGGTGGTCTTCACAGCAGAAAGGAAGCAAAGGGAAGAGAGGAGTGTTCTTGGCTCTCTGTTTCCTCTTGCTGATGGAATGGGGCCACCTACACTCAGCCTGCTTCTCTCTCAGCTGTCCTGTTTTGTGAATATCCTCACAGATTCATCCGAAAGTGTGCCGCAGTGGTCCCTTAGTTCACTCTACATTTTATCTGGATGGCAACCAAAATCTCCCACCAAAAAGCTAACTTACCATCTCACTAATTGCTTCTAATAATATTTTGAGATAAAATACTGTGCAATATTGAGTACACGTAGCTTTGTTTACTTTTTTTTTATTTCCTTAGACATGAAGAGAGCAGATTAGCTATTAGATGGGTGGCTTTTTGCACCATCATTATTTCCTAACTTCCTCTGTGTGATTCAGGGATTCTTTCAATTAAGAAAATAGATTGTATTGCTTCATCCATCTCCTGTTTGGAGTTCTGTCCCTTTGGGTTTGAGGCTGGGGATCAGTGATGGTTTCTTTCTGATTCCTTGTGTTATTAAGGACTGTTCTTAATGTCTACTGAACATTTAATAAACTTTATGTATTCTTCCTTCTTCTGTTTCTGAACTTTCATCCTGTAGTTAATAAGAATACGGAAGGTCTAAACATCCTGAGTTTGGACCAGTGAAGCCAGGAGAAGTGTGTATATTGATGACTAATTGAGCACCCCTTTGAGTGACTGAGTTTTAAGCACTCTATGAGTAACTGTATATTGATGAAGATGCAAAAGTACTTATAACTACTTTCTTAAGTATAAAAAAGAATCTTAATTGGATTGATTTTTATAGTTTTAACTTAACCCTATTGGTTGAATTAAAGATTATATATAAAACTTGATACTGTTTGGTTTGACTTAGCATGCATCATTTACCCTTCAATGAGTTTATTATAATGTTTTCCATCTACAAAAAGTGTTGAAGCAAACTCCATGCAGAACTGGATGAGAATGTATATGCTTGAATATATGTTCCCCCCCCCACGAGCCTTCTGGTTACTATGGGTGATGTGTGGGCCCCAGGGACTATTTGGTTGACTCCTAGCTCCACACCCTCTTCTCCCTCTTCTTTCTCAGTGGCCATTTTAATGGAAATGGTCAGTCCTTAGAAAAACCTGGAATGTGTATTATGTAGAGTTTATAGGAATAGACAAGTGGGATTTGTTCCTTCAACTCCAATTATCAAAAAGATTAACCCTTTGCCCTCTATATTCTAATTGAAACCCTTCAGAAACAGAGGTTATTTGTACAAGATAGTGGAAAAAAATGGGGCTGGATGCCAAGTGGACTGTTTCTTAGTAGAAGGAGGCAGCAATCATTGCCCGCATTTTTCTCTTGTGTTGCAGGCGTCTGTGGAGGCTTCTGGTGAAATTGCATTATGCAAGACTGGATTTCCTGAAGATGTTTACAGCGCAGTCTTACCGAAGGATGTGCACGAAGGACAGCCCCTTCTCAATGGTAGTATCTTAAAAGAAGCACGTGTCTTTACAGTGCGTCCGCATGCTTCAGAATGTCTCCGAATCATGTCTGTGGCTGAGGGAGTGTGAGGTTTTCAGTCTCCATAATGAGACCCCAGGGAGTTGATCGCAGGACTAAAGAGAAGCTTATGTATTTCCTATGTACGTTGTTGGAAGGCTCCTGGCCTTGTGGGGGTTTTCACGTTTCTTCCTTGTTCAGTTTATACTAAGAAACTTCAGTCAGCTGCTCTCTCTGTTTTTTTTTTTTTTCTGCATACATTTCATGCAGTCTGAAGAACGATACTTATTAGAAATCTGGTTCTAAGGGTCAAAAAGTGATTTCTTTGAATTTCAGAAAGGGTCTAATAAATATTAACTTGGATTAAAATATGCTTGATTCTAATATTCAGCTACATTGTAGTGAACAAATTCAACAAGTAGAGTCTCAGAGGGCAGCATGAAATCTGTGTTTTTGTTACCGCATTGTTTACAGAAAGTACTAGAAAGCTCATCTACATAGAGCATATGTGAATCTCAAGTCTAGACTCGTTTTTCCATGTAAATATGATCAAGTTCATTATGGTTACTGTATGAGAACTCTTGCCAACAAGACTAGATCAAAATCAGAAATAAAACCTACCAAAACCAAACTTTCAAGCCCCTTCTTTTAGTTCCAGTGAGAAACAAGTAAAAGCTGGATTAGTAGCGTTGCAGGATTGTCGTGAGCACATTCATCAATACTCAAGTGCTATTGAAATACGAAATCAAGAATTGATCAGGGAGTCACATTTAAATTCTCCTTCCCTGCAAATCTCACACATCTCTAAGGGTGTCTGAGAGAACTGCATTTAGAAAATCTGTTAACCTCAGCTAATTGATTTGCACAGAGCTCTACCACATAGCCTTAATTGAAGTGTCTCCATCGCAGTGACAAACCTGGTGCCCTAGTACCTAATAATCCTGGAGGCAGGACTTTGAAATGTAAATGGCCTCTTAGCTAGGGAAGTCCTTTCCTGCAACTTATATTTTATTTTAATTTCTATTTAAGTTGTGATTTGCTCCCACCTATGTGGTCTTTCTGAAGTTGACTTTTAATTTTCTCAAACGCATCCTCCTGTCCCTGCCTCATTACATGCTCTTTTAATGAGCGCATGTAAGACTGTCATAGCACTGGATGGCTCTCTCATCTAGTGGGCAATGGGTGACTTAATGGTGGCTTAATTAAAATCAGAGTATCAACATTATCTCAGTGAAAATCTTGAAGTCCTGCATACTTTCCATGTTCTTTGGATCTGTAAATTACTAAGTAGTCTCCTAGAACCTGTTTAGTGTGAAAATACTCCATAAATGTGCAAGATGTTTTGATACGACTCTAAGAAATAGTTTGGCCAGGCAAAATGAAATTTTAGAAAAATAGGTTGCAATTTTTCATTGTATTCTTGTGATAAATTTTTTTCAGTGAGTAATGCCTTTTTCAAAGAGCCTTTAATTTGTTTATTACAAATAGGCACATAGTCTGTCACAGGAAACCACTGGCTTAAAATTAATTAGTTGGGCATTTTGAATAATTTTTAAAATGAGAGCTCATTTTCTAGGTATCCAATAATGCTAATAACACAAAAAATAGGGCTCATCTTTTTGCTCATGTCTTTTAAATATAAGCTAGCCACTTGTGATTTCTGCTGACATTGCAATTATAAAAGATTCAAAATATTTTTGGCTTTCAACTCCAGCCATCCATCTTGAGAGAAAAATCTATGATAGTGTGCTGTTTTCCTCAGGCTATACCATTATTGGTTTCTTCATCCTTCTTAGAAAGATGTTAAAGAACACATTAGCATCTGAAAGCTCAGGGCATTTTGTTTTAAAATGCCCACTAGTGAAAATGGTGACTTTGGGAAAGGAAGAAATTCACTCAAACTTCTGAGGAGCATTCGTCTTGTCTTTCCAAGACAATTATTTCCCTGTCAGAGATCTGATCTTAAATGCTTGCAAGCTTTTATCTTCTATATATTTTTGGAGTCTTTAGTAGGCAGATGATCCAAAGCTGTGCCATTCACAGAAGGCAAATGCCATGCCTTAATTAAATGCATTAGTTTGGATACTACAGTAATTCAATTTACTTTATACACAGGGCTTTGCTAAGCCAGTGAGGGTGATTGCTTCTGCTGTGTGCTAGTGATCTCTAAGGTTTATGGAAACAATTGTCTGTGAAAGTCCTGGTCCCTTTCCCAAGCCTTTGGCAGATTGGGGTGTTCTACCGTGTGAAGGTTAATAAGAGTGACCACCGTTGAAGTTTATCTTATTTTCAGTTTGCTGCTTTGCCTCTGTTCCAGACATTCTTTTCTCAGTCCTGTAGCATATACATGTCCTTTAAAGTTAGAATCAGTTTCCTTATTCAGCCAGTCATTTTAATTCTGTATTTTCTGCTGAAAATACAGAATTAATTACAATTAATCAATTAATTAATTACAAATACAAAAAATAATTCTGTATTTGTTTTCCTATTGATGACATTTTTAAAGAAGACAGTGGTTCACTCATTGCACATTATGATGTCACAGGACACGTGTGACATATAAGGGTTCCTGAAAAAGGTGAGAATTTTGATATTTAGGTCTAAGGTTGCTGGTCATTTTTCAACAGTTGAGAGTAATCTTCATGAAGGTGCTTGAAAAGTATTAAGCTCTCCTTACAGACTTGAGGTGATATTAGAGAAGCCACAGAGGAGCATGGCATGTGGCATGGACAGTCAATAAAGAACAACTCACCCCATCTTCCCTTTCATTCATGAAACAACAAATTTCAAGAACTAGTTAGACACATTTCTTCCAGATCTCTTCCAGATTTCATAGGTTTGTATTTCTGTAAAACCAGGAAGAGAGTGATGTGCCTTATGCCAAACTTTTGCCTCTCCTGTTATATTATGTGAATACTTTGGCTCATTAAAGACAGTCCATTATTTTTAAAAATGACTATACAGCCATTTAATATAGGCTTCAGTTCTGTGTTATTAGCAAAACCAGATTTTTCGTAGCCGTGTGTCTATTTTTAAACATACAGGTTGTTTCCAATTTTCTTCTCTGATGTATAGTGCTGCTATGAAGATTCCAGGGAAAGTTAATGTTTCGTTAGGGACAGCATCATCTACAATTTGTTCAAAGTAGAATTTCCAGGTCAAAAGAAAAATAGGGTTTAGGAGATGGATATTAATGTTCCTTTTAAGTTTGTATACATGCATGTGTGCGTGTGCCCACCTTGCTGCGTTATAGCTTCGTGTGCTGGTCCTTGCCTTAGACCTTGCTTGAGACTGTGTTTTTCCTACTCCTGCTGGGTAAGTCAGGCTAGCTGTACTTGAGTGTCCAGGCTTCTGCTTCTCTGCCATCTCTCTGCACTGGTATTACAGGAGCTCGGTACTGTGTTTCTTTTCTGGGGATCCAAACTCAGGTCCTCACTGAAATACTCTGCCCGTTGAACTATGTCTCCAGCCTTGGAAAAATGTTATTTGTAGGATAATATTTTTTTAAAATTAAAAGTATGTTACTTCATTTTAAGATCTTCTTCAGTATGTAATTTTTTAATGTTTTCTAGATTTGTTCTTTGCATTCTGGTAGAAAGCAGCTTTCAATCCTATAAGATATATGTTTGCCTTCGTGAATTAGGATCAGATCTATCATGTTTAGACAGTCATTTTTACTTTACATTTTCCTATTCCAGTTTCAAAGCACTTATTACCAACTCTCTCATTTTCCAGACAAGCAAATTAGAGCTCTGAGAGATTATAGGCTTGCCCATGATTACATAGCTTCTTAGTCTGATAGCTGCAGACCTGGAATTAGAACTCAGTTTTTTTCCCTAACCTAGTTCTGATGATGCTGATAATTAAAAAACAGGTCCACCACAGAGATGGGGGAGGTGCTAGGAAACTAGTCCGCGTATCCAGGTGTCTGGTGCCAAGCTTTTAGGAGGGCCACTTTCTCTCCTGACATAATGATTTACATGCTGCTGGGTAAATTTGTAAACCATCACATAAACAATACCTCTCTCTCCCTTTCTGTCTTTTCTCTATCTATTATCTATCTATCTATCTATCTATCTATCTATCTATCTATCTATCATCTATCTATCATCTATCTATCTATCTATCTAGATGTATGTCTTTTAATAATTTTCAGTCAGTCATTTATACATGTCTACTTGCCAGGAAAAAAAATATTGAGCTCTGGAAGATAATATTTAATTTGAACTCCACTAAACCAGAAAAAAAAAACTGAGTGCATTACTTGAAAATAAAGTAATTACTATCTTAATTTTCTATCTTATGCCCACAGTATCTGACACAGCAACAAACAGCAGCCTGGCATTGCAGAGGACCGTAGGGTCTTCAGTGTGCTTGGCAAGAGGGATGTCCTTGTGTGTCTTGCATGGGTTTTACCATGTCAGCTCCTCCAGAGCTGGTTAACAGAAATAGCCACTGGCAATTACCATGAAAATGTTCAGTAATCCATACACAACCTCTGGGCAGCTCTCAATAACTGTATTCAACTCACAGGATTTAATTCAGCTTAGTTGGCTTGCTGATGGCGCCTGTTCTGCATTAACATGGGGGCTGAAAGATGGTAACTGCAGACAGCATGACTGAAATAGTTTTAATTTGTTTAGTAGGAGTATAGGGCTAGAACACTGTGGTGTGTGTGTGTGTGTGTGTGTGTGTGTGTGTGTGTTTGCATGTTATTGTATAGGGGGTATGTACGTATGTGGGAATGCATGTGTGTATAGAGGACAAAGGTCACCCTTGGGTGTTGCCTCGGTTGCTTTCCACCTTGGTCATCATGGCATGATGAACTGAGGCTCTTGCAGATTGAACTAAGACTGGCTAGCTAATGTGGACTGGGGATCTGCCTGTTTCTACTTGCCATTATTACAATTGCTTGCTCCTGTGTCCAGCTTTTAGCAATGCCTGGGGATTGAAAGTTGGGTCCTCTTAGGTGGCGAGCACTATTACTCACTAAGCCACCCTCCCCCCCAGCACTTGCTGCACTATTTTTTAAAAATAATATTAGTGCCTTTGAATGGTATGTCTCACCAAATTTTAACAGAGATTTGTTCATGACATGATTATGATTATTTTGGCAAATTTTGTTCTTATTTAATATGTAAAATATTTTAAAATATTTGAACTGTATAGGTTTATAAAGCTCTTGTTGATAAAGCCAAGCAGGCCTTTACAGTCCCTTGGTGTGTGATGGACTGTGGGAAATGGCACAAGGCAGAGGTATTGTTCTCTGTGCTGTTGATAAGCAGCTGGGTGCATCCTTGGTGGTCATTTTTCAAAGATCTTATGAGCAGTAGTATTTTTGTTTTTT
>JANHMN010000013.1:67021516-67032883 GCA_030674055.1 Rhabdomys pumilio
CTCTCTCTCTCTCTCTCTCTCTCTCTCTCTCTCTCTCTCTCTCTGTGGTCACTGACAGCATGGACTATCTTTGGAGCTCAGAGGACAACTTGCTGGAGTTAGCTTTCTTTCCACCCTGTTGAGACAGAGCCTGTCTTATCTCTGTCACACTGTATTCTCCAGGTTAGCTAGCTCTTGAACCTCTGGCTTATTCTCCTGTCTCCATGTCCTCAGGTTAGCATCACCTGCCAAGACAGATTATAAGCCCTGGTAAGTTTTTTTCTTAAAACAATATAGTTAATTATATAACAAATAAAAGAATTGGAGACCTTTGTCCTTTTTATGGTCATTTAGACATTGTTTCCCCCTTGGAAGTTTTTCTAATGCTTTCGGTGTATTTTAGACCCTATTTTATCAATGCAAATGATGACAAACCTGTCCAGGTGTATATTTCCCATTTTAGCTCCCTTTTCAGGTATTCCTAGCCTTGAGCAATTTGGAAGAGCTATATGAACTTACAACCAGGAGACACCAAAAAATGGGCACCCAAATAAGAAAACCTTTCTGTTTGTCTATCCTCATAGCCAGCATCTATTAGGATCTGTGTATGTTTGGCAAAAATCAGTGCCATGAGACCGATGTAGCAGGACTAGGAAATGGAGACTGTGTGCTTTGCCAATTTAAGTAGCATGCTCAGGGTATAAGAAAAAAGTAAGGTAAAATTTGCTGTTGTATTGCCCAACAGCTATAGATCCTGGTGAAGAAGAACATAAAGAACAGCAAAAGGTTCTTATTAGGGCTTGAGGGAGAGTGCCTGGCTGACTGACTGGAGTAGAGACAGGAAGGGGCTGAGGTGAAATGAGGTCACTGTAGTAACGGCCCCTTTGTGTGAGGCTTTGTAGACCATTATAAGGACTTTGGCTTTGACTAAGAAGAGGTAAAGTGTTTTGGAGGGCTTTCAGCAGAGGGAGGACATGATCTGACTTCAGAACAGGATCACACTGGCTGTGACACTGAGGAAAGACAGGAGAGGCCCAATGGAGAATACTGTGAGACACGGAGGTGGGAGTAGGGCTGCGATCTAGATTTTACAAGAATTGTATGTGGAGTAAAAGTCATATAACATGAAATCCACCATTTTATAGTTACTGGATGGTTGTGTTTAGTCTATTTACAATGTAGTACAAGCACCAGCTCTCCCCACTTCCAGACCTTTCTACTATAGCAAAACAAGTGTTTTCCCCCAAAGCGCCGCCCCCCTCTTCTTTCGTCTCACACAAGTTTTCATGGTTGTTTATTTCACATAATATAAAACCCAGGGAATTCTAGGAAGCTCTGGCTATGCCATCCAAAGCTCATTCCTTCCTCTAGTGAGTGGTATGCATGCTATGAAGCCATTCACATATGGTGGGATATACATGCCGTTGGTTATACATGCACACACACTGTAATGTATTCATCCATTCTGTTGTGATTCCTCTGTTGATAGACATTTGAAGCGTTCTCACCGATGGCTCACTGACAATCTTGCTGCTATGTATTTTGTACAGTCAAGCAGAGGGAAAACGTTGAATAAAGTTTAAATTTTCCATGGGGAGAAGGTGGTTTTGTGTGGAAGTTAGAGGAATAAGTGGCTGCATGTGGGGGGTCATTATTAAATAGATCCTAAAATGTTTTTATAGTAAGAAGACGAGTCCCATGGGAAGGGAGACTCCTCAGCCCAGTACACAGGAGTCAGTGGATTGAGAAATGAAATGAGGTGGGTCTCTGGACCCTGGACTGCTCGTCAGTGCTGTGTGTGCTTTACATACCTGCATTTGCATCTCCTCCAAGGCCATTGGTTATGGCTCCTCAAATGACTACAGGTCCTCATTCCACCCTTCTGATTTATCTCAGCAGACTTCCTCTGCAGAAATGTCAAAGAGAATAAAAATGAAACCTTTGTGGCATGCCATGATGCAAACTGTTTTCATAGGTAGCGTATCCTTAACAGATGGTTATCCAGTTTCTGCAAGAATACTGTCACCTCTCTCTGCTCTTAAACGGGGAGGAGATCATTCCAGTATAATATCTGCTCCAACTTTGGAGCACTCTGTTAAAAAAAACTGACTTTTCAAAAATTTTGACAGAATCATGTTTCTGAAATTTTTGCCTTGTATGCCACTGATATCACAGTTTACTAGTGTAGTCCCTTATCCTCTGAGGTCATTACTTTTGATCATTTTTTTTTTTCATTCTGAAAGGTGTTTTGAAGATTTGACGCATATTAGGCCCTTTTCAAGAAACCAGTGGATGGTGGTTAACAGAGAAGCAAAATCCTGGTGGGAGTGACTTGAATTCCGTATTCTTAACCCTTGTGGGCATGGTTGCTTGGCTTCTTCATTCGTCCAGACCCCTTGGCTGAACATCAAACAGTGTTTTCCATGGTGCTTGAGCACTTTAGTCATTCTCTTCTTTAAAAGGGAGGAAACTGAGGTTTCCCCCCCCCCAGTGGAACTTAATACCGTGTGCCCTGATGCGTGTGACCAAGGCACTCCTCCTGCCTTTGATGCAGGTATGACTCTTCTGGGTAGGACTGACATTATTTATGGAGACATTATTTTAGCTCTGGCTAGAATTGAAATTAACTCAAGTCCCTCAGTGACTCTCAAACAAGCTGATTTCCATCTTGACTGTTAAAATTTATTTTTTTAATGCATGTAAGTTGAGTCTTTTTTAATAAAGAACCTAGCTCCACAATATCTAGAGACCCCATGACATGCCAGATTCTCAGTGACCCTAGAACAATATGCCCGTATTTATTTTATAAGAGACCAATTGAATAGAGGAGCAAACAAAAGAAATAAAGAAGTTTCAGGGGCATTAATCAAACTAAAGAAATGACCCGTTGCCTGTTCTCTCTTCATCTTCTCTGTCCCTCTCTAAATTATGAACAGCAACTTCATACATTAGCTAAGACTGTACTCCAGGCCTTGCCCCACGCTTTCCATGAAATAGAATTTCTTAGTGTCAGGCAATGAAGAAAGTGTGTTTCACCTGTAGGAAGCACAAACAAGAAACAAGTGTCAGAAACAAGAGTCAGTTTCTACCACTTCAGATCCCTCTCTTAAAATTCTTTTTTTTCCACATAGAAAATGACCTGCTATTAAGAATCACATGTGTTATCAAAAAATGTGGCTTTTACATATTTTGGAGATACATAAAATTGTATATGTACATATGACATGGAATTAGAATCAAAACCAAACTGTTAAAGGACCCAGGGTACCAACAGGGCCATGAGGAGACGAGAAATGAGGATGGTGGGAGGAGAAGAATATGTTCAGTACAGTATGAACTTTACCCATGAATAATCACAGTGCGACTGTCTATAAAAACATATGCTTAATGTGCATTCATACCAATATATGATTGTCACTAAAATGACAGGATATAAAATAAAGATGCATGACTGACTGTGTTTGTTGATATAAACACATTGCTTTGTAGCCACCAGGACCCTCCTGGTTACAGGAGTCTGCTCTTTCCTTTGTCTCCTCCTTTCCCGCCCCCAAACCCTGGGTCTTTTGGGCTTTGTCTTCTAGGGAAAGCCAGTGGGTTTCCTTGTTTATTTTTTTTAAATTGTTGAAGGTTTTCAGCATTTTTATTGTTTATGTGTCTTTGTATGTGGTTGCAGGAGCTTATGTGCACTACAAAATGCAGGGTCCTATGTCGCAGAAGAGGGCATCAGATACCCTGTGTGCTCCATATGGGTTCTGGGGATTGGATCTTGGACCTCTTGAAGAGCAGCCAGTACTTTTAATCCCTGAGCTATCTCTTCTGCCTTTAATATTTTTTTCATAGAATATATTTTTATAATCTTTGCCTCCTCCAACTCCTCCCAAGTCTTCCCCACCAACCTAACTTTATGTGTGTGCTTTATTGTGCTCTCTGTCTTTGTTTGTTTGTTTGTTTGTTTGTGAGCCTAGGTTTTCCATGGCTAAACCTTCGCTCCAGCCCTGAAGCTTTATTTAAATTTCTGTTTCTTGAGCCTTTACAGGTAACTCTGGTTACACTCCCTCTCATGGAAGGGAAGTCATTCATAGCATCCTCTGGCATGCTTCTTTTGTCAGGTTCCTTTTCTGCATGTTTGTGGATGACTGAACTGTGTTATTTTTCTGAGGAGGTGGCTTTTTTTTTCCAGATGGGATTACCATTAATGCAGTGTTCATTCTTTGTGATGAGTTGAGAGTGAAGTTGAAAATTGAGCGACTTTTTAAAGACTTGTGTTTATAGTGCCTGGATGATCCCACGCCATGTCCTCTCTAGGAGGAGTTCTGTGTGCCAAGATGGATTCCACATGGGTGGGAGGTTTCCATTAGGGCAAGGAATTTCCCTTTAACTAATGTACTCACCAGGGTTTGGTTGTGATATCTTTCCTTGCTTGCTAGGAATTTACTTGTCTCATGCTTATTTTCTCTAGTTCAGTTTTTGTTTCTAAGGTTTGTATTTAAAAAACATGGCAAGTAACTCTCCCAGAGTTCCATTATTTTAGCTTTTTAAACTTCAGGACCACTGATGTTCAAATTTTAGAGTATGTGAGTTACCTATGAAGGGCCAGTTGCCATGGTTCCACGATAGACTTTTGGGTACTAGTATCATGTCTTCAAGGGAATTCTAAGGGTTATACTGATAAAGGTGGAGACACTGACATTAACACCATCGGCCTTCATACGCAACAGAACTCAGGTGCTATTCAGTTATTTGTGTTCCATGTTAGATGTCAAGCCATGTTAGTCCACATGTGTAATTGGAATTATTGGTGTTGAAGACTTATCTCTTCCCTGCCTTGTAGGTAGAATCTACTTTTGTCCTTGAATAAATGGATTCTCCTAACATCTGGATCAAATGATATCTCGTATACACTCTTAATTAGTTTTATTTTAAGCATCTGATCATCTATTTCTTTCAAGTAAAAAACATAGGCAGTTCTAATGAAAGTGTTAAATCAACGAAGACTGGCTCTTTCCTTACCCCATGACAATTAGAATAAAAGAAGGAAACTAATGGAAATAGCCCATAAGTTTTATTTCTTAGTCTTTGAGACAAGAATATATATATATTTAATTTATGTGTCTGTGTCTGAATGGGCTGGTCCTCCTGAGGTTCTCTTTTCTTCTCTATACTTTAATTAGCACTCTGTCAGATTATATTCTCAGAACCTACACAACAGGACACATTGCTTATCATGTAATTTTGGATTTGAAAAGGAACCTCAAAACGAAATCTTCAAAAATATAGCATGAATTGTATATTTAAGAAAGGTATGGAGATAAGGGGAATTCTCAGGACCTAGGAAATATTCCTGTTGCGTAGATTCATTCAACAAATTTCTCTGCGTGAAGAAATGGCTTGGGAAAGGTTATTGCCCAGCCAAGACTGATGCATTGTGAGGGTAAGAAAAACACTAGTAATTTGTGCTGGCCATTTACATTAAGTGCTTTTCTATGCAGTTTTAAAGGGCAAAAAAATAATGGGGTACCTTAATGAAATATCAGAGAAGAGTCTTTATAGAACTGAATATTTGTCATCATAATTTTTTTGTAAAATCAAATCCTCTAGATTTTCAAATTATGCATGTATGTAATTATGGCATCAGTTCAGTCACTCAGCTCTGCCCTGGCTTCCTTTGCGGACTTGTCATTCATTCAGTGTAACATAAAGTCACTGAAGCAGCTTCTTGCATTTATATTGTAAGGAAATGGTCCTTCTTGAGCTAAGTGCTACTCAACTGAAAAGGCCCAGCATGGTGTTCTGGGCAGTTACTAATTATAGACACCATGATTTCTCTGCCCATTGTGCTATCCCCGTCTCCCAGTTTTAGTAGTTTTACATTAAACATCCTAAATACTTATCTCATCCTGAATAATTCTATAGCAGTATTTTCCACACCATCATTTAAGGGAACAACTTAAAGGGGAGCTTCTTTTGTTAATAGTTGGTAGATGGCTTCTGTGGCCACATGTGGCATATTGGCAATTATGTGTAAAAGTTTGTAAGAAACTCCTTGCCTTTGACACTCAGAGCAATTCATGTGTGTTTCAGTCTCATAGCGCCTCATATATCCTGAACAATTTCACGTATGCTATATTAGTTTCTGAACTCTGCAAGTCAGGCAGTTCAGGTTGTGGGAGTTTCTACACAGTGCTAAGTCCTCAGAAGGAAACTATTCCCTGGAACTCGATAGTGAATAAGCAGCTGAGTGAGATGGAGAATTGTGTTCCAACTTCTCCTCTCATACACAGTCCTGTGACATCAGGGCTTCTCCAGAAGTGTCCTTTTGATAGAATATTTTTGGGACCTAGGCCTTGCTTTTGACTCTCACCCAGTACACATATGTTTAGGTTTTTAATCTTCATGCCAGGCAAGAGACGAAGTCACTTTCCCATGTTCTTGCCTGGTGAGCACAGAAATGTTCTCGATTTCCTGGAGGAGCTGCTGAGTGTCCTCAAGGTTCTGTGAAGTTCTCAGTGCTGCACTTCCGCCGTTTAGAGCCATGACGGCTTTACTTTGATTATATGTCTTAAAGTTCTACTTCTTCTTAGGGAAAAGGTCATGGAAAGGGTCAAGTAGCTTACATAGCTAGCCTATTTGTTTTTTAATTTAAGAAGCATAAATTTACTTCTGTGGAGCATAAGAGAAGACACACACACGACCCTCATGAGGCAATGCTTTGCTGTGCGGTTCACTGGGGGCAGCAGATACAGACAAAAATTATTTGTTTGCCACAAAATATTGAAGTTACAATCTATTCGAACAGTATAAAACAACAAAACAATGCATGATTTTCAAGTAAGAAAATTGTCTAGATGAATAATGATATATATTTTCATCAGTGTTTTACATGTTCCAGATCTTATGGTTGCTCTTTAATCTTTAATATACTCCTGTAAAAATGCTGATATAGATAAGTGCATTGAGATACAGTGAGATTATGTATTTAAAGGGGAAGCATTTGGGAATCAAGGTGTCAGGAATTGAATCCAGGTCTCTGGTGTCTATGTGCCTGCACTGCTTACAGTGCAGCTTCCACAAGACGCCCCTGAAGATTCCTTGCATAAGTGAGAGATACCCACGAGATAAGATGGACGTTTCAGATAAGAGTTCTGATGAAGAGCAATTTCCAAAGATAAGGAGTGTATCTACGAGTCCACATTGTGTACTTTGTATTATTACTTTTGAAATTTATGTATGTGCATATGTATGCCACGTGTATGAAGGTGTCCAAAGAAGTCAGAAAATCATGTCAGGCCGTATAGGGCTGCAGTTACAGGTGGTCATGCGTTGCCCTATGTCGGTGCTGGGAACGGAACTTGGGTTCTCTTTAGAACAGCAAGACAGACCCATCACTACCTGGTCTTCCCCACGAGTTTTACTTACTTGTTCTTGTTAAAGAAGACTTTCCAGAAATATAGACCAACTCTTAAAGTTACTTGAATGACTGAGTGGGGAATGAGTTGCCTTGGGTGGGCAGTGGCGTACTCTGTGAATTTGTGGAGAGGGCAGTTCAGTGATATTTGTATCTAAAGCTGTGACAATAGTGACTGCCATTCTGGAAATCACATGTGTTGTTGACATCATGGTGGGCTCCATGGAGAGCTATTCCTTCCGCAGGTATTTGAGAAGCATTGTTCAGCTAATTACTTGGTTCAGCTTCTGGAGAAAGTAAGTTGATCTCTTAGGCCTCCCTTTGCCTTTCTTTCTCAGCTTTGGTTGGAAAAAAAAAAAAGGAAGCACTCTCAGGAGTCTCTGTCAGCTGTACACTTCCTAGTAGAGTGGAAAGAAATCTGTCCCTAAGTGAAATTACTGAACTGCTGAATTAATATGATCCAGGCGCTCTTCTACCCCTGGGCCTCTAGTCATGTTAGCTGATAAGCTCCATCGATTGTGTAAGGCAGCGTGAGATGAGTTTTCTGTTACATGCAGTGAGTTGCATCCTAACTGATACTAGGTCCCATGGAAGGTCTCAATGAGGTTGTGAGCACAGGCTTTGAGCCTTCGAGGGAATTAGAGGCCAGTGCATGGGATGTGGTTGCAAAGGGAAGAGAAGAAATGTATTAAGGTAGGAATACAGACTGTTGCTGTGGGTCAGGAGACTGGATTGCTGTGCTGCTCTGTTCATGGTCAGCTGTCTAAGGTAGGGACCATTCCAGGCTCTGTCCAGTATGTCCACTGCCTGTTATAAGAGCAAAACTCTTGGCGTCTTGGTATTATTGTATCAGAGAAATAAACAAGTATGAGATTGAGTGTGAAGAAGATTCACTGTGAAGCAGTAAATTATATCAGAGTCTTATTCTTCCAGACACTAGTGTTGAATATTTTTTAATATATAGAACTTAGAAATTTAGAAAGATGAAGGACGGAGACATGATGCTAGTTTGGAAGTGGGTAGGTTTTAGGGTAAAAGGAGATTTTAATGGAGCCGTAGAGACTCCTCTTCAGGTCTTAAAAGGCCTTGGGAACAGTTTCTTTCCTGCCCCAACCTGTGTATTTTCACCCTCTCCAAATAGCCTTTTTCCCAAATGTCTTCCAAAATATTTTGGTTTTGTTGTAATATAAGATTGAGTAGAAAGGATAAAGATCCAGAGCGTTTTCTAGGTCACATCTTAATATAAACTCTGCAAGGCCGCTAGGGCAGTGCCATGTTGAAGACGCCACTAAGGGTGCCTGGCATTTGCTCAGATGGAGGGGGCACTGTCCAGCAGCAGCTGTGGGCTGGTTAGGGACTTCATTCCCAGCCCAGGTTTGCACAAGTCACTGAAGTCTTTATGGTGCCGGAGACTGAAAGCATGACAGAAAACACAACACTCAAAAAAATAGATCTTTTCCTGGCAGAAGATATTGTTTCAGTATTTTCTAAGTCAGTGTATTGGGTTATGAATAACTTGCCACTGTTAGAGGCTTTAATGTAGGCTACTCCTTTGAGCTTTCAGACGTAGGCTATCTGATCAACGAATTATAAGGCATTTTTGGTCTTAAGTAGCATCTGCTTTCGCAGAGTAATCTTTATTATGTCTGGCTAGCTTAGGAAATAGTGTGAAGAAGAGTTTCTAAAAATGAAGACTCAGGTGAGTGGAAGAGCGTGTGTGACCCTCTACGTGTCTGATGTACATGTTTAATTAACGCAGTCTTTCTAAGGTAGCTAGCTCATCGGAACATAGGTTGCTGTGGTTTGGGATCCTACAGGCACTTAATGCTGGTGACTTGGGTGCTTCTCTTCTAGACCATGTTACAGGAAGGATAACTGCTCCCCCAGTCCCACTTGCTTTTGACGTCTTGACAGAATTGTAGATTTCTGCACCCCTGAGCAGGTAGCATAATCTCCACCTAGATATTGGGATGTTTTGTGGATTGGCTCTTGTCTGCCTTACAGTCACCTGCGAGGGGTACAAGCTGTGACTGTTCTATTTTGTAAAAGATAACTGAAGCCCTGAGATAGAGTTTTATCACCATTCTACCACCACCCCAGTGAAGGGGTGGGGCTCAGTGTCCCATTGTTTCACCAAATCCGTTTTGTTGTTTACTACACTATTTTGGTAGCTCGGGATCCCCTGTAATGACTCAATTCTAATTGTTAAGATGCCATTGCACTTAGGTTTTATAATGTTAATTTCTATTTCCCAACTCATGGACTAGAATATAACTTAAGCTAGACTCTCCTGAAGGAAAGCATAATTTTGATGTGTTAGATTTGTTCTGTGTGCTAACTGTATACCAGACCTCCTTAACATGTTTTTGGACAGTTAAAATATATTTTATCACAATTTTATTTTATTTTATTTTATCACAATTAAAATGTATTTCTTTAAGATGTAGGTAGATTTTTATATACAGTGGTTGTGTTTTATTTTCGACCTTGAAAGTTTCATAGCTTTGACTTAAGAATGTAAAACTGGTGGTATTAAACTGCTGTAGGGAAAAGTAACTCAGTGTTAGCAGAACTACAGCTTGGTCTTGATGTTATTTAGGAATGCAAATAACAATTATCATCTGGGTGACTATTAACCAGAAGCAACATAGAGACCATTCTAGGGTCTCTTTGCATATTACAAGGACAGAGGTTACCTAATAGAATGTGCTTGCCTCTTTTTTGAGTAGACCAGGATACACACAAAAGTATATATGGTCTGTTGTAATTAGATATTAGGGAGTGAACCTGCCAATGTTTGCATCTGAAATTATTTTCCAAATTGAATTTTGAATGTAAGCAAAACAGAAATTCAAATTGGCTTCTGGATCATACCACAGACAGAGTGTAATAAGTCACATGCCTGTTGAAGGTACAGCTAAGTTCATCAGGATGTATTGTTTCCTGTCCTTCTGTGGGACTGATTTTGTGCCTGAGTCTCAATAGGACGTTTACTGAGCTTGTAATTCTTTGCTTTAGAGTAAAACCTTCACTATTGTGGCCAATCCACAAAACTTCTTTGGAGAGTAGGCATACAGTGCACACTGAGAAATAAACACTGGTACATGGTTCTTAACACATACTAACATTTTATATAAAAGATAAGAGAACAAGACTTGGTGATGAGTTTTCAACCCTAATGACATATCCTGACACAGTCTGTATTTGCTTTTCTTCCACATCTAACTGTGGGAAAGTCAAATGAACAACTAGATCTGCGACATCAAATTAGTGGTTAATTAAAGGTTTCAAGATTATCAGAATATCACAATTTAGAAATACATAAAACTGTTACAATAAGACTTTTCTAGAATAGCATAAAATTCTTTAAAGAATTAAATAATGTACCAGGTGGATTTAAAAATAAATCAGGTGAGCTGCCATCAATGACATATAAAAGTATCTTTAAAGTGGCTTTAAAAAGTCACGTTAAAGCGTCATGACGTGCTGATCTTGTGGTCACTTTGCTGATTCTTCTGGACCTCTGGCCCCAGCAAATTGGTGATATGCCAGGATAGCAGCCAATCTGTCATCGAGTATTCTTTTATCCTTTTATCTGGTACCTCAAAGTTTTGTCCCTCAGCATTCTTTGAAGATTCTATGTTGATATTTTATAGCTTAGTTTGGCAAAGTATTTTTGAAGTATTGTCCTTGGCTCCTAACAGCCAATCACTTGATCCCTGTGGAAATGGTCTCATGATGAGCTAATCATACAATCTGTAGACTGTAGTTGTCTATGACCAATGGAATGAGCAGTGCCACACATTTCTGTTCTTTGATAAGGGAGCTTTTAAACCCCAATGTTCTGAAATACTCTTGAAGGACTTCTGTATATGTGAAGGTGTCTCTACTTAGCACAGTGAATCTGTTTCCAGATGTAACTCATACCGTGTGTGTGTGTGTGTGTGTGTGTGTGTGTGTGTGTGTGTGTGTGTGTGTGT
>JANHMN010000013.1:67032893-67116276 GCA_030674055.1 Rhabdomys pumilio
TGTGTGTGTGTGTGTGTGTGTGTGTGTGTGTGTGTGTGTGTGTGTGTCATAGTTTTTGGCATAGCTGAAGTAGCTGTCAGCTTTTTTTGTTGTAACTAGAGAATCATCTCTTTGTTATTTTAATATTGTTAAACAAACTCTTCAGGATAGGTAAGTGGATTTGACCCTTGTTTACTATAAAGAAAGTTTTTTTCCTTTGCCGTAGCGAAGGAAGGCATCCTGTCAATATGGCTACCAGAGCTGGAGTCAGCTATTATTAGTGGGAATCTTGTTGATTTGGAGTTAGCTATTATTAAGGGAAGACTTATAAAGGCTTATAAATTTCTAAGTCACTCAAAGTTTGGTTCCATTGGAAAAACCCACACCACTTCTTTTAGAAGCTCAGGAGCAGGGATCCTTAGATCTTACGGGTTTGTTTGTTTGTTTTCTTTTCTTTTCTTTTCTTTTCTTTTCTTTTTTTTATCCTCAAATTAGTATGTTGACACAACTGTTATTTTTTCTTCTAAAAAAGATGAATTCATTTTGGATACAATGCTTATATTTAAAAAAATATATAACATTCTTTATGCTACTCTCCATCCTTAAATTCTCCACACAAAGCAGATTCAGTGTCTTCTTCCTGCTTAAGGAACTCACCCACAAGGCCGCAGTGAAAGTACAGCACTGGGGACAGACCACACACACTTGGACATTGCTGTAGGAGCAGCCTGTGCTTCTGCTCTGTCATCTATGGCTAGAGCAGACTGTCACGTGGGATTCTCACTGATGGGTCCTGTGTGACCACATTGCCTGAAAGGACTCACACACGTTAGGCTTGGCATCCTACTGAATCCCTTATGCTCTGCTCTCTTGATCTCTCTGGAACCCATTTGCTAACTCTTCCCTGTCAGCTGTCAGAAGTCACTTTCCCATCATTCTAGAAGTATTGTTAGGGTGGCCCGAGTTTCATCTCTGACTTCTATGCCAAGCATGGCTCTCTCAACAAACTTTGTAATAAATAATGTGTAATACTCATTACTTTTTCATGTTTTCAACACTAGAAAATGGGACTGATTTATCCCAAGTTATGAAGTTTGAAAAAGTTGTTGATAAGAGATTAGAGTTCTGTTGACTATATAGGCAAACCAAATACCTAGACACATACCACTTTAGGGTCTTTACAGGAATCAGTTTACTTATAATAGCAACAAACACCCAGTATATATGAATGCAACTACTCTATAAGAGCAGGTAAATGTATATATTTTAAAGGGATTCACTTTACAGATCAGGAAAACCCAGGGAATGTGCAAATGCCCAGCTAGTCAATGGGAGTGTTCATGTTTTCCATAGTTGTGGTGCCATCTTCCCTAATCTAAGGTCTAATGGGCTATGGTTAAAACTAATCTTTTTTTTTCAGATATATTAGCACTCCCTATTACTCTACTTAAATGTGGAGTAATTTTATATACACAATTTTCTTAGGGGACAACAGTCTTCAAAAATATATTTAAAAGTTTTAAAGCATATATATGTCAGTATGTGCTATGGACTAAACAGTCTCATTTTTTATTAAATATTTACCTGTTTTTTTTAATGTGAACCTCTGTCCTATCAAATTGAGGTCAAAATACTAAAAAATGTCTTTTACTGTTGGCTTTCTTTTGTTTTCCTGTAAATAGTATCTTTGAGGAACATTCATTTTTTTTGTAAAAAAGTACTATCTTCAATACAAAAATTATTAAAAATGATTTTTTTTCATATTTTCTAGTCATCAAACTGTCCTTTAATGATAAAAGTTAACATAGCATACTTTTTTTGTTAAGTCAGGAGCTGTGCTGTCATGAATAGTAGTTGAGAGTGAATCCTTTCTACTGGTTTTAATACTTATGATAGATCTTACATGTCTGAGTGGATACTTGAATTAACATGTACAAAGCACTTAGAAAAAAGTTGGTCCATACTAAATGCTAAATAAATGTTTTATGATGACTTTCATGTTTTCCTTCCATAATTGTTGGACATGTAACAATTCCAAAAATTTATATAGACTTCTTGCATAGCTACATGGAAGATAAGGTAGATGATTCTATGCTTACAAAATGAAATTTCAGATTTAGTTTGTCTCTCCTCTTCCTAATATATTTCAGTTGAATCCTGATACCTGTTTTAAGAAGAAAGTCAATTTTTAAGGTTCTCTTTTGGGAGCTTCTTCCCTTCCTTCTCTCCTTTGCCATCACAATAGGCAGACATTAGTTATTACAGTCAGTGTTCTATTGAGCAGCACTGTCTCTCCTGATCACGCTGTAAATATTGCCTAACTGAATCAGTGATGGTGCACTCACATAGGGGGCTTCCGGCTCTGGGGCCTTCAGGGAAGACACTCCGAGAGTTCTCCCCAACCTCACAGGCTGCAAGAAAAACTGGGACATGAAATCTTCCCTCTCTCACGTTAGCTGAAAAGTTTTTAGCATATGAATATAGAACATACTCTGACAAAACAGGTGTAAAAATATTAGAATAGAAATCCAAGAAAATTTTATAAATAGTTCATTTGTGAGTATGCTTGTGTGTGTGTGTGTGTGTGTGTGTGTGTGTGTGTGTGTGTTTGGTATACATACTTGTGTTTGTCTACATGTGCAAGTGTGGTGTATGGTGGCTAGAGGTTGTTTGCTCCCAGATTGCCCTCCCCTTCGTTAACTGAGGCAGTGGTGAAGTCTCTTGGTCTCCTAATGTCCATTCGGCCAGTCTCACTGTCCAGCTTGCTCTGGAGACTGACCCTGTTTCTGCTGGGATTATAAGAGAACCTTCATGTTCTCTAACCCTTGGCTTTTCTTTGGGTATTGAGGATCCCAACTAGTTAGCCACCGAACCATCTCCCCAGTCCCCATATTTTTGCTCAAGGTGCGTTTTAAATCACACTGGCATCGCTCTCATGGACTGACCAGTGGAGGAGGATCATGTCCTAGTGGTTCTGTAGCTGAAACACACCACTGCTTGCTGAGGATGCTGTCTAGTGGCCCAGCCAGTTTCTGGATTATACTCAAATTTGAGGACAATTCCCTAGGCTTTAGAGTTCGTCCTCTGAATTATAAACAAATCCTTTATTTATTTATTTTTCAGATTGAAAGGAATTAAGAAATATTAGAAAGATTAAAGTGGTGATTTAATATGAAATAATTGCCTTCACTTTTAAGTGCCCAAATACTGTAAAGGCGTAGCACTTAACCCTTGAGTGTAGACCAGGACAAGGGTGGCTTTTGGGAAATGATCCCTTGGCTGATGTTTAGAGAGACACGTAGTCTTTCTAGTTTGTTTTAGAACTCGGTAAGTTTTGGCAGCACTGTGTGTGTGCACGTGCAAGTGCGAGTGTGTGAATGTGTGTGTGCTTGTGCATGTGTGTGTGTGTGTGTGTGTGTGTGTGTAGTGTGTGCGAGTGTATGTGTTAATCAATTCACAGCATCATCAGATTTCTTTTGAATGAGAATTGAGTTTGACTGAAGAAAATCACCTCATTTCCAATGGAAATAAAAATGAGCAGATATAGAAAATGAACCTTCAAGTTAATCTCATGTTCACACTCTTGCCGGCATCAGGTGATTCAAGAATGGGAAGAATCTGTTGAAGAGAATGTTTTTAAATGTCTCTGCAGATATATTTTGGGGTTCAAAGGAGCAACTTCAAGGAGATAACATTGTCATCTTGTTTTGAAATACGCACAGAAAATATTCTTTTAGAAGTCACTTTATCTTGAACTTATTACTGTATCATTTTTAAAAGTGGGAGAGCTTTGAGTCTTGCACGGGCTTTGACTCCCTCCCTGCGCTCTGACTGAATGCTGTCTACTATTTTAATCATGTTAATGCACTGCTTGCTGTATCTGTGGCTGCCTGAGAACAAGAGCTCTGTGTTCTTCCTCAGTGAGCTGCACACCAAGCGCAGTCTTACAGACAGTTCAGGTTTACTCTGAGCTGATCAATACATGCAAAACCTTTTATTTAGTGAGATCAATAAAGTATAATGAGGTCTGTGCTCCAGTCCCTCTTGAAGCGTCACTCTTAGGGTAGGAAGGTGTCTGTTTTTGTGTTCTACAACCAAATCAAAATTATATCTGTGGCTGTTTTGCTTTTTTTTTTTTTCTCGTTCCCTCTGATTTCTTAAGACAGCAACACTTTTGAGCTCCCTCCAAACAAGCTCAACAAATGTCACTCCCAGGACATCAAAAAACAAGTCTTCTATGACGAAGAGAAGCAAACAGATATGTAACTCAAGAAAGAAAATAAGACTGTTAACAAAAACTGTGGCCATGACATCCATGCATTTATTCTATGAGATGATTGGTGCTAAGTGGTTTTTAGTAAACTCCCCCAGGTTCGCAGAACACTTAGAGAAAGCCTTGGATGACTGTGGTGTCAGTGTGTTGATCTCTCAACTGTAATTTTAATATAGATACCCTCATGCAGAATGAATAAAACAAATGACAGTATGCTATTCTTTGCTTTGGTTCTGATGTTCTGATTGAGATTTGCTCTGAGGTGACTGTTAAACAGTTTTAATGTACTTTAAAATATTTATTTATTTGAGAAGTACAAGAATATTTGAGATATAAATTTTCCAACTCTTACATTCAGACAGGCCCTGGGATTTATAATAATATATAATAAAAAAATATTAAAATAGGTTGTCATCTTGCTAGTCCCTAATGCAATACATTTTTTACAAATTTTCATTTTTCCCTAAAAGAAGTCTCAGATTTTTCCCTGGGAAAATCTTTATTTTCATAATGGTTCTGGTTATTAAAAATTACTTGGTTTACATATGAAATTACTGAAGCATTCTTTGGAAGGCCCCTTGAAGAATTTTAGTTTCTCTACTTTCTGTTTCACTAAGTGTTGAGAGAAGATGTTTATATTTATATGAATTAAATGTTTATACTCTTGGGCATTAAGGATGAAAATGTATCTAGCCTGCTTAAAACCTGTTGTGTTTAGGAAAGTTTGGAGAAATTGCCTTATAAGGTATTGATCTAAGAGTTTATTTCTGTTTTATAATCAGAGCTCTTAGTACTAACTTTTCCTTTAATTAATGTGTTTGATGGCACTGAAAGCTAGTGGAATTCTATATTTAGAAGGATTTTTTTCAGATTACTTATCTGTACTACCATGGAATGCAGTAGTTAATAAAAAAATTAATAAGAAGTTAATGTTACATGATAGGACAACTGCTCTTAGGAACTTATAGGAGCTGTGGTTGTCTGCACAAGACACAGCAACTCAACAGCAACTCAACATTCTAGGTTGGAGTGGGGAGAGACGCATAGCCCCCACCTACAACTGAGGAGCTCTGGACGACTGAGGACATGTGGGGAGAGAGTCAGTCTGTGTGGTTCTGCTGGATGGCATTCCAGTGGAGCTCAATTGTAGTGGATGGGTTATCTGAAAACAAAACAAAACAAAAAAAAAAAAACCAAAAAAAAAAAAAACAAAAGGATAAGAAATTGGTGGAGAGTGAGACAAAGTATGTGGAAGAGTGGGTATGGAGGCTGTTTGGGGAGGAGCTGGATGAATAGGCTCAACCTACAGTCTGTGAAAAAAATCTCAAAACTTAGTAATTAAAAGTTGGTTAACTTACGCTGAGTTTGCTATTACGTAAAATGAGGATGTTCAAACATCATCCTTAATGAAAACCAGTAATGTGAATGAGAGTGAGAAAGAGTGAGGTAGGGAGAGCGGTTGGGACTGAGCCCTTAAGAACTTAAGATCTTTCCTTCTGGAGCTGGGGGTGAAGCACATTTTTGATCACCCACACCTTGTCTGGAGCTTCCTTTTTTTCTCACCAATTGTACTTAAAACCTTGATATTACTAGGCTTCTGTCTCTTGCTGGTGCCAAGACCGAGGAGGCACCATAAAGAAAATTCCGGTAGTTTTATCTAATTTATAACTGGATTTGAGGACTTTGCTCAAAAACTACCTTCTCTGAACGTCTTCCTCATCTCCACCACACAAACTGTAGTCACACTGAGGACCTCCTAGTATATCAGACTGTCTGCATTTGTATCAAACAGCTCTGTTACTTGACAGAACTCTCAAGTTAAGAAAACCTATTTCTATTCATATTTGTGCCTTAGTGCTTACACACACGGTAGCTACTGGCATACTCGGCCCTTTCACAATGGATACTTCTCTTGTTTAAAAGCATGTTTACGATGTATTTGATTTTATTTTATGAAGCCAGGGTGGCTTGATCTTCTTGGTAACCCTCACTCTGGTATTCAGTCAGGACTCAGAGTTTTGTTGAATGAATAAGGATAAAGACTAGCATCTGTTGGAGAGCCAAGTAGGGAAGGACCATTCAACAGCTGGAGTTCGCATATAGAATTGGGGAAGGAATTGGTGAAGGAATTGGGGAGTTGAATGCACTGAAGTCGGTTCTGTGCAGGCAGACTATCGGGAACAGAGAGGAGTGTGGAGTGTGGGATCCAGAGCAGGGTTGAAGGAAGCAAATGGAGAAGTCCGTAATCATAAATTGGGTACAAAGAAATTTTCAAACATTAAGCAATTGCCAAGGACTTGGGAAACTGGGAGGAGGCCAAGAAAAATGAGGCATAATAACAAGCTCACCAGTGGTGGGTGGGAGGGGTTTGAGGCCCCATGAGGATAGTTTAAGGAGAGTGGTTATGATGAAGAACTGTGCTTCTTTATGAAAACACTCGCATGTTTTCACATGTCATTTGTAATGATATGTTTGACGTTGTGGTTTATTTAGGTGTTCTCCATTGACCCTTCACCCCCGGGTAACGGGAAGGCTGAGGGTTTCTTGTGGTCACGTTAGTTGATTGAAAGCTACTTATAGTAAAACATATTTTAAGTGTTGGGTAATTATATGAAACTTCACAAATAAACATTAATGTTTCCCTGTGGTTCTCATGGGTTTTCCTGGCTGTCCTTGACCTGGGATAAGCTTGTGAGCCATACACTATCAACAGTTCCTGTGAGGAAATCAGGTTCCATAAAGAAAATATGATACCTGCAACCCAAGAGGCTGTGTCAGAAGAACTAAAACTGTCACCAAGTTCAGTTTACAATAGAGAAGCCAAGCTCTTGATAGTATGCGTGTAGCCGAGAGAGAGAGAGAGAGAGAGAGAGAGAGAGAGAGAGAGAGAGAGAAAGAGAAAGAGAGAGAGGGAGAGGGAGATTGCTATTTCTATTTCTTTAATAGTATTCTTTCACTCTTAGATTCACAATTTATTACTGAATAAAGAGATCAATGGAGTGTTATATATTTCTTTGTCTGACTTAGGATAAATATGTTTTTTTTTAATTTATACCCATCTCTTCTATATTGTGGTCATGTTATATCTTCTAATTACATAATAGTTGTCTGCACATGTACTATTGGGTAACATCTGTTTTGTACCATAGATGGGCATTTATTTATTACTTCTATGGACAATAGTTAAGATCGATCAGTCTGTCTGCCTGCTTGCCTATCTGTCTGTCTATCTATATCTGTCTATCCATCCATTCACCTATCTCTTCCTAGAATAGTATCATTCTCATTGCACAGTCCAAGATAGCCAACAGACAGACAGTCTCTTCTTCGCAAAACCAGTATCTGGGAGTTACTAACTTACATTTGTATCCGATTGGCCACAGGTTTATACAAGAATCAATAACCTAACCTTAAAGATAACCTTAAAGAGGCAGGGAAATATGCTTTCTACCTTTGACTATGGAATAAGATGAGAGCGGATATTGGATTACAAGTTGCTGGTCTGGTTACAAGAGAATTGGTGCAAATGAAGAGCAAGCATCTCATTACCCACATTATTATTGGTCAGCTAGGCAATGGCCTTAACATGACTCAATATTAAGATACTGTGTTTTAGAAAGTATTTCCAAGATATCTTTATTTTGAAAATCTGCTACTCTCAAGTTCTAGAACTTACTATCCAAGTGATCTCTGCGGTAGGTGACAATTACTGTGGGAGATTCATCTGTGCCCTAGAAGATTGGGGTTGGTCTGAGCTGAGTCCTAAGATATTGTAGCCACTCCTTGTTTTCTACCCTCCTGGGCTCAGCATAGGACAGAACATAAAGGAGAAACAGAGTCTAGCTTCAAGGCTCATAGGAGTATGGCTCAGCCACTTGCCTTCCTTTGGTGGATAAAATAGGATCTGGTTCACATTACCTAGATGTAAGTGGCTTTGGTCCTCATGGTTATTTTGTAGATTTTTTTGGAAATTCATATTTTTTATGTTCTCTGAATTTTTTTCTGGTTTTTAATTTTTCTAATAGAATAGAAAATAACTTCATTTAGGTGCTTTTCATGATTTCCAAGGACTTTTAGCATAATAAATAAAATAGTTGGTTATTGTATACATTTCTTCTTTCCTTAAGCAGTTCAAAGTGGCTCTACCAGGGAATCAGACTACAATCTGGTCTTCATAGAATGGGCAATCTTAAGAACTAAAAGACTGTTTTACATATAGAGAACTAACATAGTACGTCTATAGTCATTAAAGTGTGCCGGCTCAGCCGACCTTGGCTCCATTGTTGGATTCTGATTCCTAACATCTATAAAAACACTATGAAACCTGATCTGACTACGAGACGGATACTCATGGAAGTACACGTTTGTGGGGTCACTCAGTCCCCATGTGCTCCCCCTCTCTGCTACAAACAAACAAAACACCACAAACTAATGAACCCTTAGGTATAAATGGGTACAGTATACAAGCACACTAGCCAGGAACTCTTGGCTCTCTCAGCTTGACTTTTAAGTATGTTGTTCTCTTAGGAATCTTGGAATTTAAACACTACATTTTTCCTGAACAGTTGGCTTTTTTTTTTTTTTATTTCCCTGTTGTACTAGAACAATGAATTTTCAGCACACTTTGCCTAGTTCTATCTAGGGTATATTTGTGGCAAATCAGCGTTTGTTCTTAATTCAGTATTTTCTATTGCCTAACTGTTTCTTCATTTCTTACTCTCAATCTTTGGCTTGAAAAGTACTTTTGATCCTTGAATGAATGTGGACATTAATTATCATATAGACTACTTCAGAAAGAGTCTGTCTTATAGTGTCGATAGACTTAGGTCATTGGGGGAGACAATAAGTAGGGAAAGTAGCATGGTGTCTAAAGCTTGCAGGAGGGTGGACACTACTTAAATGCAGGTGAGCTATCATGTCACCACGTGGCATTGTTTTTTTGTAAATAAATAAAATTAGATTTGCTTCTGTGTGTTGATAAATAGAAACTCTTTTGATTCTCTCCTGATTGTGAATATTATATTTAGAGGACGAGTTACCTAACGTACTAATAAGTATCAGTATAGAGTTCAGAGGCTTCTGTTTCATCTGTTTGTTGTTTTGGATTATGCTATTGAGACATAGTCCAGGCCCTTAAACTATCGGCCACCAAGCATGACCTTGAACTTCTGAGCCTCCTATGTCTACCTTATAGTTCTAGGATCCTGGGTGTGTACCACCTCTACTGGTTTATATGCACTGGAGAAGAAATCAGGCTTCCAGTGTGTTGCACAAACACTCTAGAGACTGAGCTAAGGCTCCAGCCTCATCCTTGGGTATTAGGTTGGGCTCAGCTTCTAACTTCAGTGTAACTTTAGCATGGTATGTAGCATTTCTGGATGCCCCCCCCCCCAACCCTCGACTATAAAGTGCAGAGTTTGCACTATGTGGCTGCCAAGATTCCTTTCAGGTCTGCTGTGGTCATTTTCTGGCCACTTTCATCTTAAAAGCGACATAAGATCAAACAAAAAAGATCAGCAGTTCTTAAACCCATGTTCTCCACTTTCTCCACGGGAGGATTTGTATACACATCTGTGTAATTCGTGTTACCTGAAGGCTGCATACTTTCCTGGGTAGTTAAAACTCTGGGAATCAATTTTGTAACCTAGTTGTATTTGGCTTGGGACCTTAATTACAGCCTGGAGCCCTTTTCTTTTGGATACCAGGCACACCTAAATAAAGTCTCTGAAGCAGCTTGCAAGCAAAGCTGTGGATGAGCAGCTCCCCTGATGGAGGAGTACCTTTGAGGGGTGCAGGGCCAGGTGGCCAACCTCAGAGGATAACAGTGTCCTGTTGCGTGTACATGGACATTTGTCTCAGCCCTTTGATTTGTTTTTCCCCTTGGATCCTAGGTCAATCCATATGGATTGTTGTATTCAGTTTGAGGCTGGTGACTTGACTTAATGAATATTATTTAGAAGATTGTGGTGTTTGGAAGCAGACAAAAAGATCTTGCCCCACATGCCATTCAATGCATTCTTGGTAGTTCCAATCAATTTTCCCTCGAAGGGCATATTAAGTATCAGCATACAAATTGAGTATGATAAACCAGACACTTCTTAACCTTCAAATGTTCAAAGAGTTATTTCAAATGCATTGTGATTTGTGTAGGAGGGAAAGGACAAAACCAGGTTGCAGGCATGTTTGTGGGAAGATAGTATTTACTATTCATCTCCAGACAAGCACTTACTGCAGTAAACCAGAAGCTTTCGCCTTAGAAGACTTGGTGGGTTAACTCACTCAGGCGATTTGTTACTTTTAGTAGACTTGGTCCTGTTCACTTAGTTCTTATTTAGAGGTACTGGGGCACTCAGTGTTCAAACTCTGATTCAGTGTGAGCAGGATCAAAGACAAGCCAGGAAATGGCAGGTATTGATTGGGTTCATGTAAAAACTTTGAATGTGAATGACCTTTGGTGTTGTCTGGTTTACTCTTGCCATTTGGGATTTGTTTCAAAAATAGACACATGGCTAGCTATTCTTCCTGCATTTAAAAATCTCACAGTGATAACCAATGGACTCTATTGAGCTGTTTCATTGAGAAACTTTGCTTTGTGCTAAGCTAAATTGCACGTAGCCGAACCCAGCATGGGTTGTCAAAAGTTCTTCAAATTAACACAGACTGAGTAGATGAACTAAGATTTTTTTTAGGAAAATTCAAAAAATGATTCAGGTGTTATTTTTTACTATTATAGATGCTTAGCATTCAGTTATCTCTTCCAAAACTTTTTATACAATTGAATTTAACATCTGTGATTGTTCTCCCCTAATAAACTATTCTTTTTAGCCTCATAATCAATTCCAAGCACCCCCAAACAGGCAAGATTTCACACACGCGCGCACATGCACATGCACACGCTCACACACACGCTCACACTTAATGAAGAAGTTGTTTGCCCAGTGTTTCTCAGCTTGGGCACTATTGACAATTTTTAACCAGGTAATTGCTTACCTCATGGAGCTGAATGGTAGGGTATTTAAAACCTTTCCTGATCTGGGTTCTTCAGGTGGTATAGTTGTGACCGGTACAGATCACACCAGAGCCTACCACTGTTGCCTGGAGTGCAGAGTCATCTCTGATTGAGAGCTCTGTATGTAGTATATATAGAAACATTTTTGATCACTTTTTAAAACCAGTATGATACATGATATAATGAAAACTTAGACTGACCTAATAAAAGGCATTTTTAAAATTTTATGAGATTTATTGACTCTACTTGTTCCCTTGATTTCTGTTGACAGATCTACACCAGGTAATGAAGGTGAAGTTCAATTCACCTGTTCTGGCCCTTTAAAACTTCTAAAACTTCTCATTTTCATAAGTATGTTTATATAAGTGGGGGCAGTCATTTTAATAGCAGTTCATGGGCATAAGAATGTTGTGGACACATTTGAAAACAGGCCTATGATTAATTGTCTGTGGTGGTTCTCCTGTGGGTCCCACACAGGCTGCAGGCATTTCTGGTTAGCCTCAGTTCTGGGCTGGTATCAGGAATTTCTCTGACAAAGCTGCCAGGGATCAGTGAAGGTTCTGTCATCAGCCAGGAGAAAACAGCTGCTTTGGCTGTATCTGAAAACCATTCTGAGTTGACAAGATGGATTTATTTATTTCTTCATCTAAGGTGCTGGTGGGTGTTGAAACAGTAAGCCCTAAAGAGCTTGTTGCTCAGTGCTGGGGACATTCCTACATCCCTGTTTGGTGGGTCTCAATAGCATGGCAGGGATTAAAAGATATGACTCAGGTCTCCACCCACATGGCATTTCTTTTTGCAAACCCTTGCTAGGCCATCCTGTGGGACAGGGAATCTTTATGAGTAATCCGTTTCTAGCATGCCTTAGCTATCATAAAGTCAACTCCAGGAGACAGGTTCTTAGTAAGGCTTGGTCTTCACAGAATGGCACTTTGGTTCTCTGGACTCAAATGAAGCACTCTCATTTGTGATCAGCTTCTTTCTCTGTCTCTTTGCCTTTCTCTCTCTCTCTCTCTCTCTCTCTCTCTCTCTCTCTCTCTCTCTCTCTCTCTCATTAGGAATGGAACCAAGAGTCTTATTTGTGCACAGCATAGATTCTCTTGAGCGACATCTGTAAGGCTTCAGACCGTCTACAAAGTTCCTTGCTCTATGAATTTCAGTACACCAAGCTGTGCCCTTATCCCCCATAGAGGACAGTGAAACTCATATTTGCATCCTTATTATTCTTAGGGATTTGTTTTTCTCCCTTGATAGATTTGCCAAGGAAAGGATTGATTAACATTACTCTATGCCCACACATTTTTTGAAAAATGGGAAATAAGCTATACCACTGTTTCTGGTAATTTTTTTCATACAAGTTTTTCCATTCTGTGGGCAACCTACCATTTAAATGAAGAGTAATACTTTTGTTTTGTTTTCGTCATTAAGAGATATAGTAACACATCGTTCTTCTTTTAAATTCTTTGTATATGGGTGTTTTACCTGCATACACGTGTGTACATCATCACACTGAATGCCTAATCCCTACAGAGTCCTGAACAAGGACATCAGATCCCCAAGGACTGGAGGTTCAGACGGTTGCTGGAAATTGAGTTCTCTGGAAGAGCTGTGTGCTCTTAATTGCTGAGTCTATCTAGCCCTTATTTTTGTTACTGTTATTTTTTAGATGATGGGCAGGCTGAACCAAGGGTTTTACTATGTATGATTACTGGGGACCAGCCCCAGCAGTTTTTCTTTCTTGGTTCTCTCTTGAGGTAAGTTGAGGGTGCAGACTGTAGATGGGGTGGGGGGAGGGAGGACAGGCACAAGACTCGGTCTTGAGATATTTAGGGTTGCCTTTTCTACTTTGCAGTAGTAGCTGACCTGCCAGAGTTCCACTGAGGCCAGAAACTGCAGTCACTGGCGCTTAGCACCTCAAAGTAAAACAGCAGGGGATTAAGTTAAAGGATTTATTGCCGGTGCTCCTTTCTCTGGTGAATCAGGAGAAGCCTCTCTGGCTAAGCTGGTTAACTCTTTGTGAACTAGAGAAGAAGGAAAAGAAAAGAATTAAGATGCTTTATACTGGCAAGTATGCAGACACACATACATTCAAACATTCACATACCCACACTCTGGCGGGGCCCAACTGTCTGTTACAATCAACTCCATAAGTATTCATGCATGCTTACGCGCGCACACACACACACACACACACACACACACACACACACACACACACACCTACACACAAACATATGGACAATCAGACATACACATTTGGATGGATGGATGGATGGATGGATGGATGGATGGATGGATGGATAAATGATGCAGCACTCCCCAAGCCAAACCAATAACTTTATTTCTTTTCTCTGGTCTTTTTATACCTTCTTAGACAAAACGTTCTTTGGAAAATTACCTCAGAGACAAAATGTTACATAGAATGGGAGTTACAGAAGGATGCTGATATTAAGTTCAGAGCAGTGTATCATTATAATATACTCACTATAAGTTCAAAGCAACAGTTTTTACGTGGTCTTACCGTATTAGAGTGCACAACTGTACTTAATCCTGGATAAATATTTTTCCTTGGACACAAAATTATCCCAAGTATATTCCTCTTTTTAGTGTGATTATGAAAGCTCACTGTATTTCTCACTATGCAGTCTCTACTTACTATTATGAGGAGTGGGCACATTCTAGTCTAGGTTCTAACTTTATTACATCATTCTAGCAAATAAAGCCATCTCTAAAAACTTTCTAAAGTTATTTGAATCAAATAAGAAATTATGTAGAACCATGTATTTGTCTATATAGCATCAGTACAAGATAGTACATTTCCTCCATAGGTCTGCAGAAATCTGCTTACAAGGATGGGTCAGTGTTATATATTTAATAACAGGCAAAGCATATTAGTAGTCTGAATTTTTCCTCAACTATAATCTCCTCGGCCTTGCCTAGAGAGGCAATCCTTTGTAGACCTTAGCTCATGGTGGAGCCATCTCAGGAAGATCAACTGCGAGTTTTTATCTTTTCCTGGATGGCTCTTCAAGATCTGTAGGCATGACAACGGAAATCTCTCATGACCTTAGTATTTTACAGACAACAGATCTACATGATATCAACATGGAGCTATCTCTCTGTAGGCAAGGCATTATTAAAACAAAAAACAAAAGCTTGCCTTTGGTAGCCTCATGGCCTATACTTTTAAGGGATAAGTACATAATTTTATTGTTTATCAAATAACAGGTCAACTTAGGGATAGATTCAAATCACAGCCTAAGTACCCATGTGTAGTATATATTTAATTACACATTTTAAGAGTGATTGACAACTAACTGGTACTGCGCATATGCACTTGAGATAAAATGGAACACATCAGGATGCTGTTTCCCTGCCTTAACACTTGCAAGATGCTGATACTATGATACTGGTTATTACTGTTTCCATTGGGTTATTTTCCTTTTTCCTTTCATGATTCCCAACTGAATTTCAGGTGTGAAGTGTTTCTCTTCATTATGATTATGTAAAAAGTCCCTTCGTCTTCTTTGTAGGCTAGCATTAGGTACGTTGCTGGTTGTCATAGAAACTTTATGAGAGCATCTAACAGTCGTTTGCATTTTTTTGTCTTTTTATTGAAGGGTGATTCTGTGTAATTCTGTAAGATTGTAAGACTGTGTGTATAAAGTATTTCTGAGGATTCTGTATATGTAGAAATGTTTTGGTCTTACCCCTGTAAGATTCTCCCTAAATTTCTCCTTTCTTATGCCCAATGGAGCTCACTTAACTTTTCAAGCAACAGAGAACTCGTGTAAAATCTTTCAGCGTTTCTGTTTTTTTGTTTTTGTTTTTGTTTTTGTTTTTGTTTCTTTGTTTTTTGTTTTTTGGGTTTTTTTCTTACTCTTAAATGTCTAAGGTTTAGCAAAAAACATTTCCATGGGTTTTTTTTTTTTTTTTTTTTTTACTATTGTCATTATTTATTATGTTCAGTTCAGAAATTTGATCTCTTTGAGTCCCTGCTTGTCTCTGGTTGATTTTTCTGCTGTGGGAGAATAAGCATAAGCTCTTCCAATGGCCCAGAACCTCCTGTGGTCACCAGCCTGTGGAGTCAGGGCCTTTGAGCTTGTGCTTTGATTTATGGACACGTGTACGCTAATCTTTGTGTGCCCGCATCCTCCTGTTTGTTTGTTTGTTTTCACTTAAATAAGATTTACCAATTCTGAGTTATCTATATAAGTCTGTATACTTTACTTTGTAGGAGTAGATATTGTTAATATAAGATAATCAGTAGGCACAAGGTAATTTTAAGATATTCTTTTACTCTTTCTTTCTTCTTCTTTTTTTTTTTTTTTTTTTTTTTTGAACTCTTAAGTGAAATTTCTCTTAGGTTTCACAGCCTTCTGCTGAATTCATCACCTCATTGCCTCCTTCAAAGGAATTTGAGTCTGGCCTCCTGACCAGCCATTTGGTCTCCTCTCTGCTGGAACTGCCTGGGATCCCTTTCTGCCTATTAAGATTACTGTGTGGAATTTCTCAGGCTGAGACAGCAGCAAACCATTCCTGGGATAGTGAATGTGGAAAGTCAGGAGGTTTGATTTTGGTTCAGTGAGATTGTCTGTGACCTTAGAGCTGAAACATGAAGCAAGCCAGAGCCAGAGTCAGAGAGTCCTCACATTTATACTGGGAGTGATTAGATAAGTGTCCTGCTGGTGACAGCACTGTGATTCATTCTCTATCTGTGGATGCCTAAACTTTCCAAATACTGCAGAGTACTGATAGTGAAACCTATCTAGCCTTTCACAGCTAATTGTCTGTTAGGCTCATTGTCTGCTGCCCTTAAAGGCTAAGGTCAAATTGCCCTTCTGGTGTTGAAGGTATGAAAAGGACGCATGGAAGCGAGGGAGAAGCCTATTGGAACCTACGTGTGTGCATCTGAAGGCAGGGAAAGGGTCTAACTGCTCTTGTGCATGTGTGCATTTTTTCTCCTGTTCAGTTGGGACCGGAGTCATTGAGTTTTGATTCTGACAAAGGAGAATAGAAAGAATCACTTGGAAATGATCACAAGTCAGCGTCTTCCAGGTTTTGATCCTTAAGGACCCTCAGCTAGCTTGCTGATATCATGGGTTAGCCCAGTGCTTGACTCTCTAACCTAGCTTAATGCTATTTCTGTCAGCATTTGTCTCTCCATTCAAAGTGATTCAAGATTCCTGAAAGTTCTGTTTTTTATTTCAGAAAAGTAAACATCACCTGCCTCTCTGGTCCTTTATTTTATTAATGAGACAAGTATTCACTGAAATCTCATATTCTTTTCTGCTCACAAAAACTTCAACACATAACATACAATGTGTACCTTTTAATTTTAAATGTGGACAGTATTATTACTTAAAATACATGTTTTCAATTGTTTTTAAAAAACCTATTTCTAGGTTATGTTATGTTTAAAATCCAGATAAAATTCTGCCCTTGAGTTGGGACCTTGGTGTAGACACACTTACCCCTGTGTGCCACTGTCCACAGGCTCTGCATTGTGTCCATGGAGGCCAGCAGGAGGGCCCCAGGAGAGAGGTGAGGCTGGGTCCCAGTTGCCAAGGTTCTGGATTTGATAATGAAAGTCCTGCTCTGTCCTTGTCCTGTCTGTAAGTAGGCCAGGGAGCCTCTGCAGGCAGCCTTGGGAGTTGGTAAGAGCCCTTGTCCCCTGGTGGCACAGGCGGAGAGGGCCACATTCTGGGACTCTGCTTGCTCCAGTTTCTGGATGTGTCTGTGCTTTCCTTTTCATCTGCATTCATTTCTCTTGTTTATTAACCTCGGGTAGACTTACCCTACCTCATGCTGGGTCTGTGAAGCACACCACAGAGGGAATGTGACTGTAGACTGACCTATGATGGAGAGACCCTGGGCGACCCTGAATTACCCTGTGCTCTAGAGCCAGCTTTGCTGTGGCCAGGCTGATACTGTTGAACAAGACATGCCTCCTTGTCTGGCCTCAGCTGTAGCATGTAGGCACGAGACCTGCTGCTCTTGCAGTTATTTCTGTGGTGGATAATAAAGCCACTTCAGCTCCTAACGTTACACCTTGGGTTTGTGCTTACTAACCTGCCTTCTCTGCATGCCAGAAGTATGTCCACATTCATGATCCATGTTGCAACTGTTGTGAAGGTGCTCCAGGGACAAAGGGCAAGGTTTTTGGAATGTAACCATACCCTGAGACCTTCTTGGCTGTGAGCCTTTGGCTGAGGTCAACAACTTCCTCTTCTTGATCTGTTCTCATTACTCCTCTTTTCTTTACATTTGATTCTGATTGGCTTTCCCCTGAGGTGGCTGCACAGGCCTCTAGCTCTTCTGGATCTCAGTCTGCATCTTGCACTGGGTCTAGGTTCATTCTCAAGAAGTAATTTGCAATGAAAGAATGTGAATAACCGAAGATCTCACATAGGGAAACAGTGCTTTGTTGTGTTGTCTCTGGCTGCAAATAAAACAGCGCAGAATTAAGGACAGGACAAAGCCTAGCAGCAGAGATAACGACGAAGCCCCTCCTGTGTAATTAGAACACTAAAAGCATGTTTCCATTTCCTGTGTTAACATGGATAACACCAAGTTCTTAATTCAGAAAGGGAATACATTTTTGAGTGTGTCAGGCTATTGACAGCTTTCTCATAAAAGGGCACCATATGGCGCTGTGATTGTATGCTCTTGCCATGACAATTCCTCCTGTCATGAGTGTTTTTTCCCAGAAGTAGGCTATGTAAATTCTTGGTCATTTATTCTAAAAATGAAGACGCTAGCATTTATTGACCAGTATGCTTTTTGAAAACACAGTTTGGTCATAGGAAACAGGAAATAACAATCCCTATGTGTGTTGATGTGCCTCTCATTTTAATAAGGTCACATACTTTTAAAAGATTTCTTCTTGATCTTCAGATTATCTGGACATAAAAGCTATGTATTTTTAGCCTTCATATCCTTAAGTACAAGGGAGAAACATCAAAGAGATTTTTGACACCCATTATTTGTGAAATCACCTTGAAGCTTTCTTGGTTGATACTGACACTTGCAATAAGAATAATTTTCCACTTTTTCATAATAACAGTCCCAACTGTCTCGTGTGGATTACTTTTCCATATCTGGTTCCTCATATTCTCTGCTTAGGCTTGTTGTTATCACAGGTAAAAGGAAATGAGAGACCAGAGGAGAGCTCAGCAGGCTTGAGGACTCGTGATACTCGTGAGAGCTGATTCCCACAAATCGTCTTGTGATTACCATAAGTGCATGTATGCACATGGGTCTATATATACACACACGCACGCGCGTACACACACATGCGTACACACACACACCACACATATACACACAAATACACACCTACATATATGTGAGACAGTGCAAGAAGGGTGACCTACACATATGTGAGACAGTGGAGGAAGGGTGAAATACAGAAATGAAGTGTGGCCAAAGAATTCAGCTATATGTTTTCAGTTTTTATTATGTTGGTTCAAGAGGAAACCATTATTCAGTGACCCACCAGCCTAAAGTTGGACAACATTCATTTTTGTCAGTGTTTTTTTTATTTACAATTAGTAAAATACTTTCTGTCAATCACAGTGCTAAGTTTTATTACACAGAAAAAAAATGGTATTTTAGAGCATAGTCTTGATTACCAAAAACTACTTCTTTGAAAGGGCAGCACTAAGTATTGTGTTAATTTGTATCAAACATCCAAGGAATGAGTTTTCTATTTTGTTTATATTTTATTAGCACCTGGCAGAGGACTCTGTAGAAACAGTAGTTATGTTCTTAGGAGTCTGAATGGTTCCCCATGGCATGATGTCCATGCCTCATACACTGCCTTCATGAGAATAATCATATTTTGTTTGTTACTTCAGAAAGTACTGTTATCATAGAGATACTAAATCTTCAACATAAGCCGTGCTCATTGAGGTACAACTAGGGATGTTTTCATTCTTCTGCCATTGTTGAGTGGTCAGGTAAATAGAATTCTAAAGCATAGAAAGGGAGAAAAGAAACCATTTTTGTTTGTTTAGACATTACTTCTGCTTTTTCTAGGTCAGGTTAAGAAGCTTTAGGAAATGCAATTGTGTTCTAATAACAAGAACCTCTCTTTTAAAAGAAGTTCTCTTTCCCTTTCCTCTTTTTATAAAGCAGGTTTCACATGAATAGAAACTGTCTTGTTAAAATGACAGTTGTATATCTGTCATTTAGATGTGTATATATGGGGCATGCACACATATATGTCGAAGACTTAGAATAATCTTTGCTTTCTGAAGTTCTTCGTTGAGTGGGTATTGTGATGCTTCATTGTTTGGGTGCTATTTGACCCGTCATAAGGATGGGTGCTGTGTTTGATCACTTACTGGTTGGGTGCTTGTTTGACCATCACAGAGACAATATTGAGCCCTAGCCTGCTAGGGTGAGTAACACTTGGCCTATTTACTATCTTAAGAGGTGGATCTGTTTCTCTGAGGATCTGTATTCAATCCTACAGCAATGATGAAATCTGTCAATGACTATAGAATCCACTGAAAGAGTTAAAGATGCTTTTCTGTAGAATTTTATGTCTTTTGTCATAGGTTTTAAATTTATGGGTCAAATAAGCAACCCAGTGTTTTTTGCACTTTTTCAGATCTTTGGAAATTGTCTCCAAAGCCCTATCCAAAGAAAATGAGGCCATTTATCTTTCCAGGGGTCTTCCTGCCCTCTCAACATCTATGTGTTAATGGGATAAGAGTGGTTTTTTACTTCTTGAAACCTGCAGGCTATTGAATGGGATGGGGGAGAGAAAGTTAACGGCTTCCTCTTGTCTACCAGGTTTTATTATGGAAGCTGTTTGGCCAGATAATTGGGTTTAATTTGTAACAGAGGGAAAGGTTTACACTGTAAACAAGAAAGTCCTTTGAAGATAAATCTTGTCAATAGCTGTTGGAAAGATGGTGGAGGAAGGCTTAAACTATTATTTAGTTATTTCTAATGCCTTGGAGTTGGTTGATGTTTGTCTTTCTTTCTTACCTTTTTAATTATTTTATCCTCTTTTGCTCTAATGCAAATTATTAGTGGGGGCTAGAAGGTGATAATTAGTCCTCTTCACTGGCTTCTCCTGATTCTTTTCCCCCTTGTTGGCTAATTAAGATGCCTAAAAACCTTCTGCTTTTTGTCCTCCTTAAAAGGAAAGGGCTTTTTTGTGACATCTGACTTATTAAAACCTTACATCTTTCCCAGATAGCTTTTTTTTTTTTAAATTATTAACAGCTTCTTTATATAGTCGAGAGAAATGTATCTGTGACTCTTCAAACATTACAAAAACAAGTTTTAGTTGCAAGGGCAAAACTCAGAGGAAGATTGAGCACTCGTGTAACACGCACATGTGACACCTAGCAAGCCCAGCTCTTGTGCTTCCATTATTGGTCTTTCTATTTTAGACTTGTGTCACTGTTAGGTTACCTTCTTTAGTTAAGGGTACCTCTTGAGTCTCATATAACAAACAGTATGTCTCCAGTTGGGCAGTTTCCATCTTAATAAGCAGGCCCTCTCTTGCCCCATATTGTAGTATTGTAGCAAGAATCCACTCACTCTGTGATGTGCAGGCCCATATAGGCATTGGGTAGGAATTATTGTCAGTCCAAACATGTGTCATAATTCACAACTTATGTAAAGGAAGGTAACACCTTTGGTCCAGGAAATAATGGACTTTGATTTGTTGTCCTAAATGAGTGCTAGATCCCTTTAAACATTACTCCACAATGCTCTGTAGTTACACAATCAGCCAGTGTGAATTGAATTGTCTGTCTCGCAGGGGTTTTTAGATTTACTCTTTTCAAGTCGTTTATCCTCTCCTAAGGTCCGATAAGAAGTTGGTGATAGTACCTGGTTGTGCTCCCTGTGTTTAACCAATGCCAGATTCAGTTCAGACTCTTAACATAATTTTCGTTTTTGTTTGCATCCCAAGTAATTAAAATTCATTTTATTTATATGTGAGTGTTTTATCTATATATGTACATATATTATATATACTGCATCATATATTTACCTGGTGCCTGCGATACCAGAAGAAGACATGGGATCTCCTAGAACTGAAGTAAAAAGGCAGTTATAAGTTGCTATATTGGTGCAGGAATCAAACCCAGGTCCTTTGGAAGAGCAGTCAGTGTTTGTAATCACTGAGCCATCTCCCTAGTCCTATAGCCCAGGTAATGTTAACTTGTGTAACCAAATCAACTGTAACTCTATCGTGATATTTGTGATATACATAAGAAAATTAAAGTTAATAAACCAAGCTTATCAATTATTTTAAAGACGAATTTTAAGCTTTTAAGATGTTGGCGTGTATCTACCATCATGTGGTAAGAGATTTCAGCATAGTTTTTAAGCAGGAAGCAAAGGTCTACTAAAGGAGACAGATGGTCTTAAACTCAGACGCAAAAACAGGTCAACTTATCTTGTGGGTTCCCTTGTGTTGTGTAGTTACATGCTGCGCGAGATACTTAAGTCACATCTAGGATGTTAGAACTGCCCTTGGTAGTCTGGTAATTGTTTTTATTCTCTGATGTAAAAGTAAGCTCAAACCGTACATCTGGGAGGGAGAGAAAAACACCTGGTAAGTTGATGCCATAGATGTAACACTTTCCGGTCGGTCCTACATTTGCTAATGGGGACTGACTGCTGACAGGAAATTAAACATTTCCTAGACTCTCACATTCACAGTCACAGAGAGAGGGGCTGTGAATCATCTGCATGGAGGGTATTACGGAAAGGAAGGCGGTCTGCTCATTTCCTATCAATTACAGTGAATCCTCAATTAACCAGTCTTCAAGGTGCTGTGGTGTCTGTTGGGCTGCTTGAGTCCCTTTGGGTTAACCAGAAATGCGGTTTTAGGGTTTTAGCTCCAGGCTCTTTTTTTTTTTTTTTTTTTTTTTTTGTGTGTACTATACCACACATTGGAACATCACATCTACTGTGGCACTCAGTGAATGGAATTGTTTTTTAATTAAGGACCATTCATGGACGTTGGTGAATATTTTTCTGAATTTAAAATTTTATTTTGATACAGGACTTGACCTAGAAGTTAGAAGAGAGTGAACAGTTTATTGAGTGAGTGAAAAGATCTGTTATGTCACCATGTTGACCATGTCTTTGAAGACTGGCGCAAAAAAGAAAAAAAGAATTTTAAATTTATACAATGGTAGTAGATTCTGTTTAATTGAAATTTTATTTTCCACTGCAATATTATTTTGAAATGACAGCAGGAATTTGGAAATGTTCCAGAACTTGCTAACATTCGTCTTTAGTAATTTGCTTCATTCAGACTTATTTTGATTGGCATGCCATTCCTATGTTGTGTTCTGAAATCCCTGAAATCACAACATCTTGATAGAGTCTGCTCTATTTTTGAATTGTTTTAAATAGTAACTTTAAAATTTGCATTAATTGAAAGGTACCTTGTCATAACATTTGCTTTGTGTCATGAAAGGTTATCTATATTTGGAAGTAACATTTTGGTAAAAGGGGGATTATGGAATATTTATGAACTTTCTCGCAGACTCATAGGTTATTAGAACAGGATGGAACTTTAGAGCTTTGCAACCACAGAGTTCTCAGTTTGCAGTTGAAGGAAATGAGTTCCAGAAAGATCAAATGACACATCCAAAGACACAAGTTAAATGCAGGAGGAACTGTCACCAGGCAGGTAAAACTGCCACAGGTGGCTTTGTCCTGGGCAGTGCACTCCATGGGACACAACCCTTTTAGGAAATCCTACTGTGAAGGCTAGAAGCGAGTGCATATGTATGTAGTTATTAATGCTGATATGTTTGTGTGCATACACCTATGCACACACACCTTTTAATACCTGCATCTCAATAATCACGTGCTTTTATCTTCTTGCTATGTTAGTGTGTTTGATTCTGTTTGTAAATTAATGGAGGAGCTGAAGATACTATATTTTGGGTAGAATGATTTTTCTTGTTCTTGTGATCCATCTTTAGGAATGTTGCTTTGTAGTAACACTTCTTCTGTTAGATAATGAACAGAAATCAGAAACCAGTGTAAAATTATAAATTTACATTATTTCACGTTTTTATACAGAAATTTTATTGCTAGATTTATTGATTGTTTGTATGTATGTATGTATGTATGTATGTATGTATGTTAGTGTGTATGTGTGTGTGTAAACTTGATCATAAACCACAGCACACATCTGGAAGTTGGAGTACAGCTTTCAGAAGTTGCTTCTCTTCTTCTACCATGTGGGTTTGAGGGATTGGATGAAGAAGTTATTGAGATCGGAGCCGAGTGCTTTTCCTGAATCAGCTGTCTTACCTGGCACTATTTCGTAAAACACTTGAAGAAAGGTGAAAATTAAATACTGTAGGTTTATAATCCTTCGTTTAAGAATGCAGAATATATCTCAATTGTCATGTAATTATATTCTCTAATAGAGGACAAACACCTGTGCATTTTAACCCAAACACTGACCCTAAATAACCCGTTTTAATTTAATTTTTTCAGCAAAGGCATCAGTAACCTTTTCATGAATAGAGATGGTCAGTACTCCCATGATTATCATACTTTGTAGAAACAACAGTTTCTTTGAACATATGTTGTTTGTAGTATTTTAGGAACTAAAATCAGTACTGTTACCAACGAAATTAATACTGACTATTGTCTTGGAGAAGCAAACAGGAGACAGGCAGGACCAGTGAGTGTGAAGAAGGGATGCACGGGTTGGTGCTATTGGCCACAGCATTAGAGTTTTCCAGAAGTGCGTCCAACTTCTCCTGGGCCATTAGAGATCTCAGTATGAGCCTGCTTCCACATGAGCGGACTGCAGATTTCTAAGTAGCATTTTAATACCCTGTTGACTTTGTTTTGCACATAGAAATGTAAGATAAATAAGAATTGATTGTTTGGGCTTAAGAGTCTTATTTCATTTTATTTCTCCCCTGGCTTTCATCTGTGTACCTGCCTACTATGAGTAACTTCTATTAAGTAACTAATGGAAACACGGAGCTTTCATCAGGAGATCATATGCTTTGATGAGTATAATCAGCTCTGATGTATATGTGCATGTAAAAAGTATTTTACCTTATTTTCAACGTATATTCTAAATTTATAAAAATATGAAAACCAGTTGCAATTGCAATGTTAAGGATTCCTAGGAATGAAGCATTCCTCACTCTATAATATCACCAATTTATAGTCTTAGAAACTGCATTGTTTTGTGTGAATTCGGATTGTGTGGGTAGGCTGTGTGCGTGTGTAGAGGTCGGGGGATCATCGTGGAGTTCTTTTAACACCTTCCTGTAGGTTTTGAGGTTCAAACTCAGCTTACCTTGCTCAAACTGCAAATGCTTTTTGCTCATGGGGCCATCTCCCTGGCCCATAGCCTATCTTTTATATTTTATAAGTTTTTAAATTTCCATTTCATTTTGTTCTGATGAGTAATGTTAGTCTGCCTCCCCCACACTCTTTGATCGTAGCTCATAAATAAGAGAGATACATAAGATCTATTGATGACACTAGCTCTCTAAACTCCAAGAAGATTTTTAGGGGTTTCTAAATTTAATTTTCAATAAATGACAAAACACTTGAATTCAAAAGGCAAGGGAATAATTTGCATATTCATCACAAAATAAATAACCTGCATTGAAGTCATAAGGTGTTGACTGCTGTCACTCAGTTGGGAACTCATTGTGGAGTCTGGGTCTCAGCTCCCAAATGCTGCATTCACATAGCCTTAGCTGCAGGGTTGGGTCTATACAACCAGTACTTCAGTTAAAAAGAAAAAAATATCAAGAAATGATTCTGCCAAGATGGATCACTATACCCTAACTCTGTTTAAATGTTCATTTCTTGATTCTTTAAACATTTGTCCATAAGTCAGTTCTGAGCATTTGGTGTTTCATTTCTGTTTTTAAGAACAATTATGAAGATTTTGTTTTCCTATTGAAATTAACATCTGACTTCATAGTTCACTGGAAACGTAGGAGATTGTACCAATGATGGGGTAAAGTAGCTGTGTGCCTCTGCTCTGCCAGTTGGAAGACGAAGCCAGGACATGTGCTTGCTTTACAGTGTACCCGTTTTCACACTCTACAGTAAAGAATGGTGACAGCAAAGAAGAATGTGGCCATTTCTTTATAGACAGACATTGGGCCAGGAGGAACACGCTTAGTTCCCTCATGAGCAATGAGGAATGGAAGACAGAAGAGGAGCTGGAGTGGCAGAAGAAACAGGAGCAGGTGCATTGGAGCTGACGCGTGCTTTCCCTTTCCTTATGTTTAAATCTGTAAGTAGTCATCTAAATGAGAGCCGCTTTCTCAGCCCGGACACACTTCTGTAAGCCACTGTGCTCCAAGCTACGTTGCTGGACTATGCAGGAAAGTTTATTTTTGCATTTCAATCAAGTTGTCCTTTATAAAAAACATCTCAGGATCCCTAAGAACTGTTATTTCAGGCGAACAGCATTTTGCTCAGAATAAATTGCAAATAGGTATTAAATAAGCTTGGTGAGATTAAATTCCCAAGTGTGTTAGGGTGTATTTGTTTATAAATCACAGGTGTGGTTAGAGTCAAGTCCCAGGTGGCTTTTAGAGAAAATAGGGTGCTGTTAAAGAAATGCATACAGGTGCAGATGGCTTTGAAAGACAGGAAAATTCACCACTAACTTCATTATGGCTCATGAAAATTGAGCTGTGTTCAGTCAGGAGAGTCACATAAATAGCTAGAAGGGTTGTTTGGTGCAGAGAGGAAGAGAGACTTCTATGTGTAGTTCAGAATTGGGGAGTCTGGTGTGAGTGCGCATCCTTGGAATCTGGAGGATCAGAAGTTCAAGGCCAGCCTTCACTATATGAGCCTAAAACCTTGCACACCCCTCCAAAAAAGTGTAACATGGAAGCATTTAAATATCTTTGATTCGTTATATAAAATATTAAGTAGGAAGAAAATAGCTTAAAGCATTTTAAATGCAAAGCATCCACACAGTAATTTAAACCATTAGCATTAATTTTGGTGATTCACAGTAGCTGTGTTAGAGGTTGAATTTTATGCCTAAATTTCATGTCCATACCCTTGATGGTTCATTCTCTACTGGAAGGGTCTAGAAAGTATGAGAGTAAATATGAATTGTCCTAATTATGTGATACTGATGTTTGTTTTTCAAAACTTACTATGAGGAAGGATGCTTCAATGGATTCTTGTTAATCCTGATTCACAGGCTTTGTCTTGCCTGCAGTCAGGTCTTCCTACACAGTGGGAATGAAAAGTTTTAGGGTTCAGTCACCACGTTGGAAGTGTTTGTATATGGCTTAAGTGCATCCCCTCAGGATACATGTGCCAGAGACTTGGTCCTTGGTGTGGCAGTCTGAGAGGCGATAGGCTATTTAAGAGGTAAAGCCTGGTATAGGACGTAAGGTAATTGCTGGCAATGACTCTGGAAGGGATTACTAATGCTGCTGTCACAGGATGGCTTGACTCTTTTAAGAGCAGAGTTCTATGAAATGATGCCACCCATATGCTTGACCCCTTCTGCATGCAGATGGCTCTCTTGCTGCTTGTGTGTTATGTGTTATGTGACCCTGCAAAAGGGTCTTACCAGAGGCTGGTAAGATGCATCTGCCCAATCTTGAGCTTCCAGCTTTGAAAGCTATGAAATAAATAACCCCTTCTTAAAAATAAAATTCACACCCTCATGAGTTTCGTTAGAGCAACAGAAAATGACTACTGCACATGTGGACTGTACATATTTCCACAGTGCTGTATTCTAGGTTTCCAGCCCTACAGAAGGATCTGTGAGGATTCTGATGACTATAATTCAATTTGTATTTATTTCTGTGTGTGCTTAATGTGTGGGTATGAGCGAGGTGGTAAGGGGAAAAATTTTGGAAGGCATTCTCTCCTTTCACATGGTTTCTGGTATTGAACTCAGGTCATCAGGTTTAAGTGTCATTACCCACTGACTATGTCACTAATCTCCTCAATAATAATAATAATAATAATAATAATAATAATAATAGTAATAATAATAATAATAACAACAACAAAGTTTTATCTGAAGTTTCTCAAAATTTTGGAGTGATGAATTAATGTGACATCTCTTGTTTGAAAAATTCGGCAGGATGGATTGAAGATTGGAGGTGTGGTTGCATATATCAGGTGTGAGACATTAAGGGACCTCTGACTACTTTAATGTGCTAAACATCTAGCATGGCAGTAAGTTCAGTATCTCCAGAAAAACAAAATTATGGATTTATCAGTGTTTGTACGTGAGTCTGTCTCCCCACAAATGAAGAGATATTTTGAGAGGAAGTGTCTCATGAAATCTGACAGGTTTCAAGAATCACAGGATGGGTCAACAAGCTGGACGTGAGGAAGTTGATGTCCGCAATTCTGGCCTCAGGGCTTGCAGGTTCAAACCCCAAGAAGATAAGTCTGAAGGCACGAAAAAGCAGGAAGAATTCTCTCCTACTCGGGGAAGACCAGCCAATGTACTGTTAAAGAATGCGTTAGCTGAATATAGAGCATTCACCCACATCAGAGAAGGCATTATGCTCTCCCCACTCGCAGTGTTGAAGTGTAAATGGTGTGCTTATAGTCACACTTAGTGTTTGTATAATTCTGGTCTCTCCTCAGACCACATCAATCTTTCACCTTTACTAATATATGGACAAGACATGGCCTGGTTACGCTGACACATTACATACCATATGTGGTGTCTGTCTGATACCCAGAACAATGCTTTACAAACATCAATGTGGAATAAATATTCAAATTGACAGGATGGTAACAAGCTAAAGGAAAGTGGATGGACATGCAGGTAGGTATGGAGGAAGGACAGAGGGATGAATGGATGAAGGAATGGCTGTATGCATGGGCAGATAAACAGATAAATACGTATATGTTTACCACAAAAGTTAAGGAATCAGGAATTTCCATGCTGTATATCTAGAAATAATTCTGACTTAGCTATGTAAAAACCATCAGTTTCACAGATGTCAGTTTAACATATGGTGTCATTTGATGCTTTTATACATGTGGACCACACTAAAGGTTGTATCTAAATTTGAATGTACTCAAAGATATTAAGAGAGATGTAAGCATTTTTTCTGAAATTACACATTTTTACATTCTATTTATTTCAGTTGGCATCACGGGACACAGTATCTTAAACTTCCATGCCACTTTTTCATATTGAGATATACTTATATACTAAATTTTATTTTATTTCCTATTTAGTATTTATCTTTTTACTAGTAATTCTGTTTTTGTTGAATTCACTTTTATTAATCTTGCTTTGCATTGGTTTCTTGCCAATTATGTTTATTTTAACAGTGCAGAGAATAACTTTCTTGACTTTCATAGATATGAACGTCTTCAATGACATACTATAGTGGGCAAAAGTGTATTAATGAAGCTGACTATATTTTATAACCGAAGCATAGCCTGTATACTTTGAAACTGAATTGGGAATTGTATAATGTGAGCCTATTTTCCTTTCTCTATCTTCATTATAAATTCTTGACCTATTTCCATCTCTTCTCTTAAAAAATAGATACTACCAATATTTAGTGGACAAGATTAATTCAAATAGCATAAAAACATTGTTAGATAATTTTAAAGACATGAGTATTCTATACATTATTATTTAGAATATCTTTACTATAAATCATCATAATATAATGATTTATTATTAATTTCACTATTGTTGTAGCCCTTTATATAGGTTTTTGATGATGAAAATTAGGTTGTCAGTTTTGCTTATCAAGCCTGCCGGCCATCTCCCTGGCTCTATTTTTAAATATTTTTGTAGGTAACAATTTGCTTTCTCAAATAAGAAGTTACTGGGTGCTTCCTGTGGAAAATTACAATAATTGTATATTTTTTTAAAAAAAGAAGCTTGATAGCTTTACTTCCAAACAGAAGATGAGTGAGCAGATGAGTAGAGCATGTCTGTAACAGGCTTTTGTTATCCTTGGAGTTCCTAGATGGACTATGTCCATGCAGTCTTCATTGGCTTATAACTATCCGTTGTGAATGCTTCCTACCTGTGGAGAGTCCTTTTGTAAATGCATGTATGTACTCTGTAGAATTTGTAACTCTAGAGTGACACTCGTAGTATTTTGCTGGTAGATGCTTGTTAATGATGGGCATAGCTGAGGTGTTTGACATGCTTTCCCAGCTGTCCAATAAGGTGACATTCTCCAATCTTGGTTCATTAACAGTTATCCTTGTTGAGATGCATATAATAGCACACTTAGCCTTTTTGTTGGAGGTTTTTGGTTTGTTGGTTGTTTTGTTCTAGCTTTGCTATTTAAAATGTCCCTCAGATGCACTACTAAGTAGTATTCCTAAGTGCCAGAAGAGAGTAATGCATTTTATAGAGAAAAGATACACTGTAGGTAAATTTTGTGTCTCCAGGAATTGTGGAGCTGGTTTGGCGTGTGTTCAATGTTATGAGTCAACAATAAACATTAGAGTCTGTGTTATAAGTAGAAATACACGGGAAACACTTATTAAAAATTAACAAGTACAGTGACCAGAGATTCACAGGACCTTTACCCTCTAGTGTTTGTAAATCGAGTCCTTGCATCTTTTAAATCATGGAGAGCCAGAATATCAAAAAACACTTTAGTTTTGATCTCCTTCCAGATCTAAGTTCCACTGTGCAGTTTTTACACTCTTTCCTTAATGGTAAGTTTTGGATATTTTCCTGTGTTGTTAAATCTTTAATCTCATTTTGATGTCTAATGTAGCAATCCAGCCTACAGATGTGCTATTAGTTTATGTAATAAAAGTCTTTTTTATAGATCATTTACTTACCCTTCTGCCCAGCTCTTCACTGTCATAGGCAGTTCTGGAATAAACATCCTGTGACCTAATCTTTATCGCATTCATGATTATTTATTTCCTTGGGACATAAATCTTGCCAATGAAATATCTTTGGAGCATAGTGTTTGCAAGACCAAACTTTAACTGTTCCTAAATATTTCTGAGGATTTTTTGTTAAGGACAAGGAAATTATCAAGTAACTCCATTCTATCAACTTTTGAAAAATTTACAGGAACATGAACTGCTATAAAACTTATTTTTAGTTATTTCACTGGCCTCCATGATGAATTTGTTCTAATGTATTTAAGTCTTGTAAATGTGGAGAGAATTGGAGATGAGACATGTGACCTCCTGGGGACATTGCTGGGGATGTTTGTCTAGCTCTCTCTTTTTGAAAAATTAGGTTTTGGACTGGTTTGACTGTTTGGTTTCTTGATCAGCTGACCAGTGCCACCTTGCTTACATAGAAAGTTCATAGCCTGGCTCATGTACATTCCACCCTGTCCCACTCCTCATAAAAGAAACAAACCTATGTAGCCTTAATCTCTTTGGAGCTTGTCAGTCATCGATGTATGGATGTCAGAATGCTCATGGTCACTCTATCCACTCACCATGATCTTTTTTAAAGTTCTGTTTAAGATGAATAAACTCAAGAGATAAAAATAAGCATGACTCTATAGCCACAGCAGCAGAAGTGAAGAACGTATTATATCTTTCTTCCCATCCAATAGTCAGACCAGGCATACCTATACCCATTGATGTGGGGTCTCCTGACAAATGCCTCAGGGGCACTCAAAGCAGAATGCACAGGAAGTGCAGAGGGTGGAGAAGAAAGTAGTGACCACTGAGAGTGAGGTGGCTGAGCAATGTGATCAACGTTAGACATTGAAAGATGACTTGAAAATTATCACTGGGAAAGTTCTCTAATGCTTGCAGATTTGCATACTTCTACACTGGCAGGTTTGTAGTTTATCATGAGCTTTTTCTCGAGGAGGGAACGTGCCTAGCATGTCATTATTTAAGCCTGCTGCAAAAAGTAAATGTTGATCTTTGCTATGTAATTCTTATTTACGAAGTGTGTATGATAGTTCATAGCTTTTGCATGTTCTCATAACAGTGTTTTGATTTGCTTTGCAGTGCCTTTGTGGTCATCAAACATGGAGTATATAATGTTTGATCATGCTGATACATTCTGATTAGTCATTTTTCTGGAATGTGTTCATTTTACATTTTTTCTAAATCTATTGGCCGGGTGTGGGGTGTTTGTGTGTCAGAGTGTCTGTGTGTAATCTTGGGTGTATTCCATTACTCTCCATCTTTCTGACTGAGGCAGGGACTCCCACTGTACCGAGCTTACTGTTTGTCTTAGGTGGCTAGCCAGTGAGTTCTGGGATTCTCCTTTGTCTGCTACTGTCCCCTATCCTTCACCCTGCCACGTCACTGAGCTACAGAAGGCACCCTCACTCCCAGCTTTCAAATTCATACTGGAGATTTGAACTCAGGGTTTATGATTGTGCAGTACCAACTGAGCCATCTCTCACGTCTCTCTGCTTCTTAATTATTAACAGCAAATGAATAATTTAGTGCTCATATCATTTTTATTTCTTATAGGATGGTTCTTTTTATTTTATTTTTGTTTCATTTGGGGAGAACCTTCCTCAAGAGCAAAATCACAGGAAACTACCTCATAGCTTTTGTTGTATATTTGGATATTCTTTTCTAAGTATTTTGCTAATTAACAGGCTTACAGCATCATTGTATGTTATACATATTATTAAAGTCCTACCTTTTGAGCAGATATAAAATTTCACCTTAATATTTTTAAACTTTTTGTTTGTTAACAAGGATCATTTTTCTACTAATATTTATTACAGGAATTTTATAAATTTTTTCTGTACATTTTTACCAAGAATCTTGCCCTTAGGCATCTTTTTTTCCTGACTTTAGGTTGTTCCACTCTTTATGGAATCACTCCAATTGAAATATTTTTATGCAAGTAACATTTAAAGTCTGTGATATGCAGCTTTATATGTCCAGTGCTGTGGAGGGAATTCAGTTCATGTTACTCGGTTATCACTTGGCACCACACATTTAATGGAAGAAAAACATATAGGGAACTGCCGTCACAATGACCTAGAAAAGAACTAGGGTAGCATAAGATATGTAATTCCCACATAGTTCATTTTGTGATTCTGGAACACAGCCACGGTCTTTCCCAGTAACGGCCCTATTCCCATGCTGTTTCCTTACTCGGTCTTGGTGTTGGTAGGATACATTCCCCTATATACAGTCCATTGTGGAACTCTGTCCCAGTACCTTGTCATCAGTTCTGTTGTATGCATATATTCCTCTTCTAAACACCTTCTGGTGAGCAGCCGCTTAGAGTCAGAACCTTTGTTTCTTCATTCATTATGCTTGATGTACAGAGATATACTATGTGTTAGCATTCTGTCTAAACTCCACCCCCAATGTTACCTGACAACAGCCAGGTATGCTCCTCCCCACAGTTATCTGGCAACAGCCAGGTAGGCCTGGCCCACTATAAAAGAGGCTGCTTGCCCCCTCCTCTCTCTCTCTTAATCTCTTGCTCTTGCTCTCTTGATCCCTCTACCCCTTCACCCCTTCCCCTTCCCCTTCCCCCTCTCTCCACATGCTCATGGCAGGCCTCTACTTCTTCTCCTCTTCTCTTCTCTTCTCTTCTCTTCTCTTCTCTTCTCTTCTCTTCTCTTCTCTTCTCTTCTCTTCTCTTCTCTTCTCTTCTCTTCTCTTCTCTTCTCTTCTCTAAAGATTCCTAAAGTGGGTGCTGGGAACTGAACCTCGGCTCTGTAGAAGAAAAGCAAGGGGTTTTCCCTTTACAGTTAAGGAAGTGAGCTCTAAAAGAGTCTTCCCTTAACCCGACTGAGCACTGTAGAGTTTCAGAATCAGAAGGCTATACTGCTTTATAAGTGTAGAGAGAGTCTGCGTGTTACATCACCCTTTAGTCAAGGAGTTTTTAATCAGATCCAGGAGCCATTTGGATTCCTGCATATGTGGGCCGTCTCCAGTTGACTGATGCTAACTGCATCTCACTTTTCCTTCTTTCTGTAAAACTTCTAAAATGCCCCCCAAGGATCTCTGATGTGAGATTCTTTAGATTTCTATATTTTGCTTTTTCAGAAAGAGAAATTAAAGCCGACTTTTGGGATTTGATGTGTTCCATTTGTGAAAGCAGCATGCACACATTTGTTGTGAGCTTTGTGTTTTAGTCTATCAGTATGACTAGAGTCGGGATGTCCTGAGGTACAGGAGCCGAGAGAACCCGAAGTCATCCCGGCAGGCAGCATCACACATTTCCAAAGTTGCATCTGAATCTCATTTCTAAGTTATTTTTATTATTGTTCTTGGAAACAATTCAAGTGCTTAGGTTTCTTTTTCCTTTGCTTATACTTGAGAAGATAAAGATATATCTGTCTCAGTCACCTCAGACAAAGCTGACACTGTAGCCACTGTATGGAATTAGGGGGTAGAAAGGCCAGAAAGGAACTTTTGAAAGGCTCTACCCCAAGATCACTACATTTTAAAATCATGGGTCAGGACTTTGACCCAACTTTATATTAGATGTGAACACTTTCTGTTAAGACAGGCTGGGAAGACAAAGACCACTTAGCATCTTCTGACTGACTTTAATTTTGCAGTGCCTTGTAGGGCCCAACTGCCAACTCCCTGAAATGCCAACATACTGGATGCCTATGAACACACACTCACTTACACACTCACATACAGAGAACATGTATGGCATCGTTGCTTGTATTTTCAGACATAGTTGAGCAAAAACACAAGAAGAAGCACTGCTAAGACTTTATGAATAGCTTTGGGAAGGTGCAATTAATTTAGGTGTGCAAAATGTAGGACTGTAGTAAACTATACATGTAACATTCAATGAGGTTAGAATACTGAATTTTTTTTCTTTTTACCTTCTACACTTCTTGTTCTTAAGTCTTGGAAACTTTCTATGCATTTATGTTTTTCTGTTTCTTTTCTAATTGATATTTCTGCTTTCTGGTTAGTGGAGAAAAGTTTGCTGAGAGAATTTTAACCATTGGATTGAATACAGTTTAATATTTTCTCTGGGGCAATGACTTAAGTTTATGAGGCATTCTGTTTCTCTGACTTGTTCTGTAAGAAAGAACTTCAGAGTTATTGTTGAAAGCAATCACTCTTCCAGTGAAGATAGCTCAGGTAAGAGCAGTGCTGTGAGAGGCTTTTTAGTTTAGTGTCAAACCCAGTGTTTTCTCTGATGTAATGCAGTCTTTCTTCCTTGGCCTCAAAGATGAAAAAACAAGGGTGCAGTTAAATGGTAGTGTGCAGAAATTGGACCCACAGCCATTCAGCGGTGAGCAGTTCAGGATTGCTGAGACACAAACCCTCAGAAGCACAGAAGTGGACTGGATTTGGAGATAGGGTCCTCACTTGGTTTAAGAGGCAGCGTCAGGGTGGGCCCTAAGCCAGTGACTGAAATCGTCATAGAAAAACAGGTGAGGAAACAGAATCCCTTAAGGTTAAGCCATATGTAAGGATAGGTAGAGGGGAATCATCTTGAAGCTGAGGAGAGCAGTATCAAAAGAGACCACCAACCCTCCTGTTTAATATGCCCACCTCAGACTTCCGGCCTCCGTGAATGTCAGAGAATCCATTTCTGTTGATAAGTCCCCAAACCAGTGGAACTTTGTTATAGCAACATGGGTAGGCTAGCATAGACAGGGAGGTAAGGGACAGGAGCTTGTTAGAGTCAATTGAATAGCTAAATTAATGGAAATGTGTCAATTTATATTTTGGACACTGACATTTTATAAATACTATTTTTAAAATTTAATATTAAATCCCATTTTTTTCCTTAACACCCTTTCCAGTATGATATCTAGGAAGGTATCCTAAAACCCTTTAGTATTTACATGTTTTTTCTAGATCAGTGGGTTGTCTTTCCGGTTTTTTTTTCTCCCATGAAGCTTCAGGAGACCTGTATGTTGAAATATGGCTTTAGTTGATCATTAGGCCCAACCAGGTCCTCCTTTCAAAATTGTCTTTATCATAAATGACAAGTGAGAGGCATGCAGGTTATTGGTTTTGCCATTGTTTAAAAAAATCATATGGAAAGAATTGAGGAATGTTTTCTAGACAGAACAAAGGACCATGTCTGATAGGAGCTGAATGCAAAGAATCAAGCCAAGTTAGTCACAGAGCTTGTGAAAAGGACTTGTGGTCCAGAGGGGGTGTGAGTGGAGGGCATTAGAGGAGGGGCTGTTACCTTTTCTTCTTTTGGGGATGGGTTGGGGTGAGGGGAGATAACTTGGAGAGTTAGGGGAAACCACTGCTCTCAGTTTGCTTTCCTCTTCCCAGTGTTGATGTCTACTGGAAAACAAAACAAAGCAGAAAATATAAACAACTGGCAGCCATGTAGGTATGGAAACCAGAGCTCTGAAACATACTGCTATTGGCTTTGTATCAGAGTATATCTAGACTTCTTGTTCCATCTTGACACGTTTACCCTAGAAACTATGCAACCTTTACCCTAAATGTAAACTCAACACAAACTCCCCAGAGGGCTAGCATATTGGATATTGGGTTGTAAATATATTTTCAGTCCCCTTGTGATACACATAAAATTGTACAAAGTAAGTAAAGGTTTAATCTCTATTAGTAGACTGAGAGGGAACAAAGACTGTTCTATTCCACTCCCAAACCAGGAAGATACATGGTATATTTTTGATATATTATGGAGGCTTATAATCAATGCAGTACTGTATACTAATAGAAAATTAGTCTCTTTTTCTGAAGTTGTGCCCTGCCTTCTACTGAATTCTTATTTAGTATGGGGTTGGCAGAGAGTGTGCTAGTGAATCCTGTCATGCAGCATAGGGCATCCTGAGAGAAGAACGTGGATATTGTTTGTGATTTTGAAGCGGAGGAGTCATGTTTTGTGGGAAGAAGGTTGTAGGAGGCACCAGTACAGATGTTTGTGGGCACTGCCTCAACGGAACCTCTGATCCTTTGTTGTCCCTCTAGACCAGTGGTTCTCCATCTGTGGATCATTACCCCTTTAGGGGATCAGCCAACACTTTGACATGGGTTGCCTAAGACCATCAGAAGACTCAGATATTTGCATAACAATAGCAAAAGTAAGTTAGGAAGTAGCAAGGGAAATAATGTTATGGTTGGAGGTCACCAGAACATGAAGAACTGTATTAAAGGGTCACAGCAAGGAAGGTTGAGAGCCACTGATTCAGAGCACACTCCTTGTCCGTTTCAGTATTTGGACATATGTCACAGATGACATGGTGGAGATGGGTGGAATGCTTTGTTCTTCCTTTAAGAGGTCTCAGAATCACCTCTCAGTGTACAGATCTGTCTGCTTATCACTGCCCCCATGTGTCTTGCTATTCTTTTAATTAATGTAGTTCTTTTTGAGGTTGATGTAATACACATGAATCCGAAAGCATACCAAATTCAAAGCAGTTATTTCTGTTTGTACAGCCCTAGAACATATATCTCAATAAGTACATAATAAATATTAACAAAATGTTGGGGACTTTTATATCTCTGTGGATTTTTGTCTTGTGTATAAAGTGAAAATCACTGTTTTTATTCGATGGAAGGTCCAGCCTGCCTCGTTGATCTACAAGAGCCTGACAACCTAGGGAGTCAGCAGTGTGCTGAACTCTCCTCACTATGCTGTGATTTCTCATGTTGGTTAAGAGGTCCAAGTTTGGTTAAGAGAACAGAAACAAAGCTTTTATGAAAGTCCAATTTGTGACAAATGCTGAAGGTTATTTGGCAGCTGACCTGGATCTGAAATGTAGAGTTGCAACTTCACCAGGAATCTGGTCCTGTCTTAGTCCTGTCTGCTTCTGGACTGACGCATGTGATAAAGGTGCTGAGTGCCTACTGTATGCATGCTCAGTGTATGCCTTTGAAGAAGCAATGGTAAAATTATTAACCATGAATTTAGTTAATGTTTTTTGTTTAGAAGCTCCAAGAAAACAAGTTAAATATTACCAATTAGGTAAGCAACAGTTTGATTTTAACCATATATTGTTGGGGGGGGCGGGTCACTGAAAACAGTGTCCTTAGAAGGCTGTATTTTTTGCCCTAGTCCTTTCTTTTTCCTAAAGAGCCCTGTTTTTCTCTCTGAAGATATACTGATTGGCCAGGCCTTGCCTACCATGATGGCCTGAAACCATGCATTTAAATTCTTTTGTGTTCGAGTCATGTGCCTACAGCTCTTCCATGTTGTCTGTGTGTCTTCTGTGCACTCTGGGTTCTTGGGAGTCCTTTATAGTGACAGCTATAGTAGGCATCTTCTTAGGAGAGGTTTCTGGAGTGGCTCTGCTTCTGTCACACACCCTTACATGGGCTCCCAGGATGCCTACAACATCCCATGAAATCTAGGTGGAAGAAGAAACTGAGTCTCCACAGCCCTTGAATTCTGCATATCTGTAGAAATAGCAGCATGGGCATATTGCCAGTGATGGGCAGCTTCTGCTTCTGAGTGGGTCAAGCTGCACTTGGATTGATGCCAGGATAGGGTTCTGAGGGGCAGTGCCCGGAATTCAGAAGCAGAGATGCAGAGCAGAGGCTCTCTGGGCTGACTCTTTCCCATCCCCCAACTCTTAACATTCCTTTTGCTCTCTTCTGTGCTATGCATCCTGAGCATTGGAGGATGTAAATTACATATTTATACATGTATGCACCCAATTATCTTTTTTAAAGTGGTGACAATATTTGTGTTCTTCATGGTTATTATCTGGAAGAAACTCCTTTGTGTCTCTGACTCCTTTAAGGTATTTTAAAGTCTTTTGTCCCCAACAATATCAATTGATGGTGCCCTAACCTTCATTCTGCTCAGAGAAGCATCAGGTGAGCTTTATGATCCAGCTCCTTTTTGAAGCATGGGTGGTTAGAAGTGCCAAGAAAAGGGGCTGTTTCACTTCTGTTATCTCTGCCTTTCTCTTTTCTTACTTGTGAGAGTTGGGTAGAGTTGAGACAGGGTCTTCTTCTGTAGCCCTGACTCGCCTGGCACTCAATATGCAGCCCTGGATATTCTAGGACTTACAATGATCCTCTTGCCTTAGTTCTTTAAGTATCGGGATCACCCATCTGTATACCTATTCCAGGCTGTTATTCTTAGTATTCAGTTAGGAGGAGGAACAGAGGAATGAAACTAGCTGTCCCAAGTATATTGTGGTCTTTTTGTAGCTATTTTACAGGGGTTATTTTGTAATTATCCTTGAGTATGAACCTAGATGTTAATCTTTTCCACCCTCTGACTGCATTCGAATGGCAGTGTAGTTTCCACTTGACAGGATCTGTTTCCCCTCACTTTACACTTGTGCTGTTTCCTCTCATGGCTATCTTCTGATGTGTGCAGACTGGCCCCAGTTAGAAACACTTGACATGCTCTGAATGTAGCTGCCACAGAAAGTGTCCCACCCCCGTGGGAGCCTTTTCACACCCTGTAGGAGCTGTGGAAGCCAAACAGCCTTATTCTCTCTCCACATCTTTGTAAGATATAAGGTTGTCCTATACCCCAGGTCACCTTCCCTTGAACTTCTGATAATCTGCCTGGCTTCAGGTGCATGAGGCTGAAAGGCTGCCCTGTGAGGACCAGGGGCTAAGTAAGCATCCTTTGTGCTCCAGATTTGAAAAGCTATCAGGAGTATCTTGGACAAGCCCACAGGACTTCCCGGTTCAGCTTGAGTGCAAACTATTGCATTTGAATAAAATGTATTTGCCTGCTCAGGGATTTTTATGTCTATTTTCTTTCTTATGTTATGTTTTCAGATTCTAAGAGCAAAAACAGTTGCTTCAAAATGCTCATAATAGCTTTAGGTAATGTACTCACAATATAGTTGGTTTATTACGCATATTAATATGTAATTATTCCTCATATTCGTCCTCCCCTTCCCCCCAGCCAAAGAGGAAGTTACACTTCACTCTGATGTGAAACATGCGGTAATCACCTGTTACTTTAACCTATTTTTTGTCAATTTAATGTAATAAATGAGTTGCTTCTCATCCATTTAGTCTAATTAATCAAAGTAATATTTAATTTTCCCTGGCTTACTGTCTGGTTTAATATGTCCATCAAGCAGCCTGGTTAGGGATGGGTCATCTTTCCATTTGGAAACTGAAGTGTATCTGCAGGGGAAGCTGTTCTCTTCAGTTTTTATGCTCTTGAAAGAGGAAGTTTGAAACACAGACGACAAGTCAAATTCAGACCCCGAGTGCCTGCCCACATACTGCAAAGCGTGGCAATCATTTTCCTGTCTCGGGCCTTTCCTGGGAAAAGTTTGGTCAGTGTTAGAATTTTTTTATATTTTTTTTTGTTTTTGTTTTGAGTGACTAAGTCTATATTATTAGATTGGGGTGACTGTATCATTTAATAAAACATGATGTTAACTCTGTGGCCGTACCACACTTTTTTCTTTATGATGATGGTGATTATTATTATAATAGAAGTGCTTTATCAAAAGAACACATTTGGTTTTCAGGGGCATTTGACATGTAAAGGGGATGATTTGTTTTTTCCTTCTAACTCGATGTAATGAGAAGCTTGGATGGAAACCATCCCAAAAGGAAACCCCGTGTGGCGCGCTAGTGTTTGCAGGAGGGCACAATGCCAGGGAGCCCAGACACGGTGGCCTGTGTGTGTTGGCATGTGACATATATAGAGGTCATTTTAAAACACGGTGGCATGTGAGAGAGCCAGAAGATGCCTTTAGTCCCCCACTAACTGAGCATGTGCCTTAGCTTTTGTTCTGTTAGCCTGCTGCTGTGAACTTCTTACATCGCCATGATACTGTGATGGGGAAATCTCTGCTCTCATCTATACCTTTTTCTTCATACAGATGCACAGCCCTCTGTATGCATCAAACTCTTTTTCCTTTTCTGTCTCTTCTGTCTTTTATAAGAAAATTGATCTCAGAAAATAATGTGATCCAATTCATCAACACTTCAAGTCTGTGTTTGCAGCATAGAAAAGATGCACTGGTCAGCATGACTGTTCCAGGGCTTCTTCTTAGCTGAAAATATTAAACTGTCTGCTTGCTGTTAAGTCACTCCTCAGCTTGACTGGCTAAAGAATTTCACAATGTGGATAACCTCCAGCCCTCTGACTGTATGCAAAGCAGGGGCTCTGAATGAGAGCATTGTGTTCTAAAACCTTAGGCTGGAGCAATACTCAAAAGCCCAAGCTCTCTGGTTATTTTGGACACTCAAATGCTGTCTAAAAGAAAAGAACTCATTATGACTCAGTTCCGTTAATTAGAAGTAAATTATCATCTTTTGTCCAATACAAAAGAAGGTGCAGGGAACTCTGTGAGACCAGAGGATGCAGAAATTCTAATGAGATGAGAACATAGGCTGGGAAAGGGGGCAAACACAAGAAGCCATTCAAGGAGGGAGGCCTCCCTGGTCTGTCCTGGCCATGAGCAAAAGGCAAAACCATACATTTGGAGTTGTCTAGCTTTGTCTGCCATTTGGAGCCTCGGTCAATGTCTCCCAGATTTCAGAGCAGTCCGATTTTGACAGGGTGTGAGGCTATCCCGGGCAAACATCTCATTTGTTACTGATTATTTTGTTGTATATACAGTTCCTCTGTGACAGCAGCGAGGCCTCTGACATAACTGAAGGATGAACTAGTGAACTTTTTTCACATGCTTATAGTGAAAGGAAATCAGGCAAGTTTGAAATTTAGAGAGCGAAGCAGATACAGTGGAACCGTTTCAGTGTGAGGGTCGCATAGGATTCCAGCACTGGGAGCAGGAGCGAAGTGTTTATAAAAAGTTAAAGAGATAGAGTATGTTCTGTGGTGTGTGCAGAGGTGTGGGGGAGGGGATGTCTCAGCGGGCCCATGCAGAAGCATCTCTTCCCATGAAGGACCAGTCACACACAAGTATACTATAGAATAGATTTTATTCAGGGCATGGGGAGGTGAGGTGGGCCAGGAGGGTAGTAGAGGCAGAGAGAGAGAGAGAGACAGAGAGAGAGAGAGAGAGAGAGAGAGAGAGAGAGAGAGAGAGAGAGACAGAGACAGAGAGAGAGACAGAGAGAGAGACAGAGAGAGAGACAGAGAGACAGAGAGAGAAAAGTAGAGGCTGGCCATGACCACATGGAGAGAGGGGGAAGAAAAAGAGGGAGGGGAGGAGACAGAGAGGAGCTAGAGGCATAAGATCAAGAGAATAAGAGAGAGAGGAGTGGGTAAGCAGCCCCTTTTATAGTGGGCCAGGCCTACCTGGCTATTGCCAGGTAACTGTGTAGGTGGAGTTTAGACAGAATACTAACCAGGAGGGTGTGCAGTGTCTCTGGAACTGAGCCTCTGCCTCACAAAGACAAGAAAATATTAACCCTGTCAATATCTCCTCTGTAATTACATAAACACATTTTCCTAATGATGTCAACTTCTCAGTCACAAACTAAGTTCTTCCAGAAGTAATCATGTGGCATCTTTGTGCCTGCTAAAACTGGGATTCTCCTTTGTATAAGGCAGATATTAATGTGGTCTCACTGCTGCTATATTCTGGCCATAAAATGTCATTAGTTTTTAAAACACCCACTATTCACTGGTCAGTGTGAGTCCTAACAGGTGATATTTTCATTGTTTGTTTGTAAGGAAGCTGAGAGTGTGTTAAACCCTAACACATTAAGCATTAGATCATGTCTCTATAGAATCTAAGGGTTCATTTCATGAGATATTACAGTTAATGTGTAACAGGTAATAAATCAGCACACTCATTCATCATGTGAGGTACATGTAAACTCTTAAACATAGGAATTCAAAGATCCTATGACTTCTGTGTTAGGAAATGGATTGATACTGGTTTTGGATACAAGGTCTCATGTATTCCAGGCTAGTCTCAAACACACTAGGTAGCTGAGGATGACCTTGCATTTCTGGTCATCCAGCATCTACCTCCCCAAAATACTGAAATTCCCAAAGAGGGCCACTATGTCTATGGTATATGGTGCTAGTAATATTATCCAAGGCCTCATGCATGTTAGGTATGTTCTCTACCTGAAAGTTTCCATCAGAATTTTAACTATGAGATGTCCAAAAGTCTGAGAACATCAGTCAGCAGCCCGACTGTTCATGTATCAGTAGATATATGAACATAATTTTTTAGTCTTAGAAGGCTCTGGTGTAAGAGTCAGCAAGAAAGTGTTTAAACATACTGTTTAATGCTAAATGAGATATTACAAAATAAGTAACAAGAACCCTCACGTAGGAATAATACTTAAGAGTTAAGATTTGAGGAACAACAGATAAGTTGTCCTCACCCCTCATCGAGGAGACTTCCATTAGAAACAGAGGATCACAATCAAATGCACTTTGTCACAAAGCAGAGTTATGGAGCCCACTTGTAATGGATACATCTACAAAACACTTACCCCCTTAAGGCTTAGGGAACACTCCTGAGGAGGGAACAGAAAGACTGTAAGAGCCAGAGGATCGGATTGGGGAGTTTTGTGTGAGTTTGTGTCTCCTAGTGATGTCAGAAGATACATCCATTAAAATCTCACCACCATTCCTGCCTAAACATGCACTGAACAAGGATAGCAGACATGCTAAAGTGGACAGGGGAAGCCCAAGAGGTCTCAGCCCTGCACAAAGAAGGCAACTAAAGAATGCAAAGAGAAAGTCTCCCCAGGGACATGCATCCAAATGGTCATCCAAGCCAAATGGTTAGCCCTGAAACATCCATACTAGCGACATTATACAGACTGAGCAGGGTGTATGCATGTATTTAGGAATATATGTGCATACATATATCTATGTAACAACAATTGACTAAACATAAGGGTCATGGATTTATGGAGGAGAGAAAAGATGAGTATGTGGGAAGGTTTGGAAGGAGAAAAGTCAGACGGGAATCTGTACTTGTAATAGATAGGAAACATGAAAAAATCATTTAAAAAATGAGGAGCAGGTGAGCAATTAGTGAGGAGTGCCAGCTTTAGACATGAAGAGGAGGAAAAGGATGTCAGGAGAGATAAAGAAGGAAGTATAGATAGAGACCCAGATAAGAGAGTCCGGCTGTCCAGTGGTACAGAGGAATTGATTGTAATGGTGTCTAGCCCAAGGAATGCCGAAAAAAATCACAGCACCCAACAGACCTCACAGGAGAGATTACTGTGATGGATGGGTGTGTGAAAGGCTGCCTGTGGTGGGGGGAGGGGCAGGCTATGATGGTGCAGGCTTTATAGGGAAGTATGGAGCTTGTACACAGGGTGGAGGGGAAACAGGCCACACTGGCCTTTAGTGCTGAAGATGATTGACGACAAGGTGGGAAGCACCTGATTCAGCAATGTGGGGGTTCTTGGTTGATTAACACTGAGTCCTATAGCGGAAAGCTATGAAGAATAAGAGGAGGAAGGAGAAACAGGGGGCAAACTTGGTTTCTAAATGCAGCTGGAGTGAAGGGCATCTAGGGACTGTTTCCCTGTGACAGTGAAAAGTACAGCACAGACAGTGCTAGAGTTGGAGGTTACTGGATATCACCGATACCCCTACCAGAAATGAGAGGGATTGAATTTTGACCTTGGCTGTTAGTCTGTGTCCTCCCAGGAGAATAAAAAATGAAGTCACTTGTATATTGGGCCAGAGTCAGAGTAGTCCCATTGAAAAGACTAGTGACGAGGAGGACTAACAATTTCTTGGGTTCTGCTTGCTCAGCTAGAATTGAAGGCTCTCAGGAGCAAGTGCAGAGCGCCAGGATTTCCCCAGAAGCTTCAGTCTCCTGCATCTCAGTGACAGGTGGTTCTTTGCTAAGCCGATCTTAGCTTGGGAGTTCATCTGAGTGAACAGGGTTAAAAGAACAGGGCAGAACGAAAACAGTGCTTTAGCTGGTCAGTGTACTAATGAGAGTGGAGCAACGAACCGATAAATAGCATGGGTTGTTCAGCTTCCAGTGTGGTGTGCGTGCGTGCGTGCGTGCGTGCGTGCGTAGCTTTCAAGGACTTCTCCTCGATAGGGCCTGAAGAATGTGTGAAGAGACGTTCCAGTTCTACTTCTCAGATGGTTGGCCATAGATACTGACAAAGCATGTAGCTCTTGCAGTGTTGACAGTGCTGCCTACTACTGTCATCTTCCAATCCAGTGTTCTCATAGAAACCAAACAGCCAAAAGCTGACCGCATTACATCACACCCTTCGTATGTTGCCCTCTCATTGTGTTAGGTCTTGATGACTTCCATAGGCTCAGCCATGCTTAGTTTTGTTTCCCGTGTTGCGTGCTCATTCGTAACACAGCATAAATTTGGTAGGAGCTACCTTTGAGTGATGTTTGCACAAGTTTAGCAGAGAATCAATTACATAGGATTTGTGGGTTCTAGCTGCTGATCCTGAGTCCTGCTTTATTGGTATTTGGTTATTCAGATTTGTCAGACAAAAGACATCATGGCTGATTTACTCACTGGTGACCCGGGGAAGGTGTCAGAGTGTGAGTGAAGCTGAGTGTGGCTTTCTATCCTCAGCAAAACTGCTCACTGCTGACCTCAGCAAGGCAGAGGCAGAACTCGTGGATGCTGGCAGTCCCTGGGAAGCATGTGAGTGTGAGGGGCTGCTCAGAGCCACAGGAGAGAAAATGGTTTTCCAGTACTGAACCTAGGGCTGCCACTAACCCTGACTGCAGGACTCTGCCTGTTTCCAAACGCCTCATCAAGCCTGCTTTAGTTCATTTGATTACAATATGTGTTTATATTTGCAAACATACAGAGAAAAAGCATTCTTTCTGTAGTGACACACCATATTAAAATCACAGCAGCAAAGGGTGGAGCCTTGGCATCACCTTCCAATGGGGAATGTCTGAGTGCTTGTCTTTGTTTAGCATTTGTGACTTTGGGCAAATGTCTTTTAAGTTCTGAGGCTCTCCAAGCTGTAAAATGATCATGACACCCCTTTCTAGCCCTTACTAAGCTGTGCATTTTCAGGTTGTGTGTGGAATAACCCACGTCTTTCTTGCTGTATTCTGTTTATGTGAGCAGCCGCCATCTCTTCTCCTGTTATCAGCTGTAGATCACCATGCTCCTTGATATCAAAGGGCTTTCTTTCATTCTGGTCTTTTATTTTCCCAGTGACTTTATTTGTCTTTTCATTAGTACCTCCAGCATGGGGCAGGCTGGGACAATAAAACTTGAAGTTCAGGCATGATCCTACAGCCACCTAGGCCCTGATGCTGGAAATGGGTTTCTTGGGGGATGTTATCTTTAGTTACTTAATTATACTGTCCAAGTCTCCAGTAGCTAATTGAGGGACCAGATCAGCTCTGCAAACAGATCCACAGCAACACACGTGTTTCTCCAGGTCTTCTCCCCTAGGAAGTCCACAGGCAGAAAATTTAATATCAGCATTCTTTTCTGCTATATCGGCATGAATTCCTTTTTTGCTTCTAGACTGCACACAGCTATTTTTAGATGCCATTAGATTAGTTTACTGTGAGGCTCAACTAATCCTAACCCTGTGGTCATAAACTGAAGAGAGGGAAAAACCGTTTTAGTTGGTGTAATGCAGACTTACACTGGTTCTGAAGTACTCCCCGTAAGAGGTGAGAGGAACTCGTAACATTGGGTATTAATTATAATTTACTGCCTCTCGTTTTTGTAGCTTAAAATATCCTTTGTTTAATACTGGGGGTTGGGCCCAGGGCTTTGCCTAAGCTAAGCACTTATTCTACTACTAAGCTACAGACAAATCTATTCCCTAAATAAAATATTTTTTTTTAAAAAGATTAAAAGGTGTTTTTCATACGCAAGAAACTGAGGCTTCGAGTAAGTACACTTACAACGGCGACCATTTACAGAACAGCTGTGTGGTCGTAAAGCAACCTGCACGATGCACCGTTTTACCAGCCGTTATAAAAGAGGCTTAATGAGATGGTGAGGATGGGTCTGTGAGTCTCTCAGGAATTTGCACCCAAAAATATAAGTTAATTTTCGGTAGAGGTGCTTATTTAAATCTCTGGTGTGACAAAGATACTTAAGAACTTGATATACTGTCTCAGTCTATGCCATAATTGTTTAAGGTGTCTCAAGCGAGGAAATAACAGAGTCTCTAATATCTTAGAGATTATCATTGCCATCTTAGGTCCTAGAAACCCCTCCTTGGCTCTCATCTTCTCACTAAGGAGAGAATGTTTGGATTGGCCTGGTATTAACTGCAGGAAGTGGCTGTGAACCTTATGACTTGATGAGCTGACTCTGAAGAATGATGATATTGAAGAGAAGATGGGGGTGGGGGGATACAGACTAGTTTCCTTATCTTCTTGTGCTATGTGGGGTGGGGTGGAGGGGTATGTGATGTGTGTGTGTATTTGTGTGTATGTGTGGTATGTGTGTGGTTGGGGTTGTGTGTATGTATGTGTGTGTGGTATGTAAGTGGGGGATATGTGGTATGTGTATGTGATATGTATATGTGGGGGTAGGGAGTATGTGGTATGTGTCCCTGTGGTGTCTGTGTGTGGGGTAGGTGTGTGTGATGTGTATTTGGGGGTGTGTATGTGTGGTGTGTATTTGTGTGTGTGTGTATGGTGTATGCTGTATGGTATATACAGATGTGTGAGTGTGTACACCCATGCAATGTGGAGGCCAGGGCAAGCGACCAGGTGTCTGTCCTCCATTGCTTTCCATCTTACTGCTTTGCTCATGGTCACTTGCTGAACAGTCAGCTTGCCTTGTCAGTTAGGTTCACTGGCCAGCAAGCTCTTCACATTCTGTCCCCTCCTTCCATGCAGAGATTCCATGCTCAGTCAACCATGTCCGGCTTTTATCTTTATGTATTTTCACATGAGTCTTGGTGACTCTAATTCAAGTCTTCATGCTTTGAAACCAAGTGTTTTTTCTACAGTTCTATACAGTTTAGAAGCCACATAGCCCTTATCAACCAATGATAATCTTTGTAATGTAGCAAAAGATAAATGTAGTGAATGTGCTATAATCCTTGCTCAGCAGTCTTAAGAACTCTGTAGAGCCAAGAAATTTTTCTCCATGACACATTCGTATACATCATAGGAAATATAATGCAGTTAATATGGTGCTTTATTCATGTAATGGGTGGAATCTACTTCTGTAGGATGATCTACAAACACAGACATAATAGTTAAGCATTAACTTGTCTGGGAAAAAAGTCAAAATGATCTGTTTGTAGAGGAATCCTTGTTATTACAAAACATCTTTTTAAAGCTATTCTTGATACCTAGATTGTTTAAAGGCTCTTGGGCTTAGTGGGGTGGATTAAGTGCTTGCCCTACAAGTATGAGAATCTGAGTCTGGATCTCCATTCTTCAAGTGAAACCAAGGGAAGTGTGGTGCCAAGGCACCTGTAAGCCCAGCAAGCAGAAGGCAGCAGTTGCGATCCCTGAAGTGGGCTGCCTACCAGAACTGACAGGATTATCACGTCTCAGGTTCATCATGAGAACATTTTTAAAAGACTCAATTAAGTTCCTTTGACCACATAATAAATTTTTTGTCTGATTTTTAGTTTAAAAAAGAATTCAATATCATAAAAGGCTACTCACTTTATATGTTTTAGGCTTGAAGAGAACATGTCCCCCATAGCCTCATTTCTATTGCTTACTCTTATCTCCAGATGGTAGTAGTATTCTGGGAGTTGGTAGACTTTTTAGGGAGTAGGCACCAGTTGGAAGAAGTAGCTCAGTAGACATGTGCCTCTCAGGGTGCCTTGTCCGGGTCTCTCTTTCTCTCAGTGGTACTGAGGTGAGCAGATGGGCTTCACTGAGCCTTGTTCATCAGGATGTTTTTCCTCCTCTCGGGCATGCAGCAGTGAAGCAGCCAATTGTGGACTGAAACCCAAACCCCATGAGCCCTACTGAAACATTCTTTACATTAAGTTGGCCTCTCCAGTGTTTGTCATGGCAACGGGAGACTGGCTGATTAATACAAAGTACCAGAATGAAGTGCTTTTCTCATCATCAGCTACTCGAGAACAGGGACAGTGCAGTTCTGTGGCTTCAGAACAATTTTACTTGACATGTCTGCTCCTCATGTTTCAAGGATGTGCCTTCTTGCTTCCAATTTGAGTGTAGCTGTTGGGTTTTAAGCCCCAAGACAGTAGCATGGGGGTTGGGAGGTCTTCGTCTTTGACTCTTGACCACATAATGCCCTTTCTTCCTTTTTGTTCTTTGTTTTACTTTAAAATAAATTTATTTCACAATGAAAAAAGTTTTCAATGGGATTATGGGATTTAGCTATAATCTTTTTAAAAACTGAAAAAAAAATTATTCATCAAGAAAAAAATAGACAATTACAGAAAAAAATAACTGGAGACACTCACATATAAATGCATTGTCACTGAAGACAGGCAAGACCCAAGATGAAATGTAAGTTGACTTCTCCAGTGTTTGTCATGAACTTATTTTCTTTTTGACCCTTGGTCCAGAGGGTGCCATTTTTTAAAGGACTAGTGAAGAGACTGAAGAAAAGCAGTAGAAGAAATGACTGGACAGAGAGGTTTAGGGAACCTGGAGGAAGGAGAGACGTTCTGGTCATCCAGCCTGTTGATGGAGATAGATAGCTCCGTTTTGAAAAGCTAAAGTAGGCATAAGGAGGAATTGTAGACAATTTAGAGTTAAGTGTTATACTATTTTACTGTTTTATTTGGGAAATACCTGTTGAACATTTACTAATTTGCTAAGCTTCAGAGATAAATTACAAAAATCGTTGCTGGCTTACTACGTAAGAGGTGATCTTGTAACCACAGTTCCTGGTAGGATGTCTTGATTAAGAACGATGTCATTAACATGCAGAGAAAAAGCTTGGTGATCAGGAATGCAGTGGTTAACTCTTTATGAAAGAAGCAGCTCACAGTGGTGAGGGGCGTGCCTTGGATACAGAAAAGCCTGGGGCTGAACTGCTTTGGAGGAAGGGTACAGAAAGTTTCCCATCTGTTCACACGTTTTTCTAGGGTCTTGACAGCTAACGTAAGTCTTTCTCAACTAGAAAGGGGCTGTTCAGATACAAGAATTGAGTGTGTCGATGCTCAGATGCTCGCAAGGACAATGCATTGGTTGCAACAATTTAGGGTAGAAAGACTCTCCATCAAAGAATACAGGGAGGAGTCAGGCAGGCAGATGGGATGAGGAAGGGACTGCCTGCTATGCTACTGAGCTGACACTTTCCTGAAGCCACATAGTAGTCATTTAGACTCCTACCTAGTCACTTCATCTCTACTTCTGCACCGTTACCTCTAACCCCATTTTAGGCTTTCCCCAACGTTCTACCTCCCTCATCCCAAAGTTTAGTTCTCCTTTTTTGTTCACCACATGGAGATTGAAAGGACTCCATTCCCATATTTATGACTTTCTGCACATGAATTCAGTGCTTGTGTAGTGCTTAAGATGGCCTGCTTAAATAGCTGATCTGGAAAGTTCTCTTGACTTTGGAGAATCTTTTTCAGTGCATCTAGAAAAGTCTGGAGCATAGAATAGTCTTAAGCGATTACACTGTGTTATTTTCACTTTGACCCTTTTTGTGTTCTGGAAGAGCTAAAGGAATGTTGGGGAGGAGCATTTTGCATGGAGTCAGAGCTTACACTAATGGATACTGGCCTCCTGCTACAGCGTTGGTGCCCAGCCTGTGGGGGTTGTGACTCCTTTGGAGATTGTGTATCAGATGTTTACATTATGATTCATAACTAACAAAATTACAGATATGAGGTAGCAACGAATCCATTCATGGTTTAGGGTCAGCACAGCATGAGGAACTGCCATGAAAGGGTGGCAGCATTAGGAAGGCTGAGACCCTCTGAGCTGGAGCCTGTGCTCTGCTCTGAACCACCCCAGCAAAGGTTAATCGGCTTGAACTTGATTGAACACCGCCTTTCTTGCAGTAGCCACAAATTTGTTTTGGTGTCTAGAATTTTGCATCGTTTCCAATTTTTAGGCAGAAAATAAATGTTATTGGTACACACCATTCTCTTTCATTTGGATCTGTAAAAATCTCTCTGTTGGGTTTTGGACTGTGTCTAGAGTATAAAAGTAATGATTGTTAGTCTTCTAACAACTAACAATGATATTTCCAGATCTTTCATCTAGTATCTGTACATCGGATGCAAGCAATAATGCTGCATTGTTCTGCTAGTGGGGATTTCTGTTATCAAAGGGTTTCTTTAAATATTTATTTTCTGATATGGCAATATCTTTCCATGTTAATTTCCAGCATTTTCTTCGTGGAGTGTCTATAAAGTCTGATGTAACACACTTGTTGATTACATACTTGTTGAAGATGATAACTAGTATGTTCCTTTGCTCAGTGCTCGGTTCTCACTGGTGCCAGCCTGAAACAGCAGCCAGTATACAGAACAAACCAGAAAGGAGAATGAGCATTTATTACTACTGTTGTATTTACTGAAAATTATGGCATCTGTGCATCTTATTCTGACCTTGTGTCAGTGGTGATTGCTGAGCATAAGGCTGATGGTGAGGGGACAGGACATAGAGTACATGCTTTGTTCTTAAATTATCTCCTGAGCCAGAGATTGGGGTTGTTATTTGGGTGTAGTCTCATGAAAGAGTTCTGATCAGTTCATCAGCACATTTTCTAAAAATATATGTCTCTTAAGGTTGAGGCATGAAAGTAGTGCCTTTTTCAGTTAGGATGTAAATTATAGCATATTAATATGCAAATATATAAATATATGGAAAATAAAAAGCTAGTAAAACCTCTATTTTAATATTTGCCTTATATAATTGTAAAAAGAAAGTAATATTAATCACACATATAAAAACAAAGCAGACAGTATATCTGGAATTACTGAGTTAATGCAGTGCTATGAGACTCACACTGAAAACTAAGCTAGTATTAGAACATTCCATATGCATCTGCTTTGTACTCATGAACATGTGCCCACTAAATATTCTTATGGAGTTGAAAAATCATCATGTGAATAAACCCCAAAAAGCAATTTTACAAATTCCAATAGAGAAATTAAAGTCTCCCAGAATCCCCGGCACATGGCACATTCTTTCCTGCATCCTGTGCACAGCCCTACATGCTAATGAAGTTGACCCAGTAGAATTCAGCAGATAATGAGTGACTAGCCCTGGTGCAAAGCTCACTTTGCATTATCCCATTGAATCTAGCAGCAACTCCAAGAGCTGAGCAGCCTTGTTTGTTAGGCTTCTTGTACAGATAAGGGCACTGAGCCTTGGACATATTAAATAAATAGCTCCCCAGGACATCTGGCTGGTAGAAAGCCAAGCTGATTTTGGTCCTCAGTTCTCTTACTCCGGAGACTGTGATAGCCCCCTATTCCCCCAGTACTTCTCATTCTCTTGTATAATATGCTTTCCTGTGAACCATGTGTATCAGATACAATGCTTTTTGCATTTAATAATTTTTACAACAATCTCAGCAAAAGAGATGCTTTCACTGTCCCTTAGACAAGTGAAAAAGATCAAGGTCACCCTTACAGTCACATTTTCCTCCATATGTTAAGAAAAAAGTGTAGACAATTCAACGTAAGGAACAGTTTTAAAACTGGAAATTCAAATAGTATCTTCATTTTCCTACAACTTGATTTCCAATTTTCAAAGAAGAGCTCACTACTAGGAAATCTTGTATTTACATTGAAGACTCTTATAAATAGAAACTTTAAAGTCATGTCATTAGAAAAAAAGAGCCTCTTAAAGGCCTCCATGTCCTATGAACCTTGACAAAGACTTGGGAGTAAATGCCCGCGAAATGAGCATTCTACATTAAAAACATTTTGGTCAGCAAATTCTGTGGCAATTTTATTGATGTAGTAAATATTTCATTTACTAATAGGGCTATTTGGGGGAAGACTTGTTTACACTAGAGAGCTCAAGGAAATATAAATATAATCCAAATTAGAGGCATAATGAAGCTCGTTGATATTCTTATAGTGCCCTTGACTCATGTGCCTCTCTAAAATCATGAGTTTTTTTTTTTTTGAAAAATAATTACTCTATGTCACCACCTAAATAATTTATGTGACATTATTGACAGTTTATTCAGAGAATCAGAACATCAGCAAGGAAGGGCTGTTTCCTGGCAAGAGCCAACCAGTAAGGAAGAGCTCATCTGTGTGTCGTGTGTACTATAGGTTTATAGTTGGGCATCCTCTATGCAGAGGGCATGGGAACAGAAGTAGTTCAGAGTTTGGAGTTTTTCCCGTGATTGCCTGTGCCTGGCTGGTTGAGCAGCCCTAATGAAGATTCTTGTCTAAAAAGTTCCAAAATAAGAAAATCCACTAAAGCTCCATTACATCAGTGCTCAAAAAGTCTTGGATCGTATCACACCAGAGTTTGAATTTTTGGGTTAGGAGTGTTCAGCCTGTACATACATACAAGGTCATGAGTGGCAACTGCAGCACCAACTAGGGCTCTTGTGCTTTTAGACAGGCACCGATAGGTATTATTCTGTGTGTGTGGTGTACCAGTCATCTTTAAATATCACATGACAGGAAGTAGAAATCATTTTCTTTCATATAGGCAACTGTTTAAGACTACTTTATTAATTGTTTTTCTTTGAACTGTAGATTTTACTTGTAAATAGATCACACAGCTTGGACAATCCTCCTGTTTTACCATGGTGACACGTTCATGGAATATAAGTATTGTTTTGTTTTTAGTCTCTGTAATTTAGGTGTGATGCTTTAGGCCGGTTTTGTTATTTGGACTCATTATTGTTTGCTCGATAAGTTCTAGTGTCAAAAAGGAGGACGAAGTCTCTGACTTGGTGGAACTCTAAGACACTGAACACTAATGCAAATAAATCAAGGAGAGCTTGGAGAGGAAGATGCCAGTTCAATTTCAAGATTAAGTGGAGATGGGTTTGGAAGAGGGTAAAGCCATACATGCAGCCAGTGTAAAGCAGAGGTCACCAGACTCTTGAACCCCTGAAGGCCTGTGGTACAGCACTTATATGGGGCTGATGCAAGGACAGGTGCATGGTTTCCCTGCATGGGAAACAGCTCCTTGTGTTAAATGGACAAGACTCAGACATCTAGGCTTGGACCACACCTGTACCCCAGAAAGGGCAGAGATGCTGAGGTGAGGGAGTTGCAAAGACAGATGAGGAGTGTGCCCTTACTGCCTCCTTCATTAACAGCATAATCCCCAGGGGAAAGAAGAAGCTGCATTAAATCAGAGGGACGAGCAAAGGAGCAGAAAGTACTGCTCAAGAAATGTCAAGGAAATGGGACAATGGATATGCACTAGTCTACAAAATTTAAGTGACAAGGTTTGTCTTCAGTGGCTTGAAAAACAAAATCACCTGGGCTGCCAATTAAGAATACCTGCCGGCTTGTCAGAATGCCAGTGGTTTGTTGATTATTCACAATAAACTTGGTGTTGCTCTTTCCTTGCTTTCTGGCTAATGGGAAAACAAGCCTTGGTTAGGGGAGGCCAGAGTCATGCAGCCCCAGGAAGGAGGATGGCTCCTGCCTGTCCTCAGCTGTTAGGATGGTGACAGTGGTAGACAGATTGTCCCTCCCACCTGCCTTCTCTATTCCTTTCTTCCACTCCCTCACAGGTTTCTTTCTTGACTTCCTGCTGCATCTCCAAGGAGCACAGAGTGGCCTTCCCAATGTGTGTGCACCTGCATTCTTGCTTAGTAGCACTTTTTTTGCCTGTCTCCTTAGGAGCAAGCACATATGTACTTTCATTCCTTCCACTTATTCAAAGGAAAAGCAGGGGTGAGGGCAAGCAAGAGAAGGAGAAACACAATTTGGCAGGAACCCTGGGAGAGAATGAGTTCCACAGATTTCTTCAGTTCCAAATTCTTGTCCTCCTGTTTCCTAAATCTGTCAGAAAAGCAAAGACCCTGCCCCCTAAGATGCACATGATCCCCAAGGCCACTGTGGGAAAATAGAGGAGCTACACGTCATTTTCTCTGCAAATTGTCAGAGGAAGATTCATGCAGGCAGAACCGCAACACAAATCATTATCTCCAAATTATTGGCGGGAAATCAAATTAATGCTTGGGGCTTTAAAAATGAGTGGGCTAATGTGAAGGCAAAAAAAAAACATAATTGAAAAACAGAATGTCTCCTGAATAATGATAAATCAAGAAAGTAGCATCATAATTTGATCTGAATCTGCTCACTGCCACGGTAGCTGAAGGTGGACCGGGAGGCAGGCATTGTGCTTTCTTTTGCTCCTTGATACATTCTTACATCTTACATCCCTAAACACACTTGTTTCTCTCTGTGATTTGAGATAAAATCTTATCCAGTTCAGGGTAGCCTCTGACTTACTATGGATGGAGGAATCTTGAACTTCTGATCCCTTGGGTCTCCAGCTCCCGAGTTCTGCGATTACAGGTGTGTGTCACCAGATTCGTTTATGCAGAGCAGGGGATGAAACCCAGAACTTCACAAATGCCAGACAAGCACTAACTGAGCTACCTAGCTCTTTCTTGTGATTTGCTGTTTCCAGACTCTGGTCCTCCTGTTTCCTAAGTCTGTCAGAAAAGAAATTCTATGGACTCTGTGAGGACTTGGACTAAGCCACTTGGCTTCACGGCTCCCAACTTCTTTTCCTCCTGCAGTTGAAGGCTCAAGCAGCTTGCCTGTGGAGGTTGAGATATCAGACAGGGAGGCCAGTGTATAGGACCATGAGCAGCCTTGCAGTGTTCTTTTCTCAGGTGGTCTAGCTGGGCTCACTGTCCTTCCAAACTCCTATCTGTGCTTGCCGACTTTAGGCCTGTGTAACATGAGACAATGTGTTATCATAAAGTGAATATCCAGCTTGCAGTCAGTGATAGTGTGCAAATCCTGCCTAGGCTCCTTAGCAAATTCCCTTGGCGTCTTCAAGCCCTAGCAGTTAAAATAGGGATTATTAGACAAACCTGCTTCATATGAGTGTAAAATGATTCAGATGAGCTAGCTGCAAAAACCATTTTATAAATTGCAACAGTAGTAGTTGGGCTGGTAGAGACAGAACAATGGCAGAAGACACATTCTCTGTAACCTCTATTCTTAGCAAGAATATTTGTGTCGAGAGGGTGAGATATCAGTTAGTTTAGTTTAAGTCATCTTGGCCTGCAGAGTTTTGACAGTCTCCAGGTGCACTAACAAACTATATCTCAATTTCTACCCTATTTGTGATTCGTCAGCTTGCTCACCTCTGGTTTGCTTTGTTGCCTGGTTTCTTACTTTTGTGATGCTTCTCTGCTAGGCACGCGGTAGACACTGACATGGTAGCTACCTTAAATCAGACCTCTACACTTTTAGAGAAGATCTTGTGTCATATGGTGTCTAGAATTCTCAGAGGGATAGTGCCCTTGACAGTAGCTCAAGGTAACAGGGGATTTAGGCAACCAGTTTGTAAGATAAATGCGGACAAGCTGAAGTGCCTGCGTTAGTCAATGCAGCCCACAGTCATTTATTGTGGGTATGTCTGCCACACGTAATATATCTGAAGTCTTCCTGGCATCCAGGCGGGTCAGCTAATGACTATTATACACGCTAAACATACAAGTATGTAAGCTTGAGAGAACTGGAGGCCATCTCTAAGAAACCTATGAATGATGTCTGAAATGCTGTCTTCAGTTTTTCAGGATTCCAGAGCAGAAGTGTCAATGGTGAGATATATCCCAGGAAACAGTTGTTTTTTCCAAAGTCTGTTACATCAGGATACTTGAACTTATAATTTTATATATATATATATATATATATATATATGCTGGAGAGATGGCTCAACGGTTAGGAGCACTGACTGCTCTTCCAGAGGCGCTAAGTTCAATTCCAAGCAACCACATGGTGGCTCACAGCCATCTGTAATGGATCCTATGCCCCATCTCTGGTGTGTGTGAAGAAAACGACTGTGTATTCACATACATAAAATAAATGAATGAATCTTTAAAGAATGTTTTAAAATGTAGTTAGTGTTTTATAGAAATCAAAGCTAGAGGACTAGTTCCTTTTGGGGAGGAATGAAACCTGGTTTCTTTGAGTAGAGATGATAGTGGACTTAAAAACAAACAACTTTTCTACTTAAAGAATAATGGTGAGATTTTCAGAAGGTAGGCTTGGAGATATTTTGAAGATGCATTCAAGAGTCTATAAAGAGAAGGCAGGGAAAGAAGCACTCCAGTCCAGTCAGTTATTTGAACAAAAGTACAAATCCCTGTACAGAAGTTGGAAAACAATAAACCTCCACAAATAAAAAATCAGGATTGCTACATTTGACTAGTTGATAGGAGTTAATTCTGGCAATGGTTCTACTTTAAGTGCTAAATAGAAATATACTTACTGTGTGTCAGGATGCTGAGTTAAGGTAGAACTCTGGGATATGCCTTCCTATTCTCTACAAACAACGAAAGAAGAAGAATAAAGATGTTTGATTATACGGTGGACAGTGGCTCATCCTTTAGTACTTAAGATAAGGTTCTCATAGTTACTAAGTAGATCTTCAGTGACAAATCTTAGTCTTTTCCAGCCAGGTGCCTATCAAGTTGTGCCAAATTAGTCACAAGTTAATGGAACAGCACTGACCCTTGTTCCCCTAGATGAATTAGTCAATGGGTCTGCAGCTCTCTCCTAGAAGAAATTCTTCATAAACCTTCTGAAGAACAAGCTTCCTGTCAAATATGTTGGTACTGATGGATAAAAGCAGCTTTTATTATCTTTCTGAATGAACCATGGTGTCAAGATAACAACACGAGGCTCAATAAAACTGTTTTGGTCATCAGCTTATAAGTTTGCCCTTACACTGGATTGAATGTATCCCTACTGTGTGAGGGGTCTACATTTTGTTTTAACCTGTTGTTAAGTTGTGGACTAGTTCGGAACATTTAGCTGTGTGTTTCATCTCAATGTTCAAAGTTGGTTTGACAGTATATTTTGAGTGTGTGTGTGTGTGTGTGTGTGTGTGTGTGTGTGTGTACGTGTGTGTACGTGTGTGTACATGTACATACAGGCATACATTTGCACATTTATCTATGTGTCTGTTTGCTGATTTAGTCTTAATTGATCTTTAAAAATGCATATTGCCTAATGTTTAGGCTGCCTGGAACATTCCTTGTGTTTATAATTAACCATTAATATTGAGATGTGTAGCCTGAAGCTCTGATGGTTTCTGTGTTCTCTTTGACCCTTGGCTTTCTAAGTTTGAAGTGCTGTCTGGTAGACTAAAGAGTCCCAGATTCTCCCCAGAAAGATGATCTGTATAGAATCATCTCCTGCATCCTCTGTCATCTATTTCTGGTTGGAATTTTTTGGCAGAGCTCCAAGTAGGGGCAGAGGAATGAGGTCTTTCTGTAATGTTTCCTTTCTTGTGGGATAATTTTAATGTTACCATGCTACATCTGTGGCTTCACTAAGCCCACTTAGATAATTCTTTCCTCTTAATTTTGAACATTAATTTCTACATTTTTAAAACTATTAACTCAGATAATCTTATATCTCATCTTAAATAGCCAGTCTGTCATTTTGTAAAGGAGAAAACTGAGTGCCACTTAAGATGACAGATGTTACTCATGAATGCTGAAATTGGACTTCCAGGATGTTCAGAACTTTGACCACAATCATAGAGCAGAAAATAAGTTATTTTACCTTGGAGGTGGAGTCTTTTATAGAGACTGATAGAGTTTTAAATGACTTTGGATATCAAAGAATGTCTAAATACAGAAATCATGCTTTAAAAAAAAACAATTGGCAATAATCCTAATGACCATCAAATTCTGAATGATTATGTGAAGTGTGTATATCCATTCACCAGAATATTATGTATCCATAAGATGAAGTTCATCACTGCTGATCTCGATTGCCAATAACATAATAAAAATAAACAAAAGCTCTCTTAAGTCTCAAATCCCCCATTTAATTCCTAACATCTAAACTATAAAAAGGTGTAATCCTGAAAGATTGAATTCAGAATTTTACAAGTTCAATGTTGAAAGTGAAAAATCCTGAGGGAGTGAGGGAGGTAGGAAAGGGCCGTGTAAATTCAAGGATAGACAAATTGCAGAACAAAGAAAACCTGGACGTAGATTTATGTCACTTGTCTACTCGACATTCCTTCTATTCCTGATGGAAGTTAAGGAGCTTTAAGAAGTTAGTCTCATTTGCCCTAAGAAGCCGGTGGGTGTGTCCAGCAGGAGAGGAGGATGTGCTGCAGTGCTGTGGTTTAGTCCGAACTGTTACATCTATGCATATGCTGTAGATGGAGGTGTGTGCACAATGGGTTTTCCACACCCAGTACCACACAGAAGCTTAGCACAGAAGACAGGGAATCTAATAAGGAGTTTTCAGGCAGATTTCAAAATAAGGTCTTTTAAATCAAGACAGAGGATTTCAAAACAATATAAACAATAAATGTAAACAATATAAGACTCTCAATGTATATAGTTCAGTCTTCTGAGATTTTACCCCTCTGCATAATCACTTATGTAGCATTGCCCACAATCTCTCCAGTAACATACTCAGCATATGTGAAGTTTTCCTTTTAGTCTCTTTTCTTATTTTAAAATAAATATTTAAAAATATCAACTTTTTTTTTAACTACAATTTACTGTATCATTTATTTCATTTGGTACTATATACAGTACTGGAAATGTAAATTGTATTAAGTCCCCTAGCATCCTCATTTGTTTCATGCATATTTTGCAGACACAAATTTTTGATTCCAAATGTGTACTTCACAACAGTGTGTAGACATCACACATACATGCAAAATAATCTTCATTAATAAATAAATGTCTCTTTTAGATTGCTGAATTTTTGTCACATAACAATTCCTGTGGTTTAGCATGTATATTGGTACCCATCTTGGGCTCTGATTATTTTCATTAAAAGGCTGAGCTGGGCCATCAAGGCATTTGATATGATGACAGTTATAAGTATGAATGGAAATAATTATCATAATGACAGTTATAAATCTGAATGGAGATAATTACCACCCACAGTGATGCACATTTATACATTTAGCTTTATTTCATTTCTTTAGGAATGTATTTCCTTTTTCAATGTCTACTCCCATATGTCATTAGCATGCTCAGTTTGTCTTGTTGCAGTGCCTGACTTTCATTCATTTGTGCCCATTTTATGTTTTAAAGTGAACTAGGAAGTGCTGTGCTAGGATTTGATGCTTCTCAAATAATGCCACTTTAAGAGTCTCATAAATTTCTTTTAAATAAACTAGAAATACTTTTCTAGGATTGTAAAGTTTTTAACCAACGTGTTAGGATTTTAGACTTTGATCATTTATATGAAATATGCAAAATATGTAATAGGTAAACCTCTAGAAACTTGTACAATGCTGACCTGGGGTTAGATGGCATGGGGTGGGAGAGATTGGATGGATAGCCATAGGGAGCTGGGGGAGAGGCAGACAGTTGTGAGCTTTGGACAAAGGATTGATTCTCAAATTGTTTGTGGCAGTAGATGTGAATATGCTAAAAACCACTGGGTTGTACAATGTCAATGAATGAATTTTATCATTTGTGAATGATGTCTCAATAAAATTATTAAAAATTGTGCTATGCTACTAGAAAGCTAACAAAACCCTGGAACCTCAAAAATACATGTTCTATTCTGATCAGAGGTGTGCAGACATTTGCTTTGAGTCCGAGACGATTTTTATGACTTGCTGTTTATCAGGACTGTCTGGTCGTAGATAAAGCCCCGCTGTCTGTCCGTTAGTACACTTCCAGTTTGTTTCTCTCCACTGTACAAAGTTTGATTTTCATAGTCTCAATGTTTATGAGAGGAATGATCCAAGAAGAAAACTAAAGTTTATCATGTGCTTATTTTCAGGCTTTTGAGTTTTATTTAAAATTGATCTGGAATTGTATACTATATGAATTTTGTCTGCTTTCTCTATGCACATTGGAGGAACAGGTATGTACTTAAATGCCACAGGGGCAAGCTAAATGTGCTCAGATTGTGGATTTGAAATTCTGACAGTAAAACATTTTTCATAATTTTTGCCCAATTCACTGGTAAAACTTACCCTGCTGTAATTTGGATTCAGCTTGACTAGAATAGAAATCATTATTCCAACAGTGAAGTATTCTGTGGCATCTAAACCCAGAAGAGAATTAGGAAAATGGCTTTAATTACATGCTTGTCTGTTTGACAGGCAGTAAGGAAAGGGGAGTTTGCCTTTGAACAGTGAAAAGGGGTCTGTTTGGAGGAGGGGACTGTCAATACAGCTCCACGCAGCTCCATCGAGCGCTCTTCTTGAACTCCTGATGCATGAAACAGGAAAGCCTTTGTTAGATACAACTTCTCACTAAAGGTTATCAACTTAAAAGAACCTGAAGTCCTCTGATTGTAGACCAATTTGTAGTACTTTAATAAGATTGAGTCAGTTTTCTCTTCATGAAATGCCTGTACGTTGATACATATCTTTCATTATACCATTTTATACTGAAGACTGTACTATGCTTGGTTTTCTTTGTCCTTTGTGTACAGGAATCTCACACTTCAGCTCAGACTGGTAGTAGCTGTTCAGCAAAAATATTAAAAATTTTAAGAACAACTTTTTGTATGTGGAACTATATATAACTGTATTATGCTAATTAAGCCAGTCTTGTAATGAGAAACATGACTTTGTGGTGTATCTGCACACACACATGCATACACACACACACACACACACACACACACACACACACACACACACTTACAATCATGTAGGATCAGGTGACAGGGTAATAGAAGTAAGACCTTCTAGGAGAGGTAGAGGCTGATGGGAATGCAGGAGAGAAGAACAGTGCAAGTGAGAAATGGTAAACATGTGCGAATTATTTTAAATCCTTACATAAAATGACCTTATGTAGTTTTGTATAAATTTTTTTAAAGGTGAACAATTTTTTAAACTCTATGCTTTTTAAATGGTAGCTATGGAAGACCATGTCATGTAAATCTACATGCAAGTTCTAAAAACAAACATGCTCTCAATGTCACCTGAACAGAAAGCAGGCTGTCATAATCAGAAAGCCCCTGGATGTTTTCGTCTCCAAAATTGATGCTTATTGTTGGGGGTAATAACGATATTGTCTGAACCCACGGTGCTTAATTCTGATTTGCTTTTAAATAATGAAGGCTGGTGACTGTCTTGTGCCTCTCGGTCACTCACTACTCACCTGCTGGCAACTGGAGGTTACTGGGGTTTCTAGACCTCCAACTCATCCTTGGTCATGGTCTTCTGTAGAATTCAGTGTTGGGAGATGGACAGTGAGGAGAAGACAATGTGGTATTTCTGCTAGTGTCTGTACATGTGGACAGACAAGAAGCCCATTCTATAGCTGGTGACCCTGGATGTCCTTAGAGGTTGGCAATGACTGACACATCCGTGTGGCCTGAATTCTTGGTCTCTGACATAGTGTCTAGAAAATGTAGAAAGTCAGTTCCTATTCCATATTAGGAGATATGTTGGGATATACATTCATATATAGTTCAAGAGAACGGTTCTTTTGAAAAGTTGTTTTATTTATTACATCGCCCTACAGCATTTTAGCACGAGCTAGTTCAGGTCCTTTTTTGTTTTAATTAAAATTCCGTCTGAACACACATACTTCTTACTTCCCCTACCCCGAGCCTCAATAGTTGGCTGTTATCAGTTGTGAAGCCTGATAGAATTGGGACCTGCCTTAGATCTTGTCAGTTGGCAGAACAATGAAGTGTCAACAGGAGATACAGCTCCCTGATGATGAAAGCTCTGGCCTAGCTCCTAAGAGTTGTTCTTTATAACTAGGACACTGGAGTGCTAAAGTGAGCAGCAAGCTGGGCTGTGGGCACTGAGAATTTATAGTTTTCTGAGCATGACACCTGAGTTTGAGACACACTTAGGTGTCAGAAATCTTATCCTGGCACGTGGATCCTGGAAGTGAGCTGGAAACTCTTAGTTCGTGCAGAGAACAGCACACAGTATGATAGGAAACAGTAGGTTTCTCTTGAAACGAGGCATCCGGTTTGAGGGTCCCTTGCTTTCAGGCAAGAACAGTGAATTTGCTGCAGTTGTTTTAATGAATTCTTGGGGGCAGAAGGAGGAGAAACCAGGTGATACCTAAAATAAAGGGACTTAAATATCTCAAGTCCCTAGCAGCTATAATGTCTGCTAATTTTAAGATAATTCTTAGTTTATTTTGTATTTTCCACTGTTTTGAAATGTACTTTAGATTTTTGAATACTTTGTTTCCTCCACAACCTTTTTTAAAGCCATCCCAAAGCTAACTCTCCCTCTCCCTCCCTCTCCCCTCTTCCCCCGCTGCCCCCCGTACCACTCCCCTCTCTCTCCTCCCCTCCCCCTCTCTCCTTCCCCTCTCTCCCTCTCCTTCCCCCTCCCCTCCCCTCCCTCTTTCCTCTCCCCCCTCTCCCTCCCCTTCCCCTCTCCCTCTCCCCTCTCCTACTTTTGTCCTTCTGTGTATGCCTAAGATTCGAACCCAAGACCCAGGGCTTTCCACATTCTAATCTATGTCAGTCCCCTGCCCATGACTCTGATATCATCCCCATCCCCACCCTCTTTGTACATTTTCGGCTGTTTCACTGTATACTGTTGAACTTACTCTGTAGCCCATATAGGCCTTGATCATGTAATCCTCCTGCCTCAGCCTCTTGAGTAGCTGAAATTGCAAGCCTATGCATCAGGACTACCATCTGCCTTTTCTCTATTTCCTTCTTTATTCTCTTTCCCTCCCACCCCTCCTGCGTTCCTCCTTAGTTTTCCATCCTATTGCCATTGTCATCACAGTTTGTGCATTTCTACAGTGCTCTCGGGCTGGTATAGAAAAATGACTTTCAGATCCTGGACAAGGAAATGGGACAAGAGGACTGGCCTAATTAGCAGAGATCATTTCTGTCTAAAAGCTGTATTCAGAGATGGGGTTCCTTCTCGAGATCTTTGAAATAACTGTGTAAGCCCCAACACAGTCTCCTTTAAAGAATTTGTAGTTTCAAGAGATTTCCAGATGTTTCTCATCAGACGTGTCTGGAGAAATAAATGAGAGAGAGCATATATTTTAACATGTTTTGGTTGTTAACGCCGTTCAAGCAAGTCATAAATACTATATTACCTTTTCCTGTGTCTGAGCCCATCTCATTGGCAGAGTAAACTCGGCCTGGTTATGTTCAATGCTCTGAGCTGCTGGTGGATTTTGAAAGCTGTCGGACTACAGATGGCTAAGGAATCCTTATACCACACAAATTTTGGAAGACACTATAGAAAAACTCAAATGCTACTTACTGAAGCATGACCAAGTGTGCTTCTGTGTACACCTCAGGGCTGTGTAGTTTCTGCATGTTAGTACACATGTGAAGTTTGACAGCTCAATTGCCTTCAAGATCTATCCCAGCCCCGGGCTCTCCCTCTGCAGACACCTTGCTGCTGTTCTTTCCTAGATCAGAACTTCCTGAAGCTCTAGGACTCCTGGTGATACTTAATTTTGCACATAGATTAGAAAGAAGTCCCAGTGAAAAGTTTTTATTAGGACCTGTTGATACCCCCTTGAGTGTTTTCTGTAATGGGTGAGACAGAGCTGAGGAAGTATGGGCTCAGGGAAGCATAAATACCATCACCAGAGTCTGCCATTTTTCTGCATTCAAGAGAGGAGAGCTGGCCACATCTTCTCGGAGAAGTCCTGAAGGAGGCTTCTTCTCCTGCGGTTGTCCTCCTGCCTCTTGTCAGCACAGTCCCTAGGTTATTGGCTGTTGAGCTCCCTCCTCGCTATTTCCTTTGAAACAACTGTTCAATGAAAGTATGTTGGTCCTAAGGATACACTCCACACAATGATGGATGGTCAAGATGTCCCCAAGGGTACTACAAACACTGATGGACCGCCACAATAAGTTTAAGTATGTTGATTTGCCTCTCAAAACATTTAAATGAAATAAGTGGAATTTTACAAGGCTATATGCATTCATTTAAAAAAAATCAACGTAGGCATGACCTGAGCACTCTTTGCTTTGAAAACTGTGATATGGATTTTTTTTTAATTTTTTAAATGAGTTTGTAATACGCTTTGAGAAAGAATTAGGAACCTGTTAAGCTTTTATGAAATGTGGTTTTCCCTTTTTGTGGTTTTCGTTTTTTGTTTTGTTTTGTTTTTTCTCTTAGTGTTATGTTATTAAGAACTGGCAACTTTTCACACCTGTAGCTCCTGCTTCAGGAGTAAGTGTGGTTAACGTGGTTACTGGCTGTGGTTAATATTCCTGTCATAAGCACAGTCGCACATTATTGATTGTATAACTTGTAGCATTAGGAGCTGCTATTAAAAAAAAATAAGACCTGGGAGTAAGTTTTCTTCTGTACTGTGCTATAAAAATAATGGAGATAGGCGAAAATGATCTTCTGTTTGCTGATTCAATGTTGAATTATTAGATTATAAATAATGCTTAATTAGTTAAATAAGCCACATTTTCTGATGAAAAAGCTTCTCATTTATTGGACAATTAGCTGAATATTTTTTTAAAAAATTGAATTATATCTTTTTCTATGAAATAACTTTAGCCACTTTTAGTTTTTCATAAGAAGATATGAATGGATGAGACTGTTAAATAGGCAACAAAATTATTCTAAAAACACAAGGCTATTCCTTGTGGTTATTAGTAAAGTGTCAGTACTGAGACAAACCCCATGACAGCCCCAGGGACTGGGGTGAATGAATTGTAATGTAATCATCTAAGGAGATATTATGCAACTGTCAAAAAGGATGGGCGATGAGCTATGTACTGCTGTGCTAAGGTAAAACACTAAATGAAAACTGGTACAGCAGAGGAATCCTTGTTTATTAACTGCTACAGCTTTATCAAGGGGTGAGGTGTCAGTTTGCTTTGATAGAACACCATATTCAAGACAACAAGAGGAAAAACTATATTTTAAATTAAAATTCCAGAGGATTACCTTCCATAATAGCAGGGACAGTCTGACAGCCAGTACAGGCGGCTGAGTGGTCACACCTTTAACTGTGAACAGAAAGAAGAGAGAGCAAACTACAAGCATACACTGATGTGATGCTGTATACTCTCAAAGTGTAGGCACACAGGTACATTCTATTGCATAAGTTTTATGAATGGCTAAGATAGAAGGAAGAAGTGTCAAACCAGAGTGCTAAAGTAAATGTACTGAAGTATTTAATTTGAATGCAAAATTTCAAGATGAATTTCTTTTCAAAGTACTGATTACATAGATTTATTGATCTTTAGGAAAATGGCTGAAAACAGTGACCTTGTATATAGTAGGAGTACCCTCACAGTCTGCTCTGAGCTTCCCAGAATGTGCCAGGACTCCAAGAAACGGCTGACATTGTGAACAGGGTCAAACTTTTATGAGGTCATCTTCTCCTGACTGAAAAAGGGACTGTCAGCAATTGCCAGCCTACTCAGGCGTTGGGAAGCCAGGCCAGGGTGCCTAGGGTCAGCGACTTCACACGATTGGTAACTGCAGTGAAGATTAAAAGGTCACTAGTTTAAGAATTTATTTTAAAAGGAGAAAGAAATGAGTGCTTGTTTTGTTTCTTTTTCATAGTGACAGTATTTCTGGGTAACGGATAAAGATAGGCAAGTTCTTTTTAAAACATAGTGCACATGAGTGGAGGAGTTAAAGATTATCACCATTTTATACCTCTTCTTGCGGTATGCATTGAGGCTTTGAGACAAATGACTGAAAAAAGAACATCAGTTTACGAAACCCTTGTGATGAAATTAAACAGCATCACTGTGGACTTGTCTGTCTTCTGATAGGAAAACAACCTGGAGCTGGAGAGGTGGCCAGTAGTTGGGAACACATACAACTGTTTCAGAGGACCCCCGTTCAGTTCCTAGCACCCACATCAGGGAGTGTCTAACTCCTGTAATTTCAGCTCCAGGGCATCCATCACCCTGTTTTGCCTCCATGGGCACCTGAGTACACATGCATAACCTACACACACACACACACACACACACACACACACACACACACACACACACTTTAAATAAGATAAAACTTTCAGATATGAAAAGAATACAAAGAAGCTTTTAGGTCTCTCGGTGCATAAGAAATACATAAATCATGATGTATGGCGTTGCAGAATTACAGTCAGCAAAACCCAGATGTGAGCAAATGCTGTAGCCCAAGTTATCCAGTTTCCCCAACAACAGAAGTAATGAGAAGGAATGGAAAACTGGCAGGCTAGAGAAAGTGCTCAGTAGTTCTCCAGCAGTGTAGCAGAGGCCTGGGAGGATAATGTATAAAGAGGAACATCTCAGCTCACAGTCTGGGAACTTCGCCTTCTCTCTTGGTCACTGGCGATGTCTGGGACCTGTGGACAGCCTGTCATAGTGAAAGCAGCATGCAGAGAGGAACTGCTCATTTCATGGTCAGAAGGCAAATTAGAAGAAGAGGGAAGGGATTCTAGAATCCCCTCACAGAGTTACCCTTACAAGCCAAGATCCTCTCACTAGGCCTCACCACTAAAAGTTTCCATGGCTGTGACTGGACCTGATGCCGTTTAACCTGAGTCACTGTAGTTGAGAGTCAGGGGTAACAGGATCTCAGTGATTCCAAGGCTAGCCTTGTCTAGCCTACCAGGGCTACAGTGTGAGACCCCTATATCTAAATATAAATAAATAAATAAATAAATAAATAAATAAATAAATAAATAAAATAAATGAAATAAATAAATGAAATAAATAAATTTAAACAAATTCTACCCTGCCTCCTAAAGGTTTTAAGACTAATGCCTTTTGGGAACACGTTTAAAATCAAAATGTAAATCATGACAGACTGGTCAGTTAACATCTCTGCATTCTGATCAAGTATTTCCATATAGTTTAAGACTTTGAGCATATATACACAGAAAATCTCTATATGGAACATTTACAAATGCATGTTCACATGTATACACACACATATTTACACACATACTTTTGTGTGTATGTGAATGGTTTACCAGCTGAATATTTTTTAATGGATTATAAGTTACTTTTTCAGGGGAATAGTCATTACTATAAAAATATTTGATAATTAAAATTATTCCGGCTGTGCTAACTTGCCTGGTTGGTTATAAATAAAGTCAGTAATGAATTTATTAGAGTTGGAAAAGTTTCAGCATCACATTTTTCCTGGTGGGGTTGGGTTGTCTTAACCATTTCTCAGGCTGGGTGCTTGATTCATAGAAATTTATCACAGTTCTAAAGGTAAGAAGTCAGATCCAGGGTCAGCTAAGTTCGTTCTTTTGTGAGGACTTCTGTGGTTTCCTACCAGCTGTGGCATATTATGGCCTTCCTTCTGTGAGCATGCATGCCTTGGGTCTACATTTCCTTCCCACACTGAGGACATCAATCCATCTTGGTTCATTTCTCCCATGACCTTAATGACCTCCTTAAAGCCATGGGCTACACTAACAGTTGCAATCTCAAGTACTGTGAGTTAGGACTTCAATATGTACATTTTAGGAGGGTTACCATTCACCCCATAATATGTGGAATATAATTTGTGAGTTAAAAAGGACAGATTTCTTTACCTTTTAATAATTGAGGAGAAGTCAGTGAATATCCAGAAAGTCCTTTCCTGTTGCTAACTGATGTCCATTAGCACCCAGAATCCATCGGGAACCACCCACAATCCATCAGGGGCCACTTTATCAGGACCTGCATTTTTCATTTTTGTCCTTTGGCAGTTTCTTTTTCTCCACCCCGACAGGATGCTTTTCATCACTTTCCCCAAATATTGATAGTTCTGATGAGTATGCTGTGCTAAGCTGGAGTCTTCCAGTGACCTTGAAGCACTGCTATAGTCTTTGAAACCACTCTACCTTTCCACATAAGAGGAAAACCCTGGAAAAGAGACAGCCACACCAGTGCCTTTGGTCTGACAGGATAGGAGGGTCTTCTGTACACATCTGCAGACTTTAAATGACTCAGCAGATGGAAACTTCAAATTTAGTTCTCATTTGCTCTTACTGGAGTTTATAAACCAAAATTGAACTAATGATTTTTCTTCCTTCATCAGCTTAATTATAAATTTGACATAGTGCTGCTCCCAGGCCTTCATTCAGCAACATCTCCCTTCCACAAATTACTTCTCATGAGCAACAAAATGAAAATGAAAATTATAACTCTTCTAATTATTTTTCATGTCTTTATTTTTCCTTTTGAAAAAGTATTGCGGCATTGGGGAATACAAATACTTTCCTTTGTTCAATATATGATGAAAGAAACTTACTTTCCTTTCACAGACCAGTTATCTCATGGCACCCCATCATCCTCCGCATCTAAAAGCAGTGACTCTTAGAAAGTGTTCGTACGGTCAGAACCACATCCACACCAATGGGAAAGTGCACTGGCCTTAAACCACTTAAGCATAATGTAGGGCCATGGCACAGAATGAAAGGCAATTGCCTCTTAGCCTGAATGCCTGAATTCAGCTCCCAGAACTGACCTGGTGAAAGGAGGAGAGAACATTGAAAATTGGTGTTTGGCTTCTGCATACATGTGGTGGCACACGAACAGATACACAGGTATATACACATAATAAATAACATGTAATATGTAAAAATACTTAAGCAACTAAAGCAAAGGGTGTGAGTAAAAAATAAATGACACTATTCTGGTAATTGTCCAGTGGATGACTGGTATTAGGTAACTCTTAATCACTGTTAGCAAGCAGCATTAGTACAAAGACAAACGTAGGAGTATTGCATAGGAATATTTATGGGATACAATGTAAAGTGAAATATTTACTGACTTCAGGAGCTTGATTCCTGTAGAGTCTAGTTTTCAATTGAGGTATCTGTAACCATTGTCTAGCCATCCTCAGTAGGAGAGACGCTGGGAAACACACTCATAAATAAATCTTATATTCAGGGCAGGGCAAATGTATACTTGGAAAGACACAATTTGTTTGTTTGTTTGTTTATTTTAATATAGTTCGGTTTGTGGAAATGACTCAGTTGTATTTTTATTTGAATTGATCTTAATTTTCAAGAGTCAAATGACTATGAGCGACATGGAGCCCATCGTGTTTGACATAAACCTTTTATTCTATATACTGTATTTCTCAGGGTGAACAGGCATTTTGCTGTTGATGGTGCATGTCTCATAGTTCTGACTGCAATGATAATTTCATCTTATTAATTATGCAGCAGTTTTTCATGAGTGCCTTTGTTATTTTCCCAAGGTCATTGTTGCTCCTAATCATTATGTCTAGTTTGTGATCTTGCCACATCTCAAAGTCTTGATTTTTGCCTAGTGTAATTTAAGCTATGTTTTATATTCCAGTTTTTTAAAAAGAGAGATCTACTACCTTGGCTACCCTAAAATATTGAGAAATGCCTCTGATGACAGCTTATGTGAGCTACAGAAATACGAATGATGGTTTAGTGGAGTGTTTGTAGGGGATGTCCTCATCACTGCCTTTCGTAAGCTCCTTGACCTCAGATACCAAGAACTCAGAGTTACCTATTTTAATAATGCTTTTATGGATTAGAACAAGCATGGAAAGTTATTTTAGGAAATCAAGTTTGTCTGTTTTTTGTCTGGAGACAATGAGAATACAGGGGAACTTTCCCTCTGTGCTGTCCTTATTGGGACTGAATTGCATGGTGATCATGCATGGAAAAGTATAAGCTTTAAAGCAACACCGAGAAAAGAATCTTTTGAACTAAACTTACGGCTGTCCTAGGAATTGTCTGGATGGTACTTCTCCTCTGAGAAGAGAGCATTCAGCCTTCCCCAGAGGCCTCTCCTTGTCAAGTGGACCATCTGGGGCTGGGAATGGGAGAGCTATTTCAGTGTTGGATGAGTCCCTGCAGAACAACAAAAGTGAAGCAGACATGATATCGCCTCTGTGGAACCTGCTTGTTCCCTCTTTAAACATTTTTAAATAGAAAAAAAAAGTCCTGAAATATGGCAAGTATTAAGGAAGCTCCTTCCTGAAAGTGGAAGCTGCTCCCTTAGCTCAGGGATCTTGGGTGAGCTGCTGACTCTCCATTCCCCAAATGGATATGGGACTAGTGGTTACAGTTTGAGAACTGTTATAAGAATTAAGTGAGTAGAGACTGTTTTCATGCCTGAGATGATATTTAATAAATAGCAGCAACGGACTATAAGGTTGTGGAAATATACAACATGATGAAATCTAGAAGGTCTGTCATAGTGAAGGATAGTTTAAAGGTATAAGATGTATGCTGTCAGTAAGTGTCTATTTCAGTTTTACTCTGCATGATTTATTTGATACGTAAACATGGGATGTGAAGATAAAGGAATCGCATCATCATCATTATTATTGTTAATTATTATCTCAGCTATTACCATGGTGATGTTGCCTATCGGACCATCCCCAAACTGTAAGCAGTAGTCACTGCCCTTGCTCTCACAGTTCTAGTGAGATGGTGCTCAGCTGACTCCAGCTGGACCCCTGTGCAGTTGGCAGCCTGTCTAGAACGACTTCTCTGGACTTCTGCCTTCATTCTGTGGGTCGGAAAAGCATGTACCTTTCCTGGTGTCCCAAGGAGACAAGGTCCATAGTGAAACACATGGCAGCATTTACTCAGTCATATCCCCCAACTCTCTGTGGGCTCCCACAAAAGCTTCCAAGCACATGGGGCGATTCTCTGGAGTTATTAATGATCCAGTCAGCTCATGGTGTTTTCCCTCTGTGTTGTCAGTGTTCTTCCAGAGATTTCAGTTTCTCCTCAGTACTATTAGTATATATCTGTGCTGCTGATTCCATCTCTGTATGAGAGCCTCACATCTCACAGAGGTGAAGAGGCAGGCATCACCAAAAGGTGAGCTCAGAGTAGTTGAGTAGCACCCTATGATGGCTGTCTGGGCACTCTATTCCATCACCACCCATACTTACACCAATAGACCTTGCTGGCTGCATTTGTTAAGAGTTTTATATTTTATTTATTTTTTTTCAAAATTTCCCTACTTCCACATGAACCCAAACAAATCAGTCAGAAATCTTCAGTTTGAAAAGTTTTCCAACATGACGGCACATTGCAGAATCATTTTCTGAAAGCTCATTGTGTATTTCCCTGAATGCACAGTTGCTAGGAGCATCAGGTAGGTTTCAGAATGAAAGAGAGCCCACACAGGCATCCGGGGTGCTGTGGATTTCATGCTGGAGGACAGCAAGCAGACCAGGAAGCTTAGTCCGTCCTCCTTCTTACTTGCGTATGGCATTGTCTGCTTCTTGTTACATTTTTTTCCCACAGTGAAGTAGGGGGCAAGAGCTGTTTCAACTGTCATTGATGAAAATCAAACTCCCAATGTCTGATGGCAGGCTGCTATTTCACACTCTGCCGTTTTTGTTTCAACAGAAATTTAGTTGCTTGTTTTTGCTGGCAGAGTTTGCCTGCTGCACAGTGGAGAGGCGGCGGCATGTAGTTAAGGGCTCAGCAGTCTTCCCTCCCATTCACGTTCATCTCACAGTTAGGATGCTTCCAATTCTGTCAACGGAAACACCTTCACATAGGCTGGGAAGCAACACCATGAATAGCATTAAGGTCCTGGAAAAATGCCAACAAACATGAGCGCTGCTATCCACGTACCTGTGTTCTATGGTTTGGTTACATTTGACCCATATTATATACCAAATGCAGTGATTCTGTATTTAAAAAATTACATTGTTTTTTTTTACCACTTCTGTGAGGTATAGTCGTAGAGAATTCTTCTCAAGCCGTGTGTGCGTGCCTGTGTGTTTACAGTAGGCCAGAAGACAAGCCTATGAACAATGCTTTGTGAGACATCATCTCTTATTAGCTTAGGACTTACAAGTAGGCTGGTCGGCTGGCCAGTGAGCTCCAAGCACCCACCTTCTCCACTTCGCCAGACCAGGATTGTCAGTGCACACAACCACGCCTGGTTTTTATGTGGGTTCTTTGTGATCCAAATTCAGGTCCTTATGCTGAAGTAGCATTTTATTAACGGAGCTCAATCTCCAGCCCCTAGGACAGCTCTTAAAGTAATGAAATCTCTGCTGTGTTTTTTATTTTTCAGTGAAAAGCAGGTAGTTGACAAAAAAAAAATCCTGGAAAAGTTGCCTTGGCTTCTCTCCCAATTAGTTATTATTTTAATTATTTCTACTATAAAACACTAAATAGAAGGGTTTTTTTTTTAAATGAGTCAAAAACTTTGAAAGTCTCGTTCTCCACAGGAAAGTGAGCCATGTGCATCGGTCTTAATTCTTATAAGATCCAAAGAAGGGCCAAGAAGCTGTCTCCATGGGTAAGGTGCTGGAGAATGCCAGCTAGTGTGGCATATGGAGACACAAAAAGTAGGAACTCAGGAGACCCTTCTCAACAGGGCGGAAGGCGAAGTCAAACCGCTGATGTTGCTCTCTGTCCTTCATATGTGTTCTGTGACATGCAAACCTGCGTACACACATGAACACGGAACCATACATTCAGCATTTGAAAGCAAACTAGCAAACAAACAAACAAATCCCCAACGCTGGAGCAATGATGGCTCACAACTGTCAGTAACTCTGGTTCTAGGTGACCTGACACCCTCATACAGACATACATGCCGGCGAAACACCCACGCACATTAAAACAACAAGGAATCATCAAAGTGTTTTCAAATATTTTTTAAAACTTAGTAATCATCTAAAAATAGTGTTTTCTGATATCTCCTGAATTTAATAAACTCTAGGACATCTTTAGAAGACAAATTGTTTCCATTATTTTAAGGCAGTGAAAATTTAAACACAGCCATATTTTAGCTAAGAAGATTTGAAATCTTTGAGGGCCAATATTACCCTCCAGTCTTAAAACATCTTAAGGTAGAAAATGAAGAGGTTTTTGATAAGTTGTCTTGCTCAGACATGAACGTAGAAGGCCAGGGCTTTCTATGATAGATATCTGACTTTTATCACTATCTCATTTCTTCTTGGCTTCCAGCAAGCTGGGAGGTATTTAAATCTCTTTGCCCTCTTTGGTAATGTAGTAGCTTCTCCCACGGCTAAGAATTCACTTCCTGTAGAAGTGATGCTAATTTGTTTATGAACTGCCTGGAGCCTGGCAGAGCACAATGCCACAGATGATGTGAAGTATAAAAGTAGCCCTCGGGGACCCTCGGGAAATGCAATCACTTGGCTTCCAGCACCTTCCGGAAATGCTTGATTCTTGAAATTCATCGAATGGTCTCAGCTAGAGTCTACCAAGGCAATGTGTGTGTAATCATTCACGACTCCCATCACTTCTAACCAATCCTCCAGTTCAACAGCGCAGAGATTTCAAATGCAGAGTTACAGTTTTTATGGAGTGAAGTTAGCTGGAATGTTTGCCACCTCTTTAGAGAGAGAGAGACCATAACTTAAAGTACACATCCATCCGTATCAGAATGTCCCCTTCTGTCCTCTAGTTGTGGAGAGACTGAACCCTGGTAAGGCTGCACCTGCTTTTCTTGGACCAGTGACAGAATTTCATACACTTATCACTTGACATGTCCTGTAAATGTGCAGGACACGTCATTAGCACAGTCTCCTTTTACACCATCTCTATGATTGTCATTGAAGAGGAGATAGTTATTTTATAAAAAGAAAGACTCGACTCAGCCCCCTTGGGAACACTGTATCACTGCCGTCACAATTTTACTTACCTGAAATAAGACATTCCATAGAATCGTGGTGGTTTTTTGATAGCTGGCAATTATAATGATGAAGTTATTGTATTTGGTATTATTGTAGGCTCTGTGATAAACAAGACACTGTAAAACACACTTTCATCTTTGCTTCTAATTATGGAATTCTCTTGATTACCTAGCTCCATGTAGTTCTCAGTGATGAGAGGACAGAGGCACAGGTCCACACAGTCACACTCAGAAGCCTGAGGAGTTAGTTCCCTTAGTATTTTAGTGACCTTGACTCAGGCAAACCTAGGATTAGTTGATTCGGTGCAGAGAGGCGATTCAAGCCTACCCATGATGAAACAGAGTTGGTGTTTTATTAACAATAGAAAAGTACTCAAGACAAGAAAACCACCCCTCAGAGCATGCACGCTTTTCAAAGATGTGTCACAGTTTATTGAGAGACATTTTAACATAGATTCTAGCCACAGGAAACAGTAAGGCATCACTGGGTATGGATATGGCATTCCTTAGGGGAGCATCAAAATTAACCATCTTAGCTTTACCAAGCAAAATTTTGGTGACTCTCAAGTTACCTCTCAAAAGGTTACTAAGAAAAAAATGTTTTCCCTTTTTCTTTCTTGATAAGTAAAACCGTAAGGTGGCTGGAATCCCAATCTGATAAGTTAAAAACCTGGAGACCCTGGAGTTGCACAGGGTGAGATTTCCTAGGGAACTTCAGCTCTTCAGCCAAGAAGGAGAAAGACCTTGAACAGTTAATCGGGCTTTATTTCTGGCTTCTCCTTGGGAAGAGACTTCCAGCAGACTCCAGTGTGAGGAGCTCCTGTGGCTTCCCATATCCATACACTATCCCTCCTTTCCTGCCTGGCCTCAGACTCAGCATACATTAAGGGCAGTTTTGTGCTGTCTTCCTCCTGCAAAGCCCCGGAGCCTGTAAACCAATACAGCACAGCACTGTCCTTCAACTAGGGAGAAACGTTAAGCAAGCATACAGAACCCAGGTTTTAGTGCTGTGTTCGGAATATTGGAAGCATACAGTTGGAGCAGAAATATGAGAGAATTTTGTCTGCCCTGGCTTCATGAAGATGGCAGTCTTTGAATGATGAGTAGCCACTTGCTGGGGTAGCATTCGACTCAGATGGTTCAGCATGAATAGGAGCACAGACGCCTGAGACAGTCTGATGTTATAGCATTAGTGTGTGATCAGGATGGAGCTTCCTAACAAGGCATGGTGAGAGACCTCACCTAGGCCAAGGCCATGGTGTGGAAGGACATGTGCAACCATCAGCAGGACAGATTTCACTCTCTGATCAATAGAGTGCTATTCTTAGAATCAAACTTGATCAGCTTTGGAGCCATAGCAAAGACTTATGCAGCAGTTGGTGAGAGGGGAAAATCAGGGACTATCTCAGGGCTAAGCTGTGTCAGAAAGAAGCCTGGCAAGAGCTGAGAGGATCCATGAGTGATTGAGAGGTGGAGGGAATGCAGCCAAGAGATGGCACTGAGGCCACGCAGACCTGGAGAAGAGATAGATACAGAAGGACTCTAATTTGCCATAATTGGAGTGAGTGGCTGGGGCATAGAGTAGTGTTAGTTTTCAAGGTAAAGGAGAGAAAACTCCATGTTGATTGCTCTGTTTCAGTTTGGAATCTGAGTCTGTCTCCATGAAGAAGCCATGAAGGCACTTAGAGAAATATATTCAGCCCTATAGAGTGCTAGTTTTATGTCATAATTTATAATGACTCTCCTTTATCAAAAACATTCCTTGAGCCAAGCTTTACTATTATATATTATATGATAAATATATATAATGCATATATTATATTATGATGTTGTTTTTATATGTCTGTAAACACACACACTTGAGATTACAAGTATATCAGGTTTTTTTTTTTTGTTTTTTTTTTGTTTTTTTTTACATTTTAGGATATTTACCAATAATGAAGTCTTCCTGTCAAGAGACCCAAGTCTAAACACAAACCTCACTTTTGTTTCGTGTATACTTTGTAGCGTGGCCTGGAGGCTACTTTTTGCTAACTTCATAATGTGTTTTCTGCATCTACAGTTAGATCACAACCTCTCCATATGGCCATGGGTAGGGTTTTCCACTGTGGTATCAACATTACTTACTACTCAGAATGTGCCAGGTTTCGGACTTATAAATTTGAGATAGTCTATACACTAAGATACACATAAAGTCTTTTTTATGTTAAGCATTTTAAAAGATCATGCATATAATCTTTATTAAAGAGATGTGAAACAATGATATGCATATGCAGATTGCCTGTGTCTCTGAGTGTTATGTGCATATGAGTAGAATGCCTATGGCAGGAAACCTGAAGACAAAAGTGGTGGCAGAAACTTGGAGTTGAAGTTACAGGAGGTTGTGAGTCTCTCTATGTAGAGAGGAGAAGTAAACTTTCTATGCAAAAGCAGCTGTGTTATTAACTGCTGAGTTCTCTATAGCCTTGTACATAAACCCTTTCAGGAATCTTAGCCATGACATTAACAGCAAAATATTATTATACTTCATTTATTTATTTTAAGTCACCATTTTGTATCTCTTCATTGGTGTGTGCAAGATGCCATAACGAGGGTTGGAGGTCAGAGTATAACCTGCAGGGTCCTGGGGATCGAAGTCATGTCACCAAGCCTGGCAGCAAGCTTGCTTACCCACTAAGCAATCTTGCTGCCTCAAATAAACTATCCTTTAAATCTACGACACCTTGCTAGTGATTAAAGTTCAAAGAAGTTCAAACACCTATGCAAGCTTCTTTATTTAATAGCGTTCGTGTCTAACATTTGAATCCATGGGGTTATTGAAGTAACAGTCACCATCTTTTCTATTACTATTTTCAATATATTTTTCTCTTTTTTTCAGGAAGGTTTCACTAAATTTGCCTGGTTGTGAATATCACTATGACCACTATGTAGACTAGGCTGGCCTTGAACTCATAAATATCCTCCTGCCTGAGTGTAATGTCTTTATAAAGGTGAGGAATAAAACTGTGTGTACATTTTGCATTGTATATGTAGCTAAGACTGGGTTTGAAACTTAGAGAAACGGAATCTGTGCTGGAATATTGGTAATTTTGAATTTATCTTATTGGCAGTTAATGTTTTAGAAAGATAAGTAGGCACAGAGATGTGAATTTGAATGAGACGTATACAATATGATTGGGAAGAGATGCAATTTTAGTATATATTTGTTGCAAGAAACCCAACCCAACTAAGCAAAAACAATGTTTATTAGTGAATATTTGGAGAAATGTGTGGAATTTCACCTCTAGAGAAGATCTGACTGAGGTTTTTTCATCGGTCTATCTGTATTTAGAGTCCAAGAGGCTGAAAAAGAAGGCAGAGATTAGTAGTCTACCTGGCCCCCTTACTGTTTTCTGCTGGGTTATAGTCTATTAGCTGAAACAATAGTATCTGGGTTTCCCCTAGCCCTGTGGCCTCCTCTCCAGTTTGTTGGCCATCCTAGCAGTATTAGACATGAATTCCATTTCATGAAATGAGCCTTAAATCCAAGCAGAGAATGGTTGGTCACTCCTACAACATGTATGCCATTATTACACTAATATATCATGCAGATGGGTCACTGTCATAGGTATGTAGCTGGATTGATGATTCTCCTGTGGTAGCAGACAGAGTTCCCTCTAGTACCATGTACTCTAGTCAATAGGGGTGAAGCCCCTAGTTAGGCATCAGTTGACTTCTCTGTGTTTGATAAAATGTGTAAGTGTTGTTTGCAGCAATAGAGCCTTCCTGTCCTGTATGGATAGCAGTCACTCAACTTCAAGCCACATTACTTACCTCAAGTAGATAGTTTCAGGTTTTCTTTAAGGGCATGGTAAACCACCTTCATATCCTATACTACAAAGGAAAGAAAGCTGACACTGTGCTGTTAAATCATTGATTCTCCATAACTTACTCTGTCACTGCCAAATACTGCCCTAAATTTTCTTTAGCATCTAACATGTCTGTTTGTATTTTGTTGTTGTGCAGTGTTATATCCCTGTGGTTCATAATGCTAGGAAAATAATTAATCTACAATGTGTAATTTTGCAGGGAGTCAATGATTTTTATATGATATGTTAATGTAATACATCTTGTCCTTATTTTGACTGTGCAAAAAAAATATGAAATAAGGTTTAACATCATTTAGGATCTACAAGTGTTCTTAGAGCAGAATGTCTAAGATCACCCGTATAGTTGGACCGGTTGCAATAACGTCCACTAAAAGTGGATATGAGCATCAAAGACCATCTTAAATGTTATCTGAGGCAGGTTAATCATGGAATTACCAAGACACTTCTAACCTAGAAGGCTTTTAAAGTAAAGTAAAGAAGCATTATTCCAGTAATTCCTACTCAATGTTACCAGGCACCACAAGATCAGAAAAGCTTATCTATGAATAAACAGAAAACAATAAATTGTTCTAAGCAGACTAAAATATGGCTTTGTTTTCTCTATTCATATTTTCAAAGAACTTTAAACATGAAATGTAATTAAATGCAAAAAATACATACATTTAATGAACAGTGCTTCTTAGCAGTTTGGTATTTCAAGTATTCCAGTTACAGCTGCATGATTTGCTGTTTTTATAGTGGTGACTGCCCTCCTAGATTTCATCAGTTACTCAATTGTAACTACAGGTGACATAATAGCAATTAGGACAGCTATTTAGAGAGAAAATTATTCCCTGGTGTTAATTTATTTCTTGTATAAGGAAATTATATTTAAGTGATATCAAAGTAAAATTCTAAAGGTAATTGGAACCATGCCCCTGGACTGACACCTTATGCATGTTCAGTTTTAGAAAATAAATGTGTATCTATTCATGTATTCATGTACTTACAACTATGATTGGAAACTTGAGAAGCTATTTCTCACGTTAAGGATGGCAGATTAAGGGTCGGATTGTTCCATCTGGTAGCACTTAGAGACAAGTTCTCCATCAGCTCAGGAGCAGGGCTGAAACACCACATTAGGACAGATTCATGAATCCTGGGATGGCTCTCTCTTCCGCCCATGATGACTCGTCTGGAGGAAGAAAAGAGAAGCAGCAGATTGATGGCTAGGCTAATTCTTTTCCTAATCTCTTTGAGTCTGCTAAGAGTGTTGCTCACACTGTTGTGGCATTCTCTGCTGTTGTCATGGACACTTATTCATTGAAAGCACACAGATGCTTCTTGATGATCCATCCTTGCAGGCTGCCTGGTGGGACTTGAGTCTGATCTCACTCTTTGATTAAACTACAAAGTATTCTGGAGAAATCTATTCTCCTTATCTCATTTAGAACTTGATGTGTGATTCCAGTAAGGGACCAAATAATGTGTTGTTGTTGTTGTTATTATTATTATTATTATTATTATTATTATTATTATTATAGAAAAGCCAGATGTGTTTATGTAGCTCTGGTGCCTATGGATTATTTTAAATCAGACGTGTTTTTACTTTGGAAAATCATTTTTATAAGCTTGTTAATTATGAGAGATTGTTTAGAGATTATATCAATTAAAATCTCATTGTAAATTAGTAATTAGTGATATTCTAAAGAAAATATTTGATGTATAGGATGTATTCTTTTGTGGAATATATATGTTTGTGTGGGTGTTAAGTGTGCCCATGCTATAGAGGCTAGAGCTGTAAGTTAAGAGTCTTTCTCAATCACTCTCAAACTTGTCTTCTGAGACTGTGTTCTTTACTCAACACAGAGTTCACCTGTTGGCTAGACTGTCTGTCCGGCTAGAGATCCTCAGGGATCTACCCGTGTCTGCCCTCCTTTTTCACAGTATCTAGGTTTCCAGAGGTGCATGAGTCTGCCCTGCTTTTACAGGGGTCCCAGGGGGCTAACTCGCTTCCTCTTGCTTGGATGGCAGACACTTTACCCACTTAGCTGTCTCTCAAGGTCCAGGAGATACTTTTGTTAATATTATGTGTCCTTTCTTTGCTCACCTATGAGTAACTAAAAGGCAGCATAGGTTTTGGAAATCACTCAGCAATATGTAAATATCAGTTCTACTGCGTGACCTTAGACTAGACAGTCATCTCCCTGTGACTTAAGTATATTTCATCTCTGTTGGCATCTCCCTTTGTTGTATTAGGCTTATATGAAGGAGTACAGATTATATCTCATATAATCACTGAGAGACCTTTCTTGTGAGAATCATGAACTCAGATACTTGAAGGTACGTAGAGGGCTAAGCCTGGAGTTCCCCATCGTAACTTTCTGTATTTGTTACGTATTACAGTCACTAAACCAATTCTTACTAGGGGATAGCACTTTGCAGATTTCTACATCAAATTTTGGCTGGACTCTCTTGCTTTAACTTCTACTTTGTGTTCCTGCCTTCACTCTTCTCATTTGGTACTTCTCAGGTACTTGGCACTTGTACCACTGAAGATGACTTTCTCAGCCCTTTTGTTAGCAGGAGGTAGCGCTAAGGGATTTTTGTGTTGAATATATATCATAAGAACATGATTTTTGTCAGGATACTGACCTGAGAAAATTAATAGTGTCTGTTCATAGTGGAACATTCTCTGTTTGCAAGTGAGTTAATTATTTTTCTGGTATGGCAGACCTGGCTCCAGCGAGTTCCAGTTTTTGGCATATTGCCATGGCAAGAATCCAATCCTAATTCCCTCTCTGCTTAGGTGAAGAGACATTTTAACTGTTAAAGTGCTACATAGCTAGAGATATGGATACTATTTCTCTCTTGACTGAAAGGAAAACTGGGATAGCTTCCTTTACTTCAGAGTAGAATCTAAATCTAAAGAATGAGAGCCAGAGTCACGTTTGTTGTATGTTTAATCTATGGCCCTTCGAACAATTATTCTATCTGTTTTCACTGTATACGTTACGTTCTAGATAAAACATGATTAGTTTTACACACAGCATGATAAAAATAATGCCATAATAACAGCTGCTTCTAGTTGCATCTGTGTTCTATTAACCAGTAAACATTTATCTCCAGTTTTGCCATTGCTGGTCAGTTGTTGCTAGTATTGTCAGCTTTTGCCTTTTGTCGGGCTGAGGTTTAGAATATACTGACCATGGAGTGTCCAGTGTTCTTGTTAGAGTCTCATTTTGCATTTGTATTTCTACTTCTCCATGGAAAGGCTAGGCTATGTCACATAGCCCGGCCGCGTTGTCTTTGTGGAGTTCCCTAACCCCACCTGCTGATTATTCGTTGCATCACTGCCACAGAACTTCTGACATAATCAACTTGAAAGAGGAAAGATTTACCTCAGTTGACAGCTTCAGAGATTTCAGTCCATGGCCACTTAGCTCAATGTTTCTGCGTCTGATGTGACACAGTATATCAAGACAGTGGGGGACATGTGGCAGAAACTGTCTACATCACACAGTGAACAGATTGCAGGAATCACAATTGCAGGACTTCTCCCTGACTGAAGTGCTCAATCCAAGTCAACCCTCCCAAAGTTACAGAGTCTTTTAAATAATGTCACTAACTCACAACCAACCTTGTAATATGGGAGACTTTGAGACAGGGCACAATTTATGCCTGAACCATAATACCCCACAACAGATAAAACTGGAAAACAACTTTTTTTTTTACAAGTTAGTGATGAGGTACAGTTGACAGTAAAACATGAGGCAGACCTTGATATCCTGATTTGGGGAAAAAGGAAGCAAATGGGTAATTACAACAAGCCGATAACTAATTGCGAGGAAAACAAAAAAAAAAAATCATAAGTTCATTTTGTTCCTCGTGGTGATGATTTAGTCTGTTTGGCTGTTGTGGGACCTAGGGAAAATGACTCTATCTCCCCAAGCCGTAATTAATTCTTTTATAAAGTGGAAATAAGAGTTGCTGCCTTTTCTGGCTGGAATTACAAGGATCAGAAATGGCCTTATGAAGCCATCGATATACCCATCCAGCTTCCTGCAGACAAGGATACAGCTTAACAAAGAATACGTGTGCCACAGCACAGTGACCCCAGACATCCAACATCCTATGCATCATACACACTAGCGCTATGTCATGGGGATTCCCACAAGATTCAAAGACATAAGATGTGGGCTTACTGGGAAATGACTCTGAATTGCTGTGGGAAAGGAAAGAAAGAAAGAGCCTGTGCTGGTCTGTATGTGACAGCCTGTCTGTGAGAGCAAAGAGCAAGGGACCAGAATCTAAATCATTCACAAAGATGCTTCCGTCCTGTGTTCAACCCCAGAGATGCTGTGGATTGCACTGTTATTGTTAACTACTTCCAAACTGTTTAAAGCTCTTGCAAAAAATTGCCAGGCCTCCACAGGAGTTACGAAGGTTGAAATGTATTTTGCATTCAGCCAATGCTCAATTGTTGGCTGCAGTAAGTTTTACAAACAGCAATCCTCGCAAAGGAAATGGTAATGTACTGTTGGAATAAACCGGAGAGAAACTAAGTACTCAGAGAGAAATAAATAAATTCAGTAAAGGTAGAAATAAATATGAAGACTAACATTAGTATATTTTTAATATATTTTGAAGGGAAACCTGCATATAGGATGGCTATTGGTTGTTTGCTGACCATAAGATGAATAATCAGATAATCTCAGCAGGAAAAATTTTCGATTAAACATGACTTCTTCCCTGAGAGATTTTGCCTCATTTCTGGGACTTCAAGTCTACAAATAATTTCTGTCCATTCCTCCATTTGGGTTGCTAGAAACTCCTGCAGAGCAAAGCCTGTTGGGTAATTTATGAGTGCTCTGTACCTAGCCTGATATCAAGCTCAAAGAATGCACATTTCATATATAGTTTAATTAAATCAACTCTTCCAAAAAGCAGTTCCTCATGAAACTGCCTCATCCTTCAAATTCTACCTAATTGCAGTCTCTTTCCACTGCTCGGCTGGAATCCGTTTAGAACCCTCGCTTTCCTTCCATCTCCCCATCTCCGCAGTTATCCAATTACTTGCTAATTCCCACAGATTCTTCCTGTCCCAGGCCTTTGTATAGATTTCTTCTTTAGGGATTCTTGTTCCCATCATTCTGGCTCAGATCCTTCATTCATCTTCAAACAGTAACCTTTTTAGTGCTCTGCAAGTCTTGGGTTTTCATTCATAAGTCCAGCCTGCGTGTTTAAGCTGTCATTTGTCCTAAAACACTGCTTCCATTTGCTGTGAATACACCTCCCACGTTTTTGCAAACTTCCCATTTGTGGGTGTATCGCGCGTTGTTTGGCTGTGTGAATTCTGTACAATAAGCAATGGCTGGCTTTGCGTTTCCTTGGGCGCACCGTTGTGCCACTACTTATGCTCTATGATTTCTGAGAGTGGAAGCAACTGCCTTCAGAATCTCACACCATAAGGTTCAGCACTTCTCCAACCTGCTTCTTTAAGCTGTCACTCTGCCCACAGTGCCTTTGCATTGTACGAAACATTGCAGTAGATGGAATGAACTAGAGAGCAAACTGTTGGGAGGAGGGAATGATTCAGAACAAGAAATCTAATAAAATGTTCTACCTTTAGGCGGGCAACTAAATAAAACCTCACCGAGTTTCACTTTGTTTAACATCTGTAATTGCTTAGGAGAAGAAGAACAAAAAAACATTTTTTTTTTATGTATTTTGTGGCTAAGAGCACTTGTGGCTCATCCAGAGGGCTGGAATTTGGTTCTCAGCACCCAGAGAAGGCACCTCACCACTGTGTTAGTTTCATCTTCTAGGGACCCATCAACCTCCACAGACACCTGCATGCATGCATGCACGCGTGCGCGCATACACACACACACACACACACACACACACACACACACACACACACACACA